>SAUG01000055.1:0-375429 GCA_011316305.1 Rusavskia elegans
GGGCTTGAGAGGGCCTGTGGTTGTATCACGTACTTTGCAATAGCCCTTAATATACGCCCATGCAAGCGCCGAATGGGAGCCATTGAAAGCTTTGTATTGCATTACATGCGTAAGCTCATGGAGTAATAGTTTAGTCGCCTGCTGGAATACACGGTCTCTTCGCAAGGGAGTCCTGGCTAATCTAGATGACCGATGCAGACTTGTATAGATTCTGTTACCATAGGTAACGGCTGCCGCTCCACCAAACGCAAAATTGGCGCCGTAGTATACTTGAACGTCATCGTCGTGCGAGGTACCATACAGAGCGTTGATAAAGAAATCTTGATCTGCCGTCGTTTCTTCCCCATTGCCAGCGTTCAGCACCAAAAACCCCAAGTCAGCAAACATGAAGGCCGGTATCATCACTGCGCTGAAGGTGAAGCATTGTAAGTCTTGCACCAGCTCTTGTACCGGCTTAGCGATAGTAGCTCCTACCCTGGCAATTTCGGAGGTTAGCATTTCGCTCTATCGATTTGATCAACTGACTGAGAAGAAGTAAGACTTTTGGAAGGAGATATCAGAGATATCAGGTGGGGCGTAATTTTACTTTTTGATCCAGTTTCGGATGTTCGATGTCGGTTCTCGGTGTACAATGTTGGAAGGCGAACTATGAATCGATTCTTTACTTTGGATAGCTGCGATCGCTGCGACAATGAAAGGGAGCCCTTCTGAAACCAACGCGGCGACCTGCCTTGGGTCCACGCCCAGTTGCCTTAAGATAGACGGTAAAGTGCTTTGTAAGTTTGCAACATGACTTTTATCCCATGTTGCCGGGGTAAGCGTCTTGGGGACCGTGAGTTGGAAAGAAAAGGGGCGCATCCTAGGATTATCCGGATCGCTGATGGTGTAGCTGTGCACCGACGGATCTCGAGGGGGCCCGGGTCGAAGACATAGAGGGTTATTCTCGTCTTCGGTCTGTTGCATACAGTTGCGATTGAACCTGGAAGCAAGACTCCTGCTACTTGGGGCACGCTCGGCCGCAAAAGAAAAGGCCAAATTCAGAAGAAGAACAGAGGGCAGCAAGCCGAGATGCATGATCAGGGGATTGTACTAGAAGCCAACGCTGTGGTTAATGGAGACAATGGAGAACATCGGATACATTACAATCACATATGAGGCTCGCACGGGACTCAATCAAAGGAGCGGAAGTCCGCCTATGGGGCTGCGCATAGTCTTCTGGCGCATGGTATATGGTGAAACGGAACCAGCCCGAACTTGGTTTCGTACCAATTCTCGTAAGGCGTACCATTACGATCCGGTATATCTCGGAGCAGCGGATGGACTTATAATGCGAGTTATGCAGTCGATCAATTGGATCCAGATTTAGCGAAGCGGCCAAGTCGTTTTGACAGTTGTTGACACGGTACTGGATGTAAGTTTTCGAAGCCGACCAGCTTTACCGTTGTTCGCAGTCCAAGTCTTGTTCTTGCGGGACCTCTGGGCAGATAAGATCAGAAAATCCGAGCCCTTAGTGTGCTTGTGAAAACCCCTTCGATAATTTTCGAAGGCAAGCCGGGCACACGAGCCAATTCAAGATGTTAGCTAGCACACTCGGTGTGGTTTGTAGTGAGCAACCATAAGCGGTGTTGAGTATTGTTTGGCAGCAGTGCGTTTAAAACGCCCTGAGGCTACTATGACTACTAACCGCTTATGGCAGCTCATTAAAAACCACACTCAGTAAGAACAATCCCTTCGCGTCATAACTATCTTGAATTGCACTGTAGTCATTATTTACATCAAGACATTCTAAGGCTATCACTCATTTCCAGCTCGTTAATGCGGGCGTCCCAGGAGCGGGCGGGTCCGAGAATCTCGTCTGCACAAACACCTTCTGGAGATTGTCTGCCCGAGCATCGAATTTCTGGTACAGGGTATCCATTTCGTCGATGTTGACGCGGTGACTGAGCATGATGGAAGAGTCGAGGCTACCGTCCTGGATCATCTTGAGGAGATCTTTCCAGTAGAGATGCACGGGTGCTTGACCGTTGCCGATGAGGCGGATACCGCGCTCCATGAGTCCGCCGATGTTGAAGTGGTTGGTCTGTCGAGCATGTCAGCGAGACGTCAATGGAAAGATCATCTAGGGAAGACTTACGAAGCCGACGTAGACGCCGGTGATACCGCAACGACCGTAGCTCTTGACTGAGGTGATCATCTCGTTGATGATTTCCGAGGTATCGGTTTCCAGACCCAGCGCCAGCTCGATCTTGTGTCCAATACCCTTGGCGTATTCACCTGCAGCACATTCGAGAGCGACATCCGGGCCTCCATGTTCCATTTCTTTCAACATCGATGTAACGGTTTCGCCTTTCGGGAGATCGGTGTAATTCAAGGTCTCGACTTTGGGTGTCTTCGACTTGACGAGATCCAACCTCCATGAAGCAGGACCGCCGTCGATGACGATGACACGCTTCGCACCACGCATGAAGCTCATCTCGGCGCACATCTGTCCGATAGGACCAGCCCCCCAGATCGCGACGACGTCTCCTTCTTTCACACCAGTGTCGACTACGCAGTTCCACGATGTCGAGAGGACATCTGACAGGTAGAGCCCCTTCTCATCCGGAACGTCGTCGGGAAGCGGCAGAAGGTTGACGTCGCCGTAGGGCACACGAGCGTACTCGGCTTGTCCACCAGCAAAGCCCCCAGTGAAGTGGGAGTAGCCGAACATACCAGCCGTGCGACCACCGTACATGATGTTTTCGACCTTGTTGGTGTTCGTGCGTTCGCACTGCGAGGATAGCTTTTTCTGGCAATACATGCAATCGCCGCAGGCGATCTGGAAGGAGGCGACGACGCGATCACCGGGCTTGAGATTCTTGATCCCAGGACCAACGGAGTCGACCCTGCCGCAGAACTCGTGGCCGAGGATGTCGCCCTTTTGGAGTTGGATGACGGCACCTAAGGAAGTCAGTGACATGCATTTGGCCTTGGATGGACGAAGAGGTTACCGTGATATAGATGGAGATCGCTTCCACAGATGGTGCTTCCGGTAACTTTGAGGATGACATCGCGGTCTTCGATGATCTTGGGCTTGTGGGTTTCGACTAAAGCATGACAATCAGGACGAGAAGGATCAGAATCAGGGTGTAGATGGATAGCGAACCGACTTCAACACTGTTCTTTCCATTCCAGACCAGAGCCTTCATCTTCTCGCCGGAAGGATCGCCATACTTCTCGCGGTCTCTGTCAGGGTTGGTCATATTCTGTTCGGTGACACCGCCTTCGACGTGGCCCATGGCCTTTTCGAGAACGTTGGCGCTCTGGGATACTGCCATGTTGAAGATTGGTCACTATGTCGAATGGGTGGTTCTGATCGTTGTGGGAGGAAGGTAGGTAGGCGGTGGCAATTGGAGAGGAGACGCTCTTGCTGTTGACATTGTGGGGTGAAATAAATTGGACGATACGTCATGAAAGCGAGGGGATTTCCGCACGGCAATCGTCGGAGTTGATTGCAACACTCCCCGCGATCGGCGTTGCAATTACTGGCAGCCTGGCTGCCAAAATCGCGAACAGCTTTTCTGAGGTTAGGGTAGATAACCTGGAGATGTCCCTGCTGCTGTGAAAGAATGCTCGTCAACGTCGCAGGAACGACAAAGTGTCTTTCGAGTTCCCGACTCCTCGACTCCTCCAATACCAATCCGCCAAGGTTTTGCCAAGACACTACTCTAGCAGTCTAGCCGTCTCTAGCTCTTGTATCACTCGAGTCGACTCAAAGACCAAACCACATATTACCTGGCGGCAAGTATCTGCTCTTGGGTCTGCGGCCTCAAATTTGCTGTTCATGTTTTGGTTTTCCCCAAAAGCTTAACACTTGTTCAATAGTACGCTCGGCGATCTCCCCCATCGACTCTGTACACGCACATAATTAAACCTGCTCATCAGCTACCTCCAGTCCTTTGAGCCCGCTTCCTTAGGAGTACCGTCGAAGCTCCTTTTGAAGTTCTACTCGAGTTTTCTGTACAGGACGGAGAGCATGAGAGGCGACGTCAACTAGCATTGGGATCCCACCAACGCTGTTTATAGCCCGTGTTTGGAGGCTCAACAAGTTGGTAAACATCAAGAATGACCTAGCCTAGGCCTTCTGTATTCCCTTGGGGTTGATGAGGGGCTGTGGCGTGTGTGGGTGAGGTTGGTGCAGATGAAGCTCGGATTGGAAGACAGCCTTGCGATGCAGGCAACCACCTTCCCGTCAACAATGACTGAGCATCTTCATCCCCTGATCCGGGCCTTTATCAGATAGAAACCTATCAACTTTGAACATCGTTCTCGATTCGCAGCCGTGTTACGCGCGGTGCCATTGACACCATCCCCATCGTCGGAGGCGCACATGCTGGCTGGCTTGCAGCTGTTCGCGAATGGCTTTTTGATCTTAACCCTCAAATATTGCACGAAAATGGGACTACTGTGTATGATACGCAAGGCTCACAAAGCTCGAGTAATGAATTACAGGTCTTGACCTTAGGCCATCTGGACGATGAAAGCCTTACTCGGGACTCCGTGGAGCTGCACTGCTTGGAGAGAATCTACTACTTCGAGAAAGTTGCCAAAATTATTCGACCGAGTACCGGCTTGCTTGAGGAAACCTGATGAAATGCCTAAAATGAGTGGACTACTCTCCTAGGAGACAGCTCTGAGCCTGTTGTTTCGGTCCGAGTTTGAGTCCTTGTTTCCGATGGCGAAACGAGGGCAATATATATGAGCGTGCATGACCAAACCTGATCGATGGTAACGCCATTCGGATGCCACCACCACCACTCATGGCACGGGATCAATCATTAATCAGGCCGTTTGGTATCCGGAACTTGAGCCTTTGCAAATAACGAGCGAAGAGACGTCGCGACTGAGCTTGCGATGCTAAGCCAGCCATTGAAATACAACTTTCGCTGGTGCGCAGTTCTGGTTTGTCTTGTTTCTGTTAGAACATCCTTGCCGCAATCAGTAGAGGTCATGGTCTTTTTAAAACTTGGTCTCTTCGAAACCATCATCTCCTTGGTCAAACTTTATCCTCGGTCTTGCCCGACAGACATTTGGGTTTGTAGAGACATATCATTGAAGGCCTATACTATACTTTGTTCTGCAGCAGACGAATGTTTGAGGATCATCGGTCGCCGATGCATAGAATCGACGGCGCCTTGCATTTCAATCTTTAATACGACAGTCTACAGCAACTCCATTCCGCCGTTCTTCTAGAGTTCACTGGCGTAGCCAATAAACCACGAACGGCGAAGCTGTTCGACAACTACGCCTACTCACAAGCCGGCATTTGCACACCTTTCCATCTATTCCGCGAACCCTTCGACCGTAAAGAACTCGATATCTTAATCCACCTTACGATCGCGTTAAGGGTGGTGACGGTTCGCGACTGACGCACGCCGTCTGTACTTGAACGATGAGACACAACTGGAACGATGGTTGGACATCAAAAATCGCTTGAAGCACCTTGCGTCGTATGAAATACGTGCAACACTATGTCGGCGGTTTGGAAATCTGTTATGAAGCGAAGAGCAAAACAAATGAGCAAGAGCATAGCATCGACACTGACCAACTCGCTTGGGAACACCACAACAACCTTGCGAGGATTCATCCACTGCTCTGGACGTGTCAAATACCCGGTCATGAGCCCCGGACTCGAATTTCCTGGACCACGAGAAAGCTCGACCACTGAGCAGCTGAGCAATGTCATCCATTTCGTGCGAGGCAATACGGCAATGTATGGTACGAGGTGTATGGCTTGTTGCGCTGCAGTGGGGGATGCGTTCAGTGTTACGTGAGGGCTGTTTTCGCCAGCCATCGAGAGCGGATCATCATCGTATCCGAACGAGCCACGTGACGGCTCGCCTTACTCTCCTATACCAGTCAACGGTATTGCGCAAAGAGTGGTCCCAATATTTAAATCTACCATCGACCTAATTACCCATACTCGGACGAATCAGAGGGTCGTCCTTTCATCGTCGCTGTAGCGATTGAGACAACATCATTCACCCCCTAAGGGCCGATCAGGTAACCTCAGGCGAGGACATGTCTCGTCGAGTATAGTAACGCCGGAATGACAAGCAGGTTACAACATTCGGTCTTCACTATGACGATCCAGCTGGATCGGTATGCAAGCAACGAGGCAAAGCAAAAGAACGGGCCCCTGGTTGCCTTATCGGCCGTCTGGTCCCGAATCCATTCCATCAACGTTGTAAGCACGGAATATTAACGGCGGGACATGGACGACAGGAATGAATCTACCCTGGATCGAGGCTGAAGCCATCTGGCTGAGACTTCACACACAACAGGTGCATCTGTCGCAATCACTTCCAAGTCGTCTATCGGATCTTCAGCGCGGCAAGCCCCCACTCCACCGATCCTCCTGGGGGACATTTTCGTGGGCAAGTGCCAGGGTCCATGTGAGTCGTTGGCCCGTCAAGAATAGATCATGTTCCGGGCTGATCCTTCCCCAGCCGCTAATCTCCACGATGCATGCCGCCTACGTGATGATGCACATCAGGCGAATCGATCGACAAGAGTAAGGGGAAAGGGAAAGTCGGGCTCGTCGATCATAATGTCCGAAGCTGAGGGTGTGCTACAAAAGTTCGCCTACGGATTGGGGTACGATAAGGTTCTGTCGGCATGACAAAGACGCTGTACCTGTATATTGCATGCTAAGCCATTCGCTAACGTATCCATGGATGGCAGCCAAGTCCGAAAGGGCAAAGAATCGAGCAGCCCGTCCGGGAGTGTCCCGTCCCGCCAATCATCTTTTCTCCCTTCAGCCAAAGATCGTCGTCTAATTCTGGCATGTTCCTGGATATCTTATCATGAAACGTCAATCTGTTTGCCTTCCTTTCCGCCTCCGTTTGCTTCTCAACTCACAGAGTCATGCCAAGTCCCATCGGCCAATGACCGTGTCACTGATGAAGCCATAAATCGATATTCACGTACCTCATTCCGTGGGCACGGAACTAGCAGCGGCCGTGGGTCATGCTCCACTCTCCAGGCACAGCATCCTGCCTTGTCTCACCGCCTCAGCATACCTTTATTTGATATTGATGGAGACACGGTAGCTTACGGCTCTCGAGGTACATGCCGCTTCCTTCACTTCACATCTGACATCCCAGAATTCCATAGGAGGGTGTGTAGCAAATGCCTCGCCAGTCAAGAAAAGGCAAACGGGCAATGCCTCACTCGTGTTCTTTTTAATAGCATGTTCGTACACGGTTGTAGGTGAACGGCAGAGAAAACGCATATATATGGGGTGGATGTCTTCGAACAAAATGAATTCCACCAGCAGCTTTCCAACAACTTCGCTTTCCTTCAGTCATTCTCTCAGCAAACCATCATTCAATCATTATTTCCCATATATAAATTCCTTGTACAGTTAACACTGTCTTTGTCAATTATGCACGTCAAACCCCCTTTCCTGCAATTGGCCTTTGCAGCTTCCCTGTTTCCATTCTTCGGCCTTTCGGCAGCCCCTGGCGAGATAGTCGTCGGTACGACAGCTACTGCGCTGAAGCCCATCAACATCAATGACTTCGAGGCTGCAACTGGTGTTCACCGTCGAGCTGCCGAGGACTTTTCCCACCTTGACCCCAATACCCAGGCTCAACTCATCTATGGCCGCCCCGGAAGTAAGTACCCTTACACTCTTTGACGCAACCTGCGTCTCGCTCGGCTGAACCACCCCAAGAATGGGCGCAGTGACACGTCAAAGGACAGGAAGCTGACCATAGATAGATGATGGCCAACTTCTCCTGGCCAACATGACTTTGTATGCTCCAGATGGCTTGCAGATCGTCATGATGGAGCGCTTTGAGCCCTTGACCAGCGCGGTGGACTGCAAGGGCGACGATGGAGAGATGTCCCTGACATTCAAATCCAAAGAAATATACGACCATGCCATCAAGACCTGGAGTTTCATCAATGAAGCCAAGAATGAGCGTTTTCTGCTTATCGCCAACCACGACGGATGTGGTCCTGATGACGAGCGTCAGCCATACCTGTGAGTCTTACTCGTCGATATCAAAAGTCTGATCGATCTAACAAGTGAAATAGAATCATAGATATCCGAGAGGATGCGGCCAAGCTCACCACCTATCTTACCGCTCAGCCAGCTGCCTGGTCCGACGTTGCAGGTACATACGACCTTGATTTCGGAAAGGCCGCCATGCCTCGGCCAGGTCCCCAACGACGAGGCCTCTTCGACTTCCTTGGTGGTGCGAGAGATTTTCTCCTCCACGGCGACATCGATTTCGACAAATCCGCCGAGTTCCCAACCGCTATTGGCACACCCGGACAGAATCATTCCATCATTGACATCCCAAAGTCCGTGGCTTCCCCATCATCCGATATCAACAGCTAACCTTGCATCAAGATTCTCCCTCGCCTGCACCGACTGCTACGTCACCGGCTCCTTCCAAGCAGTCGGCCGCCTCTCCGTCTCGGGCTTCAAACTCCAGGATTTCACCCTCGCAGCCTCCCCGCAAGACTTCGCCGCCAAACTCCAACTCGATACTAACATTACCGCTCCACTCGGCTCCCCCGATTCCCTCCAACACACAATCGAACTCTTCAAAGCCCCCATCCCTAGCGCCGGCATTGTCGTCCCGGGAATCTTCAGCCTTGGCGCGATCGTCTCCTACGAAGTCGGCGTCAGCACCTCTTTCTCTGGTACAGCGAGCATGGCGTTCGGTATCACTGCTTCCATGCCCAATACCGCGGCTGTCATTGCAGATGTACGTCATCCGTCTCAAAGTTCGGCGACTGGATTCAACGGAAGCGTATTCGATCCGAATTTCGACCTCAAGGCGTTGACGGCTAGTGTCACGGTGGCGGCGTTCGCGCAGCCAAAATTGTCATTTGGGGTTGATATTACGAAGGTGGGACATTTGGAGATTGCGTTGGGGGTAAAAAGTCCCGTTATTAGTGCGACTTTGACCGGGGGTTATAGTATGTTTCTTTCTCTTTTCCTTCGATCTCCTGCAATGCCATGGGGGAAATTCACTGACTTCAATAGACAAAACCGGTCTCTGCTCGAACGAAGCGGGGGCTTCCAAGACTGGCGTACAATTGAGCTCCCAGGTGGCGCTGGAAGTGAATCTTGAGCTTGATGCCCAGCTGGGTGAAGACGACAAGGATACAGCGTCCACTGACGCCAAAACTCCTCCCGCCGATCCCAAACCAGCTGCCGACGCGTCCGCGCCTGCCGACCCTCAAAAACAATCTAGCATCACTAATCTTGGAAGCCTTACATTCAACCTCTTTGTATGTTCCCACATCCCGTTCATACCCCTCTCCCTTCACCCCACCCTTTCTCCCTTCTTCTCAAAGCCCGTATTTGCCCTAACAAAACTAACAACCCCTCCACAAAGAAACTATCCCGCCCCCTCCTCGCAAAATGCTTCCCCCTCAACCTCTCCGGCTTCTCTCCCGTCGGTGGCAACTCCACAGCAGCCAACGCAACAACAACGCTCACGACCCTTCCATTTGTAAATGGTACTGCTACAGCGACTTCTGTGGCCGTGTCGACCGTCCCGCTTGATACCCTGCTTCCTGTCACCACTCTTGCTACGACGACGGCAAGTGCGAATACGACTACTGCAGCGGCGGTGGTGAGGAGGCGGTCGATTAGAGGTGGGGGTTTTGAGCGGGGGTGAGGAGAGGTGAGGGTCAAGTATGAGTATGTATGAGTTTGTATGAGTATGTTGGGGCGGAGACATCTTTGCTAGCGTTAACCTGCTTTAATTTGTCTCAGACGCGGTGTCCCGGTGGAAAGACGCGGAAGCGGATGTACGAGTACTGTATACTTCTTGTACATGGAGATGAGAGTTGGTCCCAGGCGTCCGGTGTCCTTCACAGCACCCGTTATATACATACAACTTCTCGCGGAATCCACGAAAATCATCACCTTTGTACCATTTCATCATCATCACCCGATATCTCCATCTCCGTAACGCCCACGGGAACATTCAATCTGAACAACAGCTCCCCACATCTCCCATACCCTCCCATCCACACACCCCATATCCTATCCAAAAACCTCATATCCTCTCCTCCTTGAATTCCAAATATACCATCTCCTCGCTCGTAAAAATAAAACAGCTTTCTGCCCACCCAAACGCTGTATTTCCGTTCTAGCGAAAGTAACGAGGTGGCTACTCCTTCCCCTGCTGGATCTGCGCACCCTACCTGGTCACCAACCCGCCGAGGTCCATCTCGGCATGGAATCCAGCCAAACAATTATCCGAATCCTGGGACGCGATATAGCCCGATATATCATATCAACGTCTTGATTCTCGAGGGTGCGTAGACGCAGTAAGAAGAAAAAAGGGGTAAACTTTCAGCGATGTTGACGGATGAATCGATATCTATCATGGTCTTTTCGGATAAATAAAGTTAGACGGCAGGAATGATATGCGTATTTTATTTCGATATCTTTCGTGGAATGGTTACTCGCTTGGCGTGGATATCCTTTTCTTTCGAGTTCGATTGGATTGAATTGGATTGGATTGAATTGCATGAGTGTCTCTGGAGACTATTACCTCCTCTGATGCTAAGCGTCTTGTTTGGTGGGATATCTGCTCTGTATATCAGGTCCGTTACTGCCACTGTTTGCAGATTCGGGATATTCGGACTCGGTGGCGGGGTTGAGTGGTTCACTGCCTACTTCGGAAGAAGAGATCTCAGTTGATCGGTATGGTAAATGATGAGTTTCTTTCCTGTCTTCATCCAGATCGGAAACGAGGACTTATCTTTTCTTTTTTTCTTTGGACGGTATTGGATACGCTAAGAAATAATGAAAGGGACTTGGCGGTTTGGAAGAGATAGGTTATTAATCAGGATTACGTTTTTTCGTTCTCCATATTGCTTTTGTTTATGGATCTTGGTGCTGAGGCCATCTTGGAACGGGAATTTGATGACGACACGGGAATAATTTTTTGAAACTTTTGGAGCTGTTTTGAGGCAGGGATGTGTGAAGCTTAACTAATAAGATATGCAACGCATTTCATTCCACAGAAATAGGGAACAGGAAAACCCCCTTTTCCATCAAAAGATGCGTAAGAAAGGCGTGTTTAAACTTGAAAAGACAGTCATACACAACGATACGGCAGGGTCTCGAGATCAAAAATGATCATTCAGACGTGGGCAATTAGATGGACTTATCGTGTCGGTTTTAAGGTAGGAGCTCGTGAATTCCACCACAACTTCACAAAGGGCCAGACTATCAGCTACAAAACATTCAACCACGACTGCAAGAAATTCATTTTAATCAAAAAGTCATTCTATTCGTCGAAGAAGTGAAAAGAAACGGTGATTGGACAAAGATACACTTCCTTCGATGAAAAGCCAGAAATGATGAGATCTATAACGAAACTTGGGGATGGGATTAATTTTGGATGGCACGTTATATCGCAGTGAGGCTCTTGTGGAAATCACTGCAGTTCAGATTTAATTGGAGCAGTGAGGCGAGTATGAGTATGAATAGATATCGGTATGTAGCATTGGAGGGTGGATAGGAATGAGAGGTTAGATGTTACTAATCGGACGAGTTGAGAGGAGAGAAAAGTAGTTCGAGTAGCGACGCACCGTGAGCTATGGATTGAATAATTGATGTATTGAAACTTCCTCTTCGATTATCAGCACCAAACATCAAGCTTATGAGCGCAAGCTATTTCATTCCGCAATATTCACATTATGTGGGATTCAGAAAATTCTCAAGCTCATCGAAATACGTCTCTTTTTCTTTCCTCAAATCCTTGTTCTTTTCTTCCTTCTGATTCTTGAACTCTTCCTTCATCTCATCCTCCTTCATCTGATCCTCCTTCATCTCATCCTCCTTCTCCTCCTCGTCTTTCTTCTCCTTTTTCGCCTTCTCAACCACCCAAACTTTCTTGCTGGCCGCATACCCCCACAACCCTCCAAAAGGATCCCACTTTACTATCGCGTTCTCCTTATTCGGTTCAGTGTCATTTGCTTTACCTCTTCGGCTCGTAAATCTCTTGACGTATCCCCCTTCACTCTTTGGTGCTTCTTCATCGTTATGGAAGGACGGAGGTGCGGTGTCGATGGCGGCGGCCCAGATGGAGATTTCGGTGCCCAGTGGAGGGTTTGTTTCGTGTGCGAGCTGTTGGGATCGGAGGGTTTCGAGGGCGGTGTGGGGAACGCGCGGTGAGGGTGGTTGTGGAATGGTGGATGGGGAGGACGGTGTGTGATCGGTATTAGTGGTAGTATTTGGAGTGGCGTCATGGCCATTGGAAGCTGAAGCGGAAGGGGGGATAGGGGATGAGTTGTTGGTGGTAATGGCAGCATTGGGTTGTTCGGTGTCGCTGTGAGTTTCGGAGAAAGAGAGATCTTTGATGGATAGGCCATCCGATGGCATGGATTCTTGAGTGGCTTGACCGTGTTGCTTCTTGGTCGTTTTGAAGTGCCCAGATGATGTAGCTGCGGAGGCCGGCTTAGTCTTGATCGAGGTGATGGTGGTGGTGGTAGTCGTGGTTGTGGTTACCGCATCCACTTCAAGGCCTTGAAGTTCGTAGAGCTGCTGCAAAAGGCTTTTCTTTGCCGCCTCCTTTTCCCTTTCGCTATTTCCAGCTGCCTCGGTATTCTGCTCTTCCAGATCCAGAAGCTGCCCCATCTTAGTCTTGTGCTCAGTCTCGTCCTTCTTCTCCGCCTCCTTCTTGACGTGGTTTCTGCCGCTACTACTCTCAGAAATGGGCCATGCCTCCATCCCAATGTCGGTATCCAACAACGAGGAATGCCTGGACGAGTCATTGCAGTTGCTCTTCCTCTTGCCTGTCCTTGCACGTGATTTCGAAACGGCAAGTGATCCAGAACCGTCAGCCATTGTCGCTGCTCGAGGTTCCGCTGGCGTAGGAGTTTGGATGCGGACGTAGGGGTTTTCGATGTCAGTCCGCCGTTTGAACCGGTCTTGCTCGGATACGCGTTGAAAGGCTCTCGGGATGTTGGGGTCCTTCGGTGGGGCAGTGGAATCTAGGTAACGATGTCAGTCATCGAGGTTTGGAACTGCAGGTCACGTGGAATGAAGGACGTGCTGATGCTGGATGAACAAGAGATCGGGTGAATGTAGAGGTGGAGCCAAGCGGGGGACGCCAGACGCGTGTTGAGGCATCGAGTGAATGAGACAAGCACCTACAGATGTAGTGGGAAACGTCACCGGGCTCCCACCAGTCGCCGCGTGGGACTGGATGCTCTGCGTTGACGAGTGTGAGCTGGTATTGACTGCGACAGCACAGGCAGCCTGGAGCAGGAGACCTGGCAGCTGCGGCCGTATACCTGGATAAGGCAGAGTCACCTCAACGTTCTGGCCTCGCCAGGTGGTGGAGAGCACTGCATGCGTTTTTCAGCCCCAGTGAAGGCAGAGGAGTGTTCTGGCCCTACCTGGCCGTGCGGACACCGTCGAGGCCGCTCCGGGGACACTCGATGCATTGCATGCAATGCTGCTTTCGGCGTCATCGCCCTTTTGATGCGCGGCCATGTCTGCTGTGAAAGAAGATGACGAAGCAGGTGAACATGACGCGCGAAACAATCATAATGGCTTGCAATGTCTTCCGAGGCAGGCGCGACCTGAGGCCATTCCGAGGTGGCCAGGAGTCGCTACATCGAAATACAGACAATCGTTACCTCGATGTTGCAATCCCGATGGGACGATCAACAGACAACGATTCGACCAACCGACTTCTATGAAATCGATACCTCGACATCTCGCATGTGGGAAGAGCAATGACTGGAACTTGAAATGAATCATGATAGCTACCTATACCAGCAATCAAGTATAACGTAAAAGAAACAAATACCACGGAATTTTTTAATTAATAGAATATATTACGAAATTTCCATTTCGAACGATTTATTAATTGAATTTAAATACGAATTTTTTTCTAGTTACGCGAGTAATAAAGAAAAAATAGAGTAAATAGTATAAATAAATCGTTGGTAATTTCGATTTATATCTTTTTTACGGCTATTACGATACGACGAAATGAAAATAAAATATACCGATAAATTTTTATTTTAAATACTATTAACTTTTTTATAAATTTTTTTTTTAAAATATTTTAATTAATTTTGATTTTGATTTTAGTATACGGTAAATCATTGATACGTAAAACGAATATATAAAAGATATAGACAATCGTTATAATATTAGAATAATCTATGAAATCTATATATATATAAAGGAAATAAAGTTATTAGAATTGATTTTATAACGTTATTTATTATAGGTTAGCATCTGTTGATATAATAAAAATCCAGCCAAAAAATAATCGTAATAGTACGATAAATTAAACGTACGTATAGACTGGCTACTTTCCGTCGGTACTATAAGAAACCGACTCGAATTTTAGTAAATTAATTCGATTTAATCTACTAAACTGTTCGGGTCGGTTTCTAATATTAGAACTAAAAATTAAATCGGATTATAAAATAGAAATTAATAGAAATTCGATTTAATCTGATTTATAATTATATTAGATAGTCGAATATAAAAATAATTATAAATTATCTAAAATAGTAATATATTCCATTTAGTACTAGTTTCTATAACGGTATCCTATAAATAGTATTTGTTTTTAATAATTCTATAGATATATATCTCTTTTCTAGAATTTTTAATCTTTTAAAATTTATTATTAATTGGCTATCGTTATATTTTCGATTATACCTCTAGATTTTATATTAATTTTTTAATAAACCAGATATCTTTTTACTAAATAGTAATACGTTTAGTAAAGATTATAGCTAGTTAATAATCTATAAAAAGTAAATATAGTCGGATATATATAATAATATAGTAAAATAATTTATTTATTTAATAGGAGATTTACTATATATCTTTCTATTATATTTTATAGAACTACTAACGCTATACTTTATATTCTATTAATCTTTCTATTTATATTTTTAGTAGTAACGTCGGTAAAAATTTCGTAATATAGTCCAGTAAGAAATACTTTAGAAATAAAAGATTCGAAACTTTTCTAGTATCTATAGATTTTTTAAAAAGCGATAATTCTAGGTTTCTATTTATATTTCTTTCGATAGATTATTAGCTAGATTATTTAAAATATATTATTTTAGAATATTACCGATACTATAGTATTATAAGATTTTCTTTTATTTTTTCTTTTATTTTTCCCGATTTTATTTTTCTAATTCTTCGTTATACTTCTATAGAATAGATATAATTTTTTATTTAAAATAACTTTAACGTTAATAAGCGATTAGTTATATTATTTTAATATATTATTTCTAATTTGATTTATACGTACTATATATTACGCTATAACGAATAAAAGAAACGAAAAATTAATAATAAAGTAAAATATAATACGATACGATATATAGTATTAGACTGGCTGTCGAATCGGATTTTAAATCCGAGTTCGTATCTCGGATTCGAACCGAGTCGGTTCCGACTTTTCTAGATACTAAACCGAGTCGGTTCCGATTTTTTTAGATACCGAACCGATTCGGTTCCGAATAAAACTTAGATTTCCGAGTTCGATCTATTAAAATTACTAAAACCTAGTATAAAAGTATAACTCTAGTATAAAAGTAATATCTATCTATTAGGAATTCATTTAATTAGAATAAATATATTATCTATATATATTATCTTTAGATATATTTAATTAATTAGTTAATAATAGTATTATAATATATTAAATATAGTATTTTACTATATAAAAGATTTAGGGGGTTAAATTAGATTTCTATTAGTATTTATTTTATAATCTAACCCAATTTTCGATTCTAATTTTAGAAACCGATCTATACCGTTTAGTAGGTCGGGTTAAATCGACTTATTAAAATTTAGGTCGGGTTTTCGAAATACCGACGAGAATCCGACCCGAAGTAGCCAATCTAATATTATTCTACTATATTATTTAGTATACTTTCTACTATATCTGAATTAAAACTACTATTTACGAAATCTAAATTAATTATAAACCGTAAACGCGGTAAAAAGTAATCCGATATCGAATATAAATTCTATAAAAAATAGAATACGGATCGTATTACGATATATAAATACTTTAAAAAATTTAAAGAAATAGATTTCTAGAAAAGCGTAGATATAGAGACAAGGGCTGTATTAAAATAAAACGCTAGAAATTAGGAAATAGATTATAAAATCGAAAAAGATATTTATAGTAATATACTGAAGTAATATATATTATACTAAATACCGATCTATATATAATTTTATACTATAAAAACGATCTATATATTGAATCTTTTATAGAAAATACGGAAATAGCGATAACTATCGAATAGATAAAATAGAAATAGAACGAAATAATATATTAAAATAATATTTTAAATATAAATAGAGCTATCTAATATTGAAATATTTATTTCTAATATTTTTTCTAGTCTAATATCGCTATTAATAGTCCGAATAGAGTGATTTTAACGAAATATATAGCCTTAATCGTTAATTTTATCTAATAATATATAATCTATTATATCGGCTTCTAAATATTTCAATCCGCTAGAACTCTAGATCTCTTAGAAAAATAGACGGTATTTATTAAAGAATTTAGTTATAGCGGAAAAAAGGTTAATAAATATATTAAATCTTCCTATAAAAAAGAGAATAAAAATAGCGATAATATTATTAAAATTAATAAAAAGAATTAGATAGTAGAGAGATATTCTACTAAATTAGATAGTATTAAACTCGAAGATAATAAAAGTTTAGCTGAAAGTATTAACTTTAAATAGAATAAAGATAAAGATAATGATAAGAATATAGAAAAGGAAAGAGATATAGAAAGAAAAGCGGAAGTCGAAGCGAAAACCAAAAACGATAAGAATATAAAGAAAATTATTAAATTTTCTAACTAATTATTTATTTCTAGAAATAGTAGATCTAGATAAATATATTATTTCAATATATTACTATATTATTAATAAAAGAATAAATTTTATTTAAATTATATTTTTTATTTTAAATTTATAGATTAAAAATACTATATTCGTATATTTTAACTATTAATTTTAATTTAATCCTATTCTATATTCTATGATATAACTATATAGATAATAGTAATAATATAGAGTAAATTTGGTATTTAAATAGTAGTTTTAGATTTGAAAGTTTAATAATAGAAAATTAAATATTTTTATTATTAATAATTTGATTTTCCATTTAATTAGAAGTTAATTATCTTTTATATAGCTATCTTTACTTTATCTTCTGGGTAGGTATTGGTATACTACTATATAAAATATTAAAAGATATTTCTATATAAATAAATTAAGTTTTAAAATTTAATTTAAAGTTTTTGTAAAAATATTCTATATAAATCTATAAAAAAGAAGTTTGTAATTATTAATTATAAGTCTATTTGAATTATTCTAGAGTAAACTTTACTATAGTTTAATAATCTATAAGTTATAACTAAATAAAGTTTATTAATATTTAAAATATCTATTTAAAATTGATGTTTTTTAATTTTTTTAACCTTTTTCTATTTATCAAAGTCTAAATTAATTAAAATAATCTAGTAACTAGTTTATTAAATTTTAGTAAATCTTAATTAAAAATACATATTTAGTATTAGCTATTTTAAAAATACTAGATCTATTATAGGGCTACCGAAAAGGTCTGATATTTCTAAAAATCGATTGAATTTATTAGTATATCTATAAACGGAGGTATAACGGATAATTACTTAAATTAATATAAGAATAAATCGGTTTAATTGCTTGAATAGTATATAGCGATAACTAATAAATTAAATATAAACTATAAAGACGTCGAGTTTAGAATCTATATAGATAATGAAATTTTTATATTTAGTATAATTAATATAATTAATATACTAAATATAACTAAATAACTAAATATTTATTTATTAGTAATTAGTAATTAGTACGACTAAATAGCGCTAATTATTAAATAACTTCTAAATATTTAGTATATACTAAAAATTCTATTACTAAATAATAAGCTTAATATAAAATCTAGTCTAGAATTATAATATTATCTTTTTTTTTCTTTAATTTTATTCCGAAGCTTACCTTTTTTCCGCTATTCGAAATCTTTTTTTTCTTTTCTTTTATATTATATTCTAACGTCGTTCTAAATCTAGTACCGTCTATTATTATAAACTTACCAACTTTATTAAACTTTTTAGTAATATTATAGTGGAAACCAATTCTATCTATATAAAATATAAAAGAATATATAAAATCTATATTTATTCTAGAAAATATTTTAAATATCTATTTTATAGGTAGAAATATAATCTTCGGGTAACCTAATCCGAATAGAATTACTTATAAAGTAAAAAGTTAAAAATATATAAAGGTATCCGAAAAGTTTATAAAATTTAAAAAAAGTTCGGATAGAAATATATATCGCTTTTACGAAGGAAATATAGCTCCGTTAAAAGATAGATTTATTAAATTAACGTATTAAAAAAGCTATTACGATAGAAATATCTAATATTAAAGAAATCGAGATTTTTAAATATCTAGAACCTTCTAATAGTTCTTTATTCAGTTTATTTCTATAAATTTAGAGTACTTTTAATATTTTACCGAATTTTTTCTAGGATATCCCGGCGTCCTTTATTAATAGAACGACTATAGGGCTTTCTAGTAGTTTATTAAATATTCTTTAGATTTCTAAGTATTTTCTAAAATAGGATAATCTTTCTATTTAATTAGATAGTTCTAACCTTTCTATTATAGAATTTTTTCGACTATAAAAGTATTTTCTTTTTATATTTCGAAATTAAATATCTATTATAATAGCGTTCCGAGATCGGCTAGTTCTAAAAAAAATATATAGAATATCGAATATACTTTAATATTTTTAGATAGATCGAGTTTAAAATTCTAAAGTTCTTTAATTTTTTTAATTAAAAATAGTTCGACTTTAATATAGTTAAATTTCCTACTTAGAGTCTTTATTTTTAAGTTTTTTATAAAAAGATATACCTTATTTCTTTTTTTTAGCTAAAATACTATTTTTCGTATTTTATATTAATAATTACCCGAGTATTTCTATATTTTTAGAATATTTCTATTAATTCTTTTCTAAATATCGACTTTTTAAATTCCTAATTCCGTCAATAGGTATAGTAGTAGTTATTTAAATAGATTCGAATTTCTTCTATTATTTATATAAAACGGTATTTCTTTTATTATATTTAATTTTTTTTATATTAAATACTAATTATAATATAGGTAAAAGTAAAATCTAATTATTCTAAATATTATTAATATAGTACTTTAGGTATTATTCTAAAGTCTAGTTAATATATTCTATCTTTCTATCTATTATTAGATTGATTGCTATTAATATCTTTAATTTAATACTAAATAGAAAAATAAAGGTTTTCTAATAGTTTAATATAAAAAATTTATTTCTATTATTTATTAATACTTCCGGTAGTCCTTAGTATCGAAATAATCGATCGAAAATAATAAATCTAAGCTATTTTATTATAAAGTCTTTTTATAATATAATTATATAAATATATTTTATAAATCTATCTATTATATTAAATATTAAATCGTATTCTATATCTATTATCAGGTCTTTCGATTTTAGAAGCTTAATAATAAGATTTAGTATAATTTCCTTCTATAATAAGTCCGGTAGTTTCTAAAACTAAATCTTTTTATAACGAGTATATATAGTATATTTATTTTACTAATAACTAAAATATTTTTTAATATATATTTCGATATATTATTTTTTATTAGGAAACTAGTAATATTATTATAAATAATATATTATCTCTATTATATCTAAATATCTTTATTTTATTTTATCGTAGTTCTTTTTAATATATTTGTCGATTTTATCGTCTAGTATTTATAGTTTTCCTTTTTTAATAGAAAATTATTTTTAATTACCTCTAAATATATTTAGTATTATATTTATTTTATACTAATTTACTAATAGTAATATCCTTTTATTTATTTTAAAAATACTATTACTAAAAACTTTCTTCGTTTTTATATAATTACTTTTTCGATTTAAAATATCTATTTTTTTATTTTCTTTATCTAAAATATAGTATATTTTTAATTTATACTAACCGAATAGTTAAGACTACTATATTTTCTATCTATAAAAATCTTTTATTAATATAAAATATAGAAGATTTTTATAATTTAAAAAAATTATTAATTCTAGTATTTATTCAGTATATACTTTTTATTATTTTAGTATAACTACTATAGCTAGTAGTTTCTTATTATAGATAATATAATTTTATTCCGTTAATAATAGTTTTTTTAATATATATACTACCGGGTACTATTTACTATCGTATTATTATAGAAAATATATATCTATAGTTAAATCTAGCGAATTTATTTCTATTTTTAATAGTTTTTCTATATTAAATATTTTAAAAACTAGGTCTTTTATATTTTTTTTTTTAAAATCTTTAAATATTTATTATTTTCTTTTTTTCTAATACTATTAGATAGTATCTTTTATTAAAACTATTAAAACGAAAGCTTTTTTAGAATAATTTTTTATAAACTTTTAATTATAGTTTATAAATTCGAAGAAGTTTTAGATTTTTTTAAAATTTATTAGTATCTTCTATTTTATAATAGCTTTTAGTTTACTAGGATCGATATATAGTCTACTTCGCCCTATAATAAATTCTAGAAAGTTAATTTTTTTTAATAGAATTTATACTTTTCTAGTTCAAAATATAAATTTTTTTTTTTAGATATTTAAAAATTTTTCTAACGTACTATTTATATTTTTAAAATATTTTAGAAATAACTAAAATAATATCGAAATAGGTAATAATAAATATATCCAGATATTTTTTAAATACGTTATTAATTATATTTTAATAGATTACCGGAATATTTATAAACCCGAATAGTATAACTATATATTCGTAGTAACTATATTATATATTCTTCGAAAATCGAATTTGATTAATATTTTATTCTAGAAAATCTATTATAAAATTTACTAATATTTAATAGTAGATATTAGTTTTTAATTATAATATCGTTTAGCTTTCGATAATCGATATATAAACGAAGTATTCCGTCTTTTTTAAATATAAAAAGGATCGGATATCCTATCGATAATAAAGTTTTCTAATAAATCCTTTTTTTATATTTTCGTCCAGATATTAGCGGAATATTTTAAACTCCGTTATAGATAATAGATAGATAGATCTAAATATAGATTATTTATCTATTTTTAATCTAATTTTATAATCCTATAGTTAATATTTAGATAGTATTTTTATAGTTATCTCTTTCCGAAATAAATTTATCTAATTTTTATATTTACCCGGAACCTTTTCTAATAGATTCTTTTTTAACTTTTTATTAAAGAATATAGGGTTTTTAAAAGGTTTATAATTTTTTTTCTATTTCTATCCTATTAGTTTAGCTAATTTTTACTAGTATTTAATAAATCGAACCTAAATATTTTTTAGTCGTTTTTTTTTAAAGCTATAAATTCGCGGTTTATATTCTACTTTTTATTTATCCGAAATTACTATTTTAATATAAACTAGATACTTTCTATATAGGAATATTATTTAAAGCTAAATATTTTTTTTTCCTAGTCTATTACTAGATTATAATTTTTTAACTAAGGAATTCTAAATATAATTTTATAGCTAGCTATTCTAATAATATCGAACTAAAGTTTCTTTTAATACTAGTTAATTATTATTTAGAACTATATTATTTTTTTTATAACTTTTCTATTTCTATTCGGTATTTTACTACTATTTATAACTATTAAATTATATAGATCCTTTTTTTTTAGTTAAAAAGAATTTTCTTCTTTTAGCTAAATTTTCTAATATAAAATTTCCGGTTTTACCTAAATTAATAAATACTTTAATCTTCTATAATCTATTATTAGTTTCGATAATTATTTTATTCTCGAGAGTATATATATAGCTAGCTAATTTTAGTTACTTTTTCCGGACTATAAAATTATACGTTTATAGTATATCTATTATTATAAAATTTTAAATTTTCCCGAATCGTTATTTATATCTTTTTATTTTTTTTTTATATAATCCGCTTGCGAAATATATTTATAGAGTTTCTAATTAAAAATTCTACTTTTTTTTTACTATTTTCTCTAGTATTCGTATCTACTATATATAATATATCTAGAAAAGTTATAAGTATTATAATTTTCGTTTTTAATAGATATTATAGAAATATATCGGCGTAGTTTTAATAGATACTATCCGGTTCTTTTTATTTTTACTTTATAGATTCTATAGTTATTATTATAGTAGACGGTCTAGTTAAATAGTATATATTAATTTCCTATTATTATATTCTTCCGTTATAATATCGGTTTAGAGATAACTTTATTTTTAGAGACGTTACTTTCTAGTTCTTTCTCTAATATATCGACGATATTATTTATTTTTTAGTCCTATTTATTATTCTATAGATATTTATCGTTAATATATATTTTATAAACGGTTTTAGATTTTTTATAAATTACTATAAATTCTTTCTTTATTAATTCTAGATCGTATATTATTTTAGGGTAAAAAGTTATTAGTTTCGTTAATTAAACGTCCTCTATTATAATTATCTCTCTAAAAGCGGTTTTCCTCGTGGTTAATTTCTTTAATACTTATAGTAAAGTATTATTTACCGTCGCTTTCTATAGTATTTCATCGTTTTCTATAAATATAAATTCTTTATCTAAGTTGGTTTTCTAGGGTTTCGAGCTACTATCGTCGTATTACGTCCACGACTCCACAGAGGTATTCTGAAAGATTGGCTAACCAAGCGACGCTAATTATCTATAGCCGCCTATAGCCGCTATAGCCGCTATAGCCGACCCTTCTAATAGGGTTTTAGTAGGACGGCTACCTATCGATACTATCGGCTATCTTTATTATATATATCGCTTTTTTATTTCTATTAGATAGCTTTTCTAATTAGTTATTAATATAATTATTAAATATCCTTATATATTTTCTTTTTAATTATTTATATAACGAAAATATCTTATAATATCGCGACCGTATCTTTACGGCTATATAGGATTAGTCGCGAGAATTTATACTAGGACTTTTTTACTATTTAGTAGTTCGGACTACGTCTACGGCTATAGCTAGGCTCGAATATAATACCTTCTAATATATAGAGATATTATATTTTAATACTTTACTATATTAGTTTTATTACCTCGTCCTATAGAACGAAGCGATACTATTAAAATAGTAATACTAAATATCTATAAAGGAGATAGAAAATCTTTAAAACCTTAGTTTATTAAGATAAATATCAACTTTATATTATATATAAACTAGTTTTTAAATAAAATAATTAAGATTCTATTCGTAATAATCTATTTAGAAAAAGTAATCTTTAATTAGGTCCAGTCCTATATAGAAGACTATTTTAATAATTCCGAAAAATAAAGAAAGGAAGAAATATTTTAGATATTTTATTATTTTAGTAACTTAATTATAACTATTAAAGAAGTCTTCGGAGGCGATAATAAAGATAGAGTAATAGTAAAAAAACTAATAGTTCTAAAGTAGTAGAAGACGGTAGCTATCTATATTACTTAGTTTAGAATATTAGCCTATAAAATAGACTAGGAGAATTTAGCTCTAAAAACCTACTTTTTTAAAGGATTTTATAGTAGAGTTAAAAAAACTATAGTAGTAATCGAAAAACCCGATTCGCAAGCGGTTTTAATTAAACTAGCGATAAAAATCGATACTAGGTAGTATAAATAATATATCGATAAACAGGCGCTTAGTAAAATAGGACCTGCTAAAAAATAGTCTAAAGGAAATCTAATAGAATTTAATATTACTAAAATTAAAAGATCGCGAACTAAAGTTTATTATTTATACGGAAAGATAGAATACTTTAAAAAAAATTACCTAAATAAAAAAATAATAGAAGTAATTAAATACTAGTTTAAAATAATAGAGAAATTATTTAGAAAAAAAACTAAAAAATATATAACTAAAAATTAAATAGCCTGCTATAATAATAAATACTTTATCTATTTATCGGATAAAAGAAAACTAGGATAATACCTTATAGAATCTAGAAAAGTAGAGAGAAAACCGGTAATAAAATTTAAACTATATAAAATAAAAAAACTCTTTATAATAGCTTTTAAAATTGAAATCGGAAGTTATAAGACGATAGCTTTTATAAATATAGAAAAAGAAAATAAAATTATAAAAGGACTATATAACTAGATTAAAGAATATTTTTAGAAATATCTTTAGTAGAAAAGCAAAATTATAGATATCGAAATTAAAATAGAAAACGGATTTATCGGAGTATCTAATTTTATAATAATTAAAAGCCCTAAATAATATATTATTCTAGAAAAAAAATAGAAAAAATCGATCTCTAAAATATTAGTATAAAAAAGTATAGTTAGGAAAAGAATAAAACTATAAATAATATATCTTTTTATAAATAAAAACCTTTTATATAATAAATTAAATATCGGATTTAATATAAACTATAAATAAATTAAAGAAATTAATATCTTTTTTAAATAAGAAGGCGAAGTCTAGGAAATAAAAATCTAGAAAGAATATTACTATTTACTAATATAACTGGCTTTTAAATATAATAAAATATATAAGCTTATTTAAAAACTATAAATAGAAGATATTAAAAAAATCCATTAAAGTATTATTAAAGAAATAGAAAAGGTTAACTATAGTTCTACGCCTAAACTAGAAAAATATCTAGATAATAATATATAGGATCCTATATTTAGTATATAATTAAAAGACGAATAGTCTCTAATTTTATTATCTTAGAATAAAATAGTCGCTAAAAAATAAAAGTTAGCGGAAATTTCGGAAAACCCGGACGTAACTTATAATATTAATACCTAAAAATGGAATAAATAGATATACTATAAAGGAATTTTTAACTAGATACTTTTTTATATACTTCCTAGATCTAAAGACTAAAAGGAATTAAAATCTTTTAGAAATTAATTTAAATTAACTAAATTATAAACCGGAACCGATTTAACGGACGTTTTTTATATAGCTAGCGTAAAATCTATAGAAAAGTAAAATATAACTAGATTATTAAATTTATTAAAACGAAATAATACGCGCTATTTCTAAACGATAAAATTACTTTTACGTTTATTTAAAGCGCGGTAATAAATAATAAAATACTTTTATTTTCTAAAAAGTCGACGGAAATCCGATTCCTAAATAAAAAATATTTATTACAAATTTCCTTTTTAAAATTAAAAAAAGACTCGATACGGCGTCGTATTTTAGTATATTTATTAAAAATATTTCTATTTTTAGGCCGGAGCTTATTCTTTTTATTTTTAAAACGTTTTTCGGCGGATATTAGTAATTAGAGAAAATATAAAAATAGAAATAATTTTATAGATAGTATTAGAAATTAAAAAATTATAAGACTTCTAAATACGAATATATTTACTATAGATATTACTATCTACTTTAATTTTATACTCTTTTAAACGATTATAAACGTAGAAACTATAAAAAAAAGATATAATAATATCCTTCGACTAAATTCGACGAAAAGATTTTAATCGATTATTTTTTCGAAAATATATAATAAAAATATTAGAAAAAGAAAATAAAAGAAAAGGGAAAGATAGGTTTTATAAACCCCGTATATAAAAACGTTAGGTAAAAAGCGATATAGGGAAGGCTATATTATATCTATAATTCTATAAAAATATTCTAGAAAACTAGTTAACTAAACGACGCTAATTATTCATAACCGCCTATAGCCGCTATAGCCGACCTTTTTAATAGAATTTTAATAGAATAGCTATCTATCGGTACTATCGGCTACCTTTATTATATATATCGCTTCTTTATTTCTATTAGATAGTTTCTTTCGTTAGTTATTAATATAATAAATAAATATCTTTATCTATTCTCTTTTTAATTATCTATATAACGAAGATACCTTATAATATTACGACCGTACCTTTATAGCTATATAGGATTAGTCGCGATAATCTACGCTAAGACTCTTTTACTATTTAGTAGTTCGGACTACGCCTACGGCTGTAGCTAGACTCGAGTATTAACGCCTTCTGATATACAGAGACGTTATACGTCGTCTTCTAAAATTATTTCTTACTAGTTTTTAAAATCTTTTCTTAGTATAATATTAAGCTGTCGTCGTTATATTTTATTTAATCGATACTTTTTTATAAAATAGCCTAATTTACTATAGTTATAGTATATTTTAGGAGATTTTATTTCTTTTACTATTTCTAGAATTTTTTCCTTTATACTGCTATTATATAGAGTCCAGTTCTATTAATATAGATCCGAAATAACTATTTCTAAACTATTTTTTATTTAGATACTATTTTTTATAGAGCTATCCCGAATAATATTCTATATTATCTTATAGTCTACTATTATAGCGTTTTTCTATATTTTATTTATATAGTTTATTATCGAAGTCGATAGATATTTTAATTAGATTATCTAAGGTTTTATATATTCGACTATTATATATAAATTCGTTTTTTATTCGCTTTTTAAATCTTTATCTATATATTACGTATAGAGCGTCGTCGTTCTATTCCGTTAGTAGTAACTATTTTTTAAATCGTACGGCGTATTCCGATACTACGGTTTTCTACTAAAGATATTAGATAATACGTTTAATAATCTAGATCTTAGTTAAAATTCTAAAAATCTTATAAATAGCTTTTTTAAATTTTATAAATTAAGCGAAAATACGTTTATTATCTTCTTTATCGTCTATATATTAATAAAGGAAAGGTTTTATCTCGTACTAGGCTCGTTTTTAAAAGTAGAATATAGCGAAAAGGGTTTTCTTTTTTTTAGATATAGAATAGAATACGAAGTATATATCTAATTATATAAATTAATCTTCTAATTTATTACAATTTCTATATTACTCGTTAGGCTTATTAACTTTAATACTATAAAAGCGTTAGTTAATAGAAGAAATATTTTTCTTTTTACTATCGTCTTTTATCTAGACTTTTTTTCTTTTAGATTCGGACTTTTTTACTATAGAGTTGGAATTACTTAGGATAGAGGTTTAATATTAACCTGCGACAGATATTCTAAAGGTATTTAAAATATTATAGAACTATCGGAAAGATCTAGTATTTCTAAAAGTCGGTTAGATTTATTAGTATATCTATAAACGGAAGTATAACGGATAATTACTTAAATTAATGTAAAAATAAATCAGTTTAATTACTAGAACAGTAAATAGCGATAACTAATAAACTAAATACGAGCTATAAAGGCGTCGAGTTTAGGGTCTATATAGATAATAAAGTTTCCTATAATTAATATAATTAAATAACTAAATATTTATTCAATAGTAATTAATAATTAGTACGACTAAATAGCGCTAATTACTAAATAACCTCTAAATATTCAGTATATATCAACGATTCTATTACTAAATATTGGGCTTGATACAGGGTCCAATCCAGAGTTATAACAAGATTCTAGATATATAGATTAATTTATCAAAACTAAATAAAGAAATCAGATAACTATATAAAGTTAGTTTTTTTAGATTTATTAATATATTATAAATATATATAATAATTAGTTATAACTATAATTTTTAGTTATAGTTTTATAGCTCTATTATAAAGTCAAGAAAATCAAAATAAAATCTTAAATTACTAAAATTTATTTTAAAAATAAATTCTAAAAACTAATAATTTTAATAAATAATTTTATTTAAATTTCTTTATAGATTTTTTTATTTACAATTTATTCAATTAATTAATAATTTTATTATTTTATAAATTTTATTGCTAAATTACTTTTAGTTTTATATTAGTTTAAATATTAAAAGAAGATATTTATTTTCTAACTAAAGAATATTTCGATTAATCTATCTAAATAATTTCTAAATTCTTTTTTAAATAGATTCTATTCTCTAGATATAATTCTATTCTTTAGTTCTACTCGGTTATATATATTCTATAGCTCTTTTAAAACTTTTTCTACTTTTAAACCTATAGTACGGTTATAGTATTTAATTATTATTATCTATTCTATATATTCTGGAATTATTCAAATTTAATCCTACCGATAAATTCTTTTTATAAAACTAAAAGTCCGTTCTATTTCTATCGAAGATATTAGATAAATAAAAATATCGCGAATTATCTATACTAGTTTTAGAAAGTTTAAAGTATTATTTTTTTTAAATATTTAATTTAAATTTTCTTCGGTAGTATTAGCGCGAAGATATCGATTAGCTTTAGAAATAGCTGTTCGAAAACGTTAGAGTTATCGAAAAATACTATTTAAAATAAATAAAGTAAACTTTAGACTAATTAGTAAAGTTATAATATATTATCTATTTATATTACCTTATTTTCGTCTATATAGCGGGTTTTAGATTTTAATAGATTAATAGAAGTCTCGTAGTATTTAGTAAAGTACTTTTTAACCTCGTTTTAATATCTATCTTTATATTTTAAAAAATCTTTTATTTCTTTGTATTATTTTATTTGTTTTTTTAATATCCGATTAACCGTCGGTTCCGTAAGCAATTCACTTTAGTATTAGTACGCTAGCGTTAGATATACGGTATTAGAACTGGTATCCTAGTCTAATTAACTTAAATCAAAGAATTATATAAAATTAACCCGAATCTATTCCGTAATACGTTTATAGTATAAATTTTTATAGTTTATTTAAAATATAACGTAGTAGAATTTTCGTATATATATATACTTTATAGTCGCTTCTTTTTTATCTTCTTTTACTAGTATCTACTATCGTATCTAACGTACGTATCTTCAGTAATAGCCTAGAGTACAGGCGAATATATAAAAAACCTCTACTAATAATACTATAACTACTATTATACCTTCCTAATTAGAAGAAATAGAGTTGGAAACCGCTGAATTTAAGCTACTCGATAACGTCGACCGAGTCTTTACTAGTCCGTCTACTATAATAGACTTTAAATTCCGAAATCCGTCGATTCTAACTATAATATTAAAGTTTCGTATTCCGAATCCGCCGGAGCTATACGGTTTTAGCGACCGTATTAAACTTCTAGTAGGGACTTTTATTTTACTAGATATCGAGCTGGCAGTTATCGAATATCTAGATAGATTAGTAGGCCGTCTAGATTCGGATACGACCGTAGACGAAAACGAAGTAACGAAAATAAAAGATAATATTATCGCCTAATAGATAGTCCGAAAAGCTATATTAATAGTTTATAATTATACGTATATTAAATTGGTATAAAAAAATTACAAGGAAGGAATAGTAATTAAATAGAAGATATAATTAGACTGGCCGTCGGATCGGGTTTCGAACCCGAGTTCGTATTCCGGATTCGAACCGAATCGGTTCTAACTTTTCTAGATATCGAACCGAATCGGTTCTAATTTTTCTAAATATCGAACTAATTTAGTTCCGGGTCGAATTTAAATTCTCGGATTCGACCCGTTAAAACTACTAAAATCTAGTAGAAAAGTATAACTTTAGTATAAAAGTTATATCTATCTATTAGAAATTAATTCAATTAAAGTAAATATATTATCTATATATATTACCTATAGATATAATTAATTAATTAATTAATTAATTGATTAATAATAGTATTATATTATATTAATTATAGTATTTCACCCTATATAAAAGATTTAGCGGGTCGGATTAGATTTCTATTAATATTTACTTTATAGTTCGATCCGACTTTCGGTTCTAATTTTAGAAACCGACCTATACTATTTAGCGGGTCGGATTAAACTAATTTACTAAATCTCTAATCGAGTTTTCGAAATACCGACGGGAATCCGATCCGACGTAGCCAGTCTAGATATAATAGAATAAAAACGATTAACTACGTTATAAAGTTTGTTTAACTACTTTTTTTAACTGCGAAAATTCTTTGCTATATAAGCAACAATTATTATTACCGTATAAAAACTACGGTAATAGAACGTATATATATAATAATTCAATTATAACTTCGGACAGAAATCCTATAAAAGACTTTTATTTCTTTATTATTATTTTTTTTATTTTAGTTTCGATAGAATCCAGAACATTCGTAATTTTATAAATCAATTTACTTTTACTATTAATACGAAAATAGTATCTCGTAAACTTTATATTGGTATTATTATAAACTATTAGTATAATTTTTTTAGTAGAGTAGTTCGATAATCGAACTACTTCCTTTATTTTAGTAAAATAACCGAAAATAGTACTATAAAGTCGAAATACTAAAGAAACTCTAATATCTATAGTTTTTAAAAGTAATAAAATAATTTTATAAAACGGCTGTAGTATACTATCTATAAAAAATGAAATTACTATTTATTTATATTACAGGTAATCTTTTAAATTTATAGGTTCTACGAATTTTCTTCTATAAATTTATTAACGAAATAATATAATTAATATACCCGACGAATTATAGAATACGTCGAATTCTATAAAATATAAATATTTTAAATTAGGTTTCTAGATTAGAAATCAGGATCGACTTTTTTCTGGATTTTTTTAAAGCGAAATTTACGTTAAAGGAAAGTGGAGATATAGACCGTAATAGTACGAGCTTTAAATAAATATTAGTTTTAAAACTTCTAAATTTATATTACCTATTTATATTACTTTTTTTACGATACTAGATAGAATAATACTAATATTTCTAATCTATTTATTATCTAGTTCTTAGATAAAATCGTCGCTAATTATTTATAATCTAATAGTTTTAATAAAACTCTAGGCTATTAAATTAATTATATAAATTAGATAAGATAGAAAATTTTAGACTCGATTCTATCGGCTATTAGACCGAGTTAGAAATTTTTTAAATTCTTTTTTTAATATATTATTTAGACTGGTATTATCGGTAATAATATCTAGAAGCTTCTATCTAAATTAAAAAAAATTCTAAAAGCTTTAATAGCTAAATGAATTAGTAGAAAGGAATATAAATCTAATTAGATATTTCTAAAGCTGAAAATAAGTATTAATCTAATATACGAGTACTTTTAAATACGCGACCATTTATAGATTTAATTAGATATCTAATATAAAAGTAATATATCTTAAAATTTTTAAACTAAATTTAATTTACTTATAGATATTATTATAGCCGTTAAAAACTATCTATATAAATTATATACGGCCGATAAACTTTATATTTAGATAAAGTATTTATAGTAGTAGTCTGAATTTCTTATTTTCGATAGTCCGAACTAGTAGATTTAAATCTAAGAAAATTTTATATAGGTATTTATACTATATAATTTAGTCGAAAGTAGGTTCGAATTTAATATAGCCTTTTTTCTATAATTAAAATAAACTTTATATTATCTTTTTATATTACTATTAGCTATTTACGCAGATAAATATTGATTTAATAAAAAACTATAAATTATATCGCTTGGTTTTTTAGTAAACGATAGTATTAAAATATTCCTTTATAGTAGATATATTAGAAGAATTAGAAACTATAGAATAGTCGAGAATTTTAGAATAGTTTTTAAATATAATTTTAGATAAACTGTTTATTATTAAAGCTATCTAGTAGAATTTTTACTACTATTTCGATTATATTTATTCTATAGCCTTTTTCGATTAGAAAAGATTAATAAATTTTCAATAAAATTTTTCTTTAATACCGATAGTTATAGAAGTACTAGATTACTAATATTCGAACTTTTTATAATTATCTAAATCCTATTAAATATATCTATTATCGTTCTAAAAGACTAGTACTAGATAGTCGGCTCGAATTTTATTAGCTATATCTTTATTAATCTCTCCTTATTTTCTATATAATTATTTAAATTTTAATAGTAAAAAACTCGTAGATCGACTCGCCGTCTAGTTTATAGACTAGCTAGAATAGATTTTATCTAAAGAGAACCTATCGGAAAAGACTTCGCTAGACGTAGAAAAATTAGAAATTTTAAAAATTTAGGGTTAATACGATTTGAATTTAGATAATAGGTAATATAGAAAAGTAATATAGAATTATAGATATTAACTTTAATTATTATCTACTATTTAGTAAAACGGAATCGACGTCTATTAAAATAGTATCTAAAATATTAATATAACCGTATAATAAAAACGGAGATTTTTTAATATTATAATATAGAAAAAGAGGTTTTAGCGGTTTTAACGGGTCGAATCCGGGAACTTGAATTTAACCCGGAACCGAATCGGGTCGGTATTTAAAATAATCCGATCCGATTCGGTTTAGTACCTAGAAAAGTCGGAACCGACTCGGATCGAGTCGATTTTTCTAACCCGGATTCGAAATCCGATCCGACGACCAATCTACGTACGTATACTAATTTCTATTCTAGGATATAAAAATAGAAAATCTATTGTAATTTATTTAAATAACGATTTTTACAATTTTAATTTAAATGAATTCGAAATATATTATTTTAAATAAAATATATAAATTTTGGAAATAAAATATTATATCTTATATCGATTATATATTTAGTCTAAAAATCTCTTTAGAAATTTATATTTTATTAAAATATAAATTTTCTATATTTTTTTTTCATCTTCCTGGAAGGTTTCTATCTAGAATTATATTGAGTTTTCATATATATATATATATATTTCATTAACGTTATATACGGCAATAATTGTTGTATTTACGTATAAAGAAATTTTCACAGCTAAAGATATATAGTTCGTCAGGTAAGATTTACAGCGCAGTTAATTACTTCTATTTAACTATTTTCTATTTTATTCGATTACGAATTCTCTACTCTATTTAAATATTATATATTCCTTCCTCGACGTTATATATAATTATCAGCTTCTAATATTTCCGCTATATCTACCTGCTATACTGCGAAGTATCTATCTATATTCTTCGTCTCGGCTATATTTATTATATAACCTTTCAGATAGAAGTTCTTTAAAAAAATAGCAAAAGCTATAAATTAAATTAAACGAATTTTTTTTTCAATATCTATAATAACTAATACTATTAATTATAATATTGACAATTTTTTATAGTTAAAGAAATCTATATATACTACGATATAAATTCTTTTTTATTATTTTTAAAACGTACAATCCGATTATTTTATTTTATTTAGTTTTACTATCCGAATCAATTTTATAGCTATAGTAGAAAATATACAAACTAGTTATTTATTACAAAACTTACGAGTGAAAAAATACTATTATAATTTGAAAATACGTTTAGATATTGATTATATTAAAAATAAATCAGAAAAGAAAGGTATAGATAATTGTTTCGTAATAGTATAAATATTATATAACTAAAAGGCAAATATTAGGTAGTTATAATAATTTATAATATAAAGATTGAAATTTATAATATATTAATAAAAAATAGAATTCGTAATCGAATAAAAAAAATAGTTAAATATAAAAAATTAACTAAATGATAATTAATATCAAAGATATTATATATTTTATAGTTATAAATGTTTTTTTTAACGTAAAATATATTAGCTTTACTATCAAAAACCGTGAATAAAATATTTTTTATTATATTTTTTACTATTCGATTCAATAACAGATTTGTAAATAATTTAATATTAGAACGATAACGTTAAATATATATTATTTTAATTGATATTTTAGTAAAATTAATATAAATTTAAAAACGATATTAAATTAACTAGAATCAATTTTATAATATAATCGAAATTTAATAAAAAAATATTTTCGTATAAAAATATATATTCTATAATCGCCTTTATTTTAGTATATTTTATTAGTATTTACTATCGTATATCACGTTTATATACTTTATAATAATCGAAGTATTACGTCCACGACTCCACAGAGGTTCCCTAGAAAATTAGTTAGGTAAGCGAGCCTAATTATCTATAGCCGCCTATAGCCGCTATAGCCGCCCCTTCTAACGGAACTTTTAATAGACGGCTACCTATCGGCTTTTACGGCTACTTTTACTATATATATCGCTTATTATTCCTATAGATAGTTTCTTTCGTTAGTTATTAATATAATTATTAAATACGTTTCTACTATTCTCTTTTTAATTACTTTATAACGAAAATATAAAATAATATCGTAACCGTACTTCTATAGCTATATAGAATTAGTTACGATAACCTATACTAGGGCTTCTTTACTATTTAATAGCTCGGACTATATTTATAGCTGTAGCTAGGCTCGAGCGTAATACCCTCTAATATATAGAGATATTATACTTTAATAATTTATTATATTAGTCTCGTTATCCTAATCTATAGATCGAAGCGATACTATTAAAATAGTAATTCTAAATATTTATAAAAGAAATAGAAGATCTTTAAAACTATAGATTACTTAAATAAGTTTCTACTTTATATTATATATAAACCAGTTTCTAAATAAAGTAGTAAAAGTTCTATTTATAATTTTATACCTAGGAAAAACTACCTTTAATTAGGTATAGCCCCGAATAGAAAATTACTTCGATAACCCGGAAAAATAGAAAAAAGATAAAATATTATAGATCTTCTATACCTTTAGTAATTTTATTATAGCTATAAAGAAAGCCTTTAGAAATAATAATAAAAATAGAGTAACAGGTAGGAAACTAATAGTTCTAAAATAGTAAAAGTCGGTAGTTATCTATATTATTTAGTTTAGAATTTTAGCTTATAAAATAGACCAGGAAGACTTAGTTTTAAAAGCCTATTTCTATAAAAGATTCTAAATAAAAGTTAAAGAAACTATAATAGTAATCGAAAAACCGGTTTTATTAATAGATATTATTAAATTTATAATAAGGATCGATACTAGGTAGTACGAAATATATTTAGATAAATAGGCGTTTAATAAAATAGGACCTACTAAAAGAAAATTTAGAGAAAACCTAATAGAATTCGATACTACCGAAATAAGAGGATCGAAAACTAAAGCTTATTATTTATATAGAAAAATAGGATATTTTAAAAGGAATTACTTAATTAAAGAAGTAACTAAAGTAATTAAATATTTTTTTAAAATAATAAAGGAATTATCTAATAAATATATAGCGAAAAGCTGGTTAGCCTGCTATAATAATATTTACCCTATCTATCTATCGGATAAAGAAGGAATAGAATACTATCTTAAAAAACTAAAGAAAATCTTAGAAGTAAAGCTAATTATTAATTTTAAACTATATAAAACCGAAAAACCCTTTATAGTAGCGCTTAAAATTAAAATCGGAAGTTAATAAATAATAGCTCTCGTAAATAGAAAGAAAAATAATAAAATTATAAAAGGATTCTATAATAAAAATAAAGAATATCTCTATAGACGAATAATAAATAATAATAGAATCTTTAATATCGAAATTAAAATAAAATATAGATTAATTAGAATAATAAATTTTACTATAATCGAAAGTTAAAGAAGTTATATTATTTTAGGAAAAAAGTAGAAAAAATCGATTTTAGAAAAACTAATAGAAAAAAGTATCGTTAATAAGAAAATAAAACTATAAATAATATATTTCCTAGCCTATAAAAATCTCTTATATAAAAAGTTAGACGTAGTTTCGATAATAAACTATAAAGAAATTAAAGACTTAGATAAAAAATTTAAAAAAAGCGGAAAAGTTTAAAAAATAAATATTTAAAAGGAATATTATTACCTTCTTTAATAACTTACTAAATAATATAATAAAAGTAAAAAAATAATTTAATAACTTTAGATAAACAATATTAGAAAAATATACTAAAATATAATTAAAGCTATAAATAAAATCGAATACTATAAACTAAACTATATAGACTAGAATAAAGGAATACCGGACCTAGTATTTAGCGTTTAATCTAGGAATAAAGAATTCGATTAGTATCTATTTTTATCGTTATAGAATAAAATAGTAGCTAAAGAATAAAACTTAGTAGAACTATTAAAAAACCCGGAAATAATTTATAATATAGATATATAACTCGGAATATACGAAACTAGTAGAAAAGAAACTTTTTATTAGACTTTTTTTAGAATCCTATATTTTCTATAGACTATAAGAAATTAAAATCTTTTAAAATTTAATCTAGATTATCTAAACTAAACCTAGATATTAATTTAATAGACGCCTTTTACGCGGCTAGTATAAAATTAATAGAAGAGCAGAATTTAATCGGATCGTTAAATTTATTAAATTAAAAAAGTATATATTATTCCTAAATAATAAAATCATTTTTATATTTATTTAAAGCGCGATAATAGGTAATAAAGTACTCTTATTTACTAAAAAGTCAGCGGAAATCTAATTCCTAAACTAAATATTTATTACGAATTTTTTTTTTAGAATTAAAAAAAAACTCGATATAATAGTAAACTTCGGAATATTTATTAAGAATACCTATAATATTAGAATAAAATTTATTCTTCTTATTTTTAAGACGCTTTTCTAAAAGAATTAGTAAAAGTAATAAAATAAATAAAACGATATATAGATAGTATTAGATATTAGAAAATTATATAATTTCTAAACCCGAGTATATTTACTATAAATATTACTATTAACCTCGATTTTATACTCTTTTAAAGGATTATAGGTATATAAAAAATAAGAAAAAGATATTATAATTTCTTTCGACTAAATATAATAAAAAGACTTTAATTAATTTCCTTTTCGAAAATATATAATAAAAATATTAAAGAAGGAAAAAAAAAAAAAGGAAAAGAAAACTCTTTTTATATTCTATAGACGGTTTTTATACTAGATAAAAAGTAATATAGAAAGAGCCGTATTATATCTATAATTCTATAGAAGTTCCCTAGAGAATTAGTTAGATAAATAAATCTAATTATCTATAGCCGCCTATAGCCGCTATAGCTGCCTTTTCTAATAGAACTTTTAGTAGACAGCTATCTATCGGCTCTTACGGCTACTTTTACTATATATATCGCTTATTATTTCTATAGATAGTTTCTCTTATTAGTCGTTAATATAATTATTAAATATATCTCTACTATTTTCTTTTTAATTACTTCGTAATAAAAATACCTCGTAATATTATAACCGTACTTCTACGGCTATATAGGATTAGTTATAATAACCTATACTAGAACTCCCTTACTATTTAGTAGCTCGGACTACGTCTACGGCTATAGCTAGGCTCGAGCGTAACGCCCTCTGATATACAGGGACGTTATACGAAGTTATAAATTATTATATATAGTATTGCTATTAATAAACCAAAGCTATATCTTTTTTATTTATAAACGTTGAATTTATTATATAGATTTTAAAGATATAATTAGAACGTTTAGAAACGAAACTCGCCGTCTAGTTACTATAGTATCGCTAGTATATCGGATTTCTATTCTTTTTTACATTTTTCTTTTCTTTATTACTAGATTACATTCTAGATAATTTAGAATGTAGATTAACTCTATAATATACTTTTGTTCTAGTCTGAAATTATATAATATTCTAAAAATACTACTAATTTAATAGTTTTAATTTATTAATTTAATTTTTTTAGTCCGATATATATTATTATCGAAATATAATATTTTTAATAGTTATTACTATCGTAAAATATCTCCGATAAATCTTTTTTAACTAGTATTAGAATCTTTCCGAATAGTAATATAATTTAAAATTCGTAGATTATAAATATTATAATTTAATTTAATTTAGTTTATTTATTTCGATTTTGGTATTCGGTAAATCTGAGGTTCGATGAATATATTCAACGTTAGTATACTAGTAATGAATATACGTTGGTAGAATTTATATTCTAATTTAATTAATATAAATAAATGTTTTTTCTATAAAATTTTAATTTTAGTTTTATTTAGTAATATAACGTATTCTTCTATCGATAATTTAATATAGCAATTTTATAGATAAATATACTTCGTATTTATCGTTTCTTTTTCCTTTATTAGTAATATAAGTCCTTCGTAAATACTACGATTTTCTAAAATCCTTTACGTACGTATATAGTTCTATAACAGCTATACTATAGATAAACTAATACGGTAGTATCTTTTTATATTCGTAATAATTATATCTACCTACGGGGACGGCGACTATTTTATTATAGCTAGAATAACCTATTTTATTTTTAATAAAAATTTTTTTATTACTACTTTTAAAACGTACTATCCGACTTTTCTATTTCTTTTTAATTTAATCGAATTAGTAAAGCTTTTAGCTATAGTAGCTAGTATACTAGCTGGCGACCCTATAGCTAGCGGTCTCTTTAAAATTATACGGATTAAAAAATATTTTAATAGTTTAGCGAAATATCTAAATATAGATTATATAATAAATATAGCTAAAACGATAATTATTTTTAAATATTCTTTATTATAATAGATAGATATAGCGGAGATATTAGATATTTATAGTCGTTTATAATATTAAAAACCGATTAGATAGTAGAAAATTTATAATAGCGAATAAAAAAGAAAATACTTAAATAGAAATAATTAACTACGTTATAAATCTTGCCTGACGAAGATATTTTTAACTATAGAATTTACTTTATATATAAATATAATAATCGTTAACGTATATAACGTTAATAAAAGATATATATATAATTAATAATTTAATATAATTCTAGATAGGAGTTTTTCAAGAAGAAAAATTTATTATATAATCTAATCTACTCACTAAAATATTCTAAAATTTTTTAAATATTTAAAATTTTTTAGAATCTAGTTAATTTATTTGTAAAAAAATTAGTATTCGATTTTATTTTTTAAATTTATCCGGAACTATATTGTTTTATATTTATCGGAATTTTTTTTTTGAAATTTCGTCTAAAAAAAATATATATAGTAAATTATATAATATAAACAAATATAAATTATTATATTAAATTAATTATCACTTTTTTTATATTAAAAATCCTAATCTATTTCTGTATATAAAAGCAATTTTTAAAATTACTAACATCGAAAACGGAAAAGCTATTTATATAATAAACGAAATTGTATTAATAAAAAAAAATTCTAATCATATAATAATAATAATTGTATCCAAAAAGATAAAAATAATAATAAATCTAATATCTATTTTGTATATAGTTATATAGTTTATTAAAAAAAATTTTTTCTAAAATCAAAATTGGAATTATAAATATTAAAAATTGAATAGTCTTTACAATAATAGTAATATATCTTTTAGAAAATCTTTGATTAATAGATTAAACGATAGTTTTAATAGCATTAATCAATTATAAAACTAGAATTATGATAAATATTATAGAAAATAGTTCAAAATAAATAGATTAAAATAGAAACCGATTTTCTATCAAAAAGATATATTAGATCTAAAACGTTTTTATATCTAAATCTTTAGATTAGTTCTTTTTTTAATATTTTAACATTTATTACGATCTAGAATCTATTAAAAAATAGAAAAAGTTGATTTTTAATAGATTAGAAATTAACGCGCTGTCTATTATAAAATATCTAATTTAAATTATATAAAAACAAATCGTAAAAGCTATTGGAAAATATATTTTGATTAATTCTATTTATTAGATATAAAAGATAAATAAAGTATTTTTCCAAATATAATAGATTGATATAAAGGATTTACAATAATAGATTTAGTTTTAAAGTTATAGCGATTTTCTATCTATAATAAAAAATTCCTTCCGATTTATATCTAATTTACTAATAAATTTCATAAATTTATTGAAAATCGAAAAAAATATATTAATATAAAAAATACCGATTATCGCTAAAAATATAAAATCTAATAATTATATTACTATATATACGGAAGTTAATAGCGATAGAAATAAAAATAATAAAAATATATATTAGATCGAATAGATTCTAGAATCTATATATAAAATAGACTGGTTATTTCAATATAGATTCCTGTTAGTTTTTCGGAAATCCGATCCGAATTTTAATAAATCGGTTTCTAAAATTAGAACTAAAAATCGAATCGGATTATAAAATAGAAACTAATAGAAATTCGATCCGACTCGATTTATAATTATATTAGATTATCGAATACTATAGTTTTTATAAACGATTATTATTTCAGATATATTATTACTTTTTATTATAATAAAAAATTTAAATAATATAATACGATAATATATATATATAATACTAGCTAATAAAATAGCCGTAATCTATATTATTTTCTTTTAGAAAAATCCGAGACTATATATTTTTTTCCCGGATCTTTTAATTATATAAAATTCGATTATTAACTAGTTTATTATTTTCTAATTATATTTCTAAATTTTTTATTAAATTTTTTATAAACTCAAAATCTTTAATTTAGATAATAACTCGTTTAATATAAACTACTACTAGATTAATATTTAAATAGTATTAATATAATCGTATTTAAATTGTAATATAATAAAATAATATATTTATATACTAGATAAATAACTATATATATTTCCATAGAATTCTATTAAACCTTTAATATCGTATTCTATATTATAATAATTCTAGCCGAACTAACTATTTCTATAGTAATATCTTCGAAGATAGACTGGCCGTCGGATCGGATTTCGAACTCGGGTTCGTATTTCGGGTTCGAATCGAATCGATTTCGACTTTTTTAGGTACCGAACCGAATCGGTTCCGATTTTTCTAGATACTAAACCGATTCGGTTTCGGATCGAATCCGGATTTCTAGATTTAATTTACTAAAACTATTAAAATCTAATATAAAAGTATAATTCTAGTATAAAAATTATATCTATCTATTAGAAATTAAGTTAATTAAAATAAATATATTATCGATTTATATTACCTATAGATATATTTAATTGATTAATTAATTAATAATAGTATTGTATTAAATTAATTATAGTATTCTACTATATATAAAAGGTTTAGCGGATTGAATCGAATTTCTATTAATATTTATTTTATAAACCGATCCGACTTTCGGTTCTAATTTTAGAAATCGATCTATACCGTTTAGCAGGTCGGATTAAATTAATTTACTAAAATTCGGATTAGATTTCCGAAATACTAATGGAAATCCGACTCGAAATAGCTAGTTTATTAGAAGATATCGCGGTATAGTTTAGTAAATAGTACCTTTAAAGTTAAATTATCGAAACCTTTTTAATAGTAACGGATATTTGTTATAAGTACGGGCGGCGTGCTTTAGAAAACGCGATAGTATTTAGTATAGCGCTGGATTTCCTATTACGTCTCGATGGGTAGAGATATATAGGACGGCCTAGGTATTAGTATTAAAGAATATTTCAGCGGTTTTAGTAAATAAATACTATAAATACTTTAATTTTAGTAGTTTTAGTAAATAAATACTATAAATACCTTAATCTTAGTAGTTTTAGTAAGTAAATACTCTAAAATAGAGCTATCTTAATTATTTTAATCTATAAATAATCTAAATAGTAGAGGATTTTATTTATCTATATAGATCCCGAACTCGACGCCTTTATAGCTTATATTTAATTTATTAGTTATTACTATATACTGCTTTAGTAATTAACTAATTTATTTTTATATTAATTTAAATAATTACCCGTTATATCTCCGTTTATAGATATACTAATAAGTTTAACTAACTTCTAGAAATACCAGATCCCCCGGTAGTTTTATAGTATTTTAAATACCTTTAGGATATCTATCGCAGGTCAACGTTAAACCCCTACCTTAAGTATTTCTAGCTCTATAGTAAAATAGTCTAAACCTAAAGGAAAGGAAATCTAGATAAAAAATAATAGTAGTAATAAAGAGAATATTTCTACTACTAACTAATACTTTTATAGTATTAAAGTTAGTAAGCCCGATAAATACTATAGAGATCGTAATAAATTCGAAGACTAGCTCGCGTAATTAAATATATACTTCGTATTCTATTCTATATCTAAAAAGAAGAAAATACTTTTCGCCGTATTATATCTTCGAGGACGAGTCTAGTATTAGATAAAACCTATCCTTTATTAATATATAGATAATAAAGGAGATTACGAACGTATCTTTATATAATTTATAAGGTTTAAAAAAGCTATTCGTAAAGTCTTCGGGATTTTAAATAAAATCCTAACTACTAAACGCTTTATTTAATATCTTTAGTAGAAAAACGTAGTATCTAACTACGTTATATAATTTAAAAAATAGATACTACTAATAGATTAGAATAATAATACCCTATATATAATATTTAGACGAGGATTTAAAGAACGAATAAAGGACGAATTTATATACGACGGTCGAGTATATAATATACTAGATAATCTAATTAAAATATCTATCGACTTCTATAATAAACTATATAAAAGGGATATAGAAAAACGCTACGATAGTAGACTATAAAATAACGCAGGACGTTACTAGGGACGGCCTTATAGAAAACTATAACCAGGCAAGAAAACCGGAGATAGCTACTACGGACCTATACTAATAGAACTAGATTTTATATAATAGCGACGTAAAGAGAAAAACCCTAGAAGTAGTAAAAGGAATAAAAATCCTAAAACGTACTATGACTATAGTAAACTAAACTACTTTACGAGAAAGTATCGACTAAACTAGATATAATAATAATAGCTTAACGCTACGTTAAAGAAATCTAAAAACTAGTAAGAAATTATTTTAAAAGACGACGACAGTAGCTCTAAACTCTAGAAAACTAATTTAAATAAAGAATTCATTTTTATAGAAAGTAATAAAGTACTATAGAAAGCTATAATAAATGGTATTTTACTATAAATATTAATAGAATCTACTAGAAAGAAAGCCGTCTCTAGATAGATAGTTATAATAACAGAAGATATTAAACTAGTATATCTTCAGGCCCTTTACGATAAGAAAATAGTAAAAAAAAAATTTATAGTAATCTATAAAGGATTTAAAAATATTTATAAAATAGATATTAATAATATAGAACGGCTAGTAGAACTAAAAAGCGAATTATATCGTCGATATATTAAAAAAGAAACTAGAAAGTAATATTTCTAAAAATAAAGTTATTCCTAAACCGATATTATAAAAGAAAAACGTAATAATAGAAAATTAATATTTACTATTTAATTAGACCGCCTACTATAATAATAACTATAGGATCTATAAATTAGAAAAGGAAAAAACCGGGTAATATCTATTAAAATTACGCCGACGCGCTCCTATAACTCCTATTAAAGTCGGAATTTATAATATTTATAACTATTCCGGATATATTATATATAGTAGAAATTTTATAGATATATTTCGTAAATAGATTATAAAAATATAAATAATAATTCGAAAAAAGTTAAAACCTTATAGTAAAAGGTATACTATAAATATATAATTTTATAGCCCGAAAAAAATATTTAAAATTAGCTAGCTATATATATATATACGATATTAAAATAATTATTAAAACTAATAATAGATTATAAAAGGTTAAAGTATTTATCGATTTAGTTATAACCGGAAATTTTATATTAAAGGATTTAGCTAAAAGGAAAAAATTTCTTTAAACTAAAAAAAAGAATTTATATAATTTAATAGTTATTAATAGAAATAAAATACCGAATAGAAATAGAAAAATTAAAAAAAAAAATTACCGTATTAAATAATAATTAATTAATACTAGAAAAAGTTTTAATTTAATATTATTCGGATAGCTAGCTACGAAATCGTATTTTAAATTGCTTAGTTAAAAGATTATAATCTAGTAATAGATTAGAAGAAAAGAATATTTAGCTTTAAATAATACTTCTATATAGAAAGTATCTAGTCTACGCCGAAATAGCGATTTCGAATAGATAAAAAATAGAATTTAAAGTATAAATTTATAGCTTCGAAAAAAAATAACTAAAAACTATTTAGATCCGATTTATTAGATACCGATAGAAATTAGCTAGATTAATAAAATAGAAATAGAAAAGAAAATTATAAACCTTTCGAAAACTCTATACTATCTAATAAAAAGTTAATAGAAAACTTATTAGAAAAGATTTTAGATAAATATAAAAATTAGATAAACTTATTTCGGAAAAAGATATTTATAAAAATACTATTTAAATATTAATTATAGAATTACGAAATAAGATTTAAACTAGATAAGTAATCTATATTTAGACCTATTTATCTTTTATCTATAATAGAACTCGAAATACTCTATAAATATCTAGATAAAAATATATAAAAAAGATTTATTAGAAAATTTTAATTACCGATAGGGTATCCGATCCTCTTTATATCTAAAAAGGACAGAATATTCCGCCTATATATCGATTATTAGAAGCTAAATAATATTATAATTAAAAACCGATATCTACTACTAAATATTAATGAATTTTAAAATAGATTTAATAGAGTAAAATACTTTATAAAATTCGACCTTCGAGGAACGTACAATCTTATACGAATAAAGGTCGGAGAAGAGTAGAAAACAGCTTTTCGAACACGCAACCTGTCAGGATATAATCAATAACGCACTCAGAAAATATCTGGATGTATTCGTTATTACTTACCTCGACGATATTCTGGTTTTTTCTAAGATATTCGAGGAATATAAGTAATACGTTAGTAAAATTCTTAAATACCTAAAAAGGAAAGACTTACGTTTTAAACTAGAAAAGTATAAATTCTATAAAAAAGAAATAGACTTTCTAGGATTTATTATCGGGCGTAACAGACTATATATCGACTCTAATAAATTAAAAGCTATTATAGAATAGAGGATACTAATAAATATTAAAGAAGTTTAAAGCTTTTTCGGATTTATAAACTATAATCGAAAGTTTATAAAAAACTATTTTAAAAAAGCTCTTACTTTAATAGCTTTAATAAAAGATACCGTCGAATAGTATTAGAAAAAAAGAAAAAAGTAAATATTCGAAGATTTTAAAGAAAAATATATAAAAAACCTAGTATTTAAAATATTTAATCCGAAAAAACTATTAAAAATAGAAATAGATTCGTTAGATCTAGCTATAAATATATATCTTCTATAATAATATAATAGTAAATAGTACCCGGTAGTATATATATTAAGAAAATTATTACTAATTAAATAGAATTATAATATCTATAATAAAGAACTACTAGCTATAGTAGTTATACTAGAATAATAGAAAGTATACGCCGAAGAATTACTAGAATTAATTATTTTTCTAGACTATAAAAATCTTCTATACTTTATAATAATAAAATAATTTAATAGAAAATAAATATAATAATCTAAACTATTCGGCTAGTATAAATTTAAGATATACTATATTCTAGATAAAGAAAATAAAAAAGTTAATATTCTAAGTCGAAAAAATAATTATATAAAAATAAAAGAGGTTTTTAATAATAATATCTTTAGAATTAATAAAGATAGATTACTATTACTAAATTAGTACGAAATAAATATAAGGTTATATATATTTAGAGACAACTAAAAATAATTTTCTATTAAAAAAAGAAAACTATAAATACTAGATAATAAAATCGACGAATATATTGATAAATACTTTAATAGAATACTATAAAAGTATCCAGATATAATAAAAATAATATAATTTATATAATAGTATTACTAGTTCCCTAATATAAAATAACGCGTCGAAATATATATTAAAAAATCTCTTAGTTATTAATAAAATAAATATAGTATATATACTCGTTACAGAAAGATTTAATACTAGAAACTATCGGATTTATTATAGAAAGAAAATATATTAGACTTTATTATTAAATTCCTAAAATTAAAAGACCCGATAATAAATAAAAAATATAATTTAATATTTAATATAGTAGATAGATTTACGAAATATATTTACGTAATTCTATTATAAAAAGACTTTATAGTAGAATAACTTAGATTTATTATCCTAGATCGATTATTTCGATACTACGGCCTACTAGAAATATTAATAGATAATAGAAATAAGCTCTTTACTTTAATTTATTAGAAAATTCTTATTTTTTTATTTAGTATTAAACTAAAAATATTTATAGCCTTTTACCTAATAATAGATAGATAGATAGATAGAATATACTAACTAGACTTTAGAACAGTACCTAAAGTACTATATTAATAACATTTAAAATAACTAGGTTTCGTTTTTACTAATAGTATAATTAGTATTTAATATAAAGAAATTAAATATAATTAAAAAAATACCGTCCTATACTATTAATAGGAGAAATTAGAATCTATTTAGACGATCGCTACTATATAAATTAGCGGAATTAGTAGATTAAAGAATTAATATTTAGAAAAAAATCTATAGAAATATCCTAAAAATATAGAAATATTCGGATAATTACTAGAATAAAAAGTAAAAAATAGTATTTTAATTAAAAAAGGAAAATAAAGTATACCTTTTTATAAAGAATCTAAAATCGAAGACTTTAAATAAAAAATTTAACTATATTAAAGACGGACTATTTTTAATTAAAAAGATTAAAAGACTTTAGAATTTTAAATTCGATCTATTTAAAAATATAAAAGTATATCCGGTATTTTATATATTTCTTTTAGAATTAACTAACCCCGGAATACCGTTATAATAGAAATTTTTATTCGAAATATAAAAGGAAGATACCTTTATAGTCGAAAAGATCCTATAATAAAAAGGTTAGAACTATTTAATTAAGTAGAAAGGTTACTCTATTTCGGAAAATATTTAGAAACCTAAAAAAATATTTAGTAAACTATTAAAAGGCTCTATAATAGTTCTACTAAAGGGAACTAAAAAAATTATCGACTAGCCGAAATTACTAGATAGAATAATCTGCTCGGAAGCTACGTCGATAAGAAAATCTAAATTAATAGATAAAAATAAACCTATAGAATTTTTCTTTCGCTTTAATTCTTCGATATTTTATAGTTTACCGTTAACTATAATACGCTGTTCTTTATTAATATAATCTAACTAATAAAGCAGATATTATTACTTTATATACGCTTTATATAATCCTTTTTTAACGTTTTATACTTATTTTTAAGACGACGCTAAGGCGTAATATCTAATAGAATAAGATTTCAAAAATAAAATTATTCTATATAACCGATATACTTCTCGGTACCTTTACTAATATAATAGGATTTTTCTAATTAAAAATAATTCCGATAAAAATATATAGCTAATATACCGATATCTAATAATAGGACTTTTTTATAATAGTTTTTAGTTAATAATCTTTTCCTTTTATCTATAAAAAAAAGGATAGAAGGTTTTTTAGAACGAAAAATCTAAAGAAGGAACCTAGTATTATAAATATAGACGGCGTACTTTAGAAAACGCGGTAGTATTTAGTATAGCGCTAGATTTCCTATTACGCCTCGATAGCCAGAGATATATAGAATAGTCTAGATATTAGTACTAAAAAATATTTTAGCGGTTTTAGTAAATAAATATTATAGATAGTTTAATTTTAGTATTTTAGTAAATAAATACTATAAATATTTTAATCTTAGTAGTTTTAGTAAGTAAATACTCTAAAATAGAGCTGTTTTAGTTATTTTAGTCTATAAATAATCTAAGTAGTAGAAGATTTTATTTATCTATATAGATTTTGAATTCGACGCCTTTATAGTTCGTATTTAATTTATTAGTTATCGCTATATACTACCCTAGTAATTAACTAATTTATTTTTATATTAATTTAAATAATAGTCGTTATACTTCCGTTTACAGATATACTAATAAATCTAATCAATTTTTGAAAATACCAAACCTTCCGATAGTTCTATAACAATATTTCGGAAAACTATAATACTAGCCTTTTATTTATATTTCTATTAATATATTATTAACTGGACTATTTAGAATATATTATTCTAGAATACTATTTTTACCGTTATACTAGCGGATTTCTCTTTTTTTTTTAATTTTACTATTTCTAGTTTTTTCTAGGCTTCTATAAATCTATTTTATAATATTTTTACGTATTAGAATATCTTTTAGCGCTATTATATTATTTATTAAATTATATTAGTTTATTAATAGTCCGATTAGTACGTACTATAATTAAGTTAATATAATATAATAAATAAAACGACGAATAGTATAGTAAAGTATATATTATATTAGAAATCTATAATAATAGTTATTTAATAATAAAAAAGAAAATCGGAAGTGAAATTTAAGTAATTAATATAATTATCGGCTTAACTTCGGCTAAAGTAAACGAGTTTATATATTTCTATATATTTCTAATATATTCTACTATATATTTCTATATATTTCTAGTAACTATTTCATATAGATTATTTCTAGTATTAATTATATTACTCTATTATATTATCTACGCTACTATCTAGTATCCCGCTATATCTAAATTAAAATTACTATCTATAAAGTCTATATCTATTATAAACCGCGAAAATAATAGAAAATAGTCGGAATCTAAATATACGCTCTATAAAAAATAAAATATCAACTATATTACTATATATAAATACTTCTAAAAACTAAAAGGAATTAATATATAGAAAACTATAGATTTAGATATAAAGGCTCTTTTAAAATAAAACGCTAGAAATAAAGAAACGGACTATAGAATTAATAAAGGACTTTATAGTAATATAAATTAAAATATAGTTTAAATTGGATACTAATTTATATATAATATTATATTATAAAGTTAAATTCTATAATAAAGTTTATTAAAAAGAAATAGAAAAAATAATATTTATTAACTAGATAAAATAGAAACGGAATAAAGTAATATATTAAAATTATATATTAAATATATATAGGACTATTTAATTTATAATTGTTTATTTCTAAAATTTTCTCGAATCTACTATAGCTATTAAAGGTACAGACGGAATAATTTTAACTAAATATATAGTTCTAATCGTTAATTTTATCTAATAATAAATAATCTATTATAACGATTTTATAGAATTTAAAACCGCTAGAATACTAGAATTCCTATAAAATAGTTAAAGTTTACTAAAGAATTTAGTTATAGTAGTAATACGGCTAATATAGCTATCGAGTTTCCGTATAAAAAGAAAGACGAAAATACTAATAATATTATCGAGGTTAATAATAAAGACTAGATAATAGAAAGATATTCTACTAAATAGAATAATACTAAATTCGAAAATAATAAAAATTTAGTTTAAAGTATAAATTTTAATTAAGATAAAGATAAAGATAAAAATATAGAAAAAAAAATATAAAAAAAAAAAATAGAAATAGAAACCGAAGACGATAAAATAATAAAGGAAATTATTAAACTATTTAACTCGTTACCTATATCTAGAAATAGTAGATCTAATTAAATATATTACTTCGATATATTACTATATTATTAATAAAAGCATAGATTTTATAATTTAGAAAAAGAGATTTTAGAATTTTAGCGGGTTAAATTCGGGTTTTTAGATTCGACTCGAAACCGACTCGGATTAGTATCTAGAAAAGTCGGAACCGATTTAGATCGGGTCGGTTTTTCTAACTCGGATTCGAAATCCGACCCGACGGCCAGTCTAATATAAAGTAATCGAAGATTATAATCTATAATAAATAGTTTTTTCATCGACGATTTAAATTAGTAATTATACAATTAATTTAAATAGTCGAAAACTACTAATTAACCTATCAATTATCAGTTTTGATATAATTTCAATAAACTATATAATATTCTAGATAGTATTTAAAAAAAATTAAATTTTTATTTAATAATTTATATAGAAACTCTAACTTTTTTATATTGAAAAAAGATAATAGATTTCGAATATATATCGACTATAAACGTTCAAATAGTTTACTAGTTCAAAACAACTATATTTTGTTTTTTATATTTAAAATTCTAGATAGATAATTGAATTTAAAAGATTATTTTATATATAATACTATAAATTTCTATTATTAAATTTGAAATATTTTAGATGGCGCAGTGGTAACGCTGCGTGACCTGACGGTCTAACGGATCCAACGTTTTTCGGAGTTAACTGAATTAAATCCGACGGGTCGAAGGTTCGAATCTTTCGAAAATTAATCTAATATTTACATTTTTTCTAATCGACTAAATCGATTTTTATATAAAATTTTTATATAAAAAGATTATTCGTAGATCGTTTCGTATTCGTATAAACTGATCGAATTAGAATTAAATCTAAAAAATTAAATAGATTACGATTTTCTATTAAATTTTAATCTAGATCTAGTTTAGACTGGCCGATTCGGATCGAATTTTCGTCGAACTATCGGATACTCGACCCGATTTTAATAATCTAATCCGGACCCGACCGGAGTTTTAGCGGGTCGAATCCGGATCGGATTATTTAATAACCCGATCCGGATCCGATTCGATTATTTTTAATATTTAATATATTATAATTTTAATCCTTTAATAAAAGTAATATATTTACATAATATATTTAGTTTTACTATAGACTTTCTAGTTAGCGTTTTTAATTAATTGAAATTTTTTTAGTAAATTTATATAAAAATTACACTAGTTTTATACTTTTATACTAGAGTTCTACGCTAAAATCTAATTTTAGCGAATCGGATCGGATTATAATTTAAAATCCGAAATCCGATTAGATCGGGTTATATTTTAATCTAATCCGATTCGAATCGGGTCGGATTAGCTAATCCGAATTTAAAACCCGATCCGACGGCCAGTCTAATCTAGTTCTTTCGGAAATTCTAAATTGAATTTTCGGTAAAAGATTTAAACTTTTAATTAATTGCGTCAATTTGATCGATTAGTACTTCTAGTATTAAATCGTAAAAGACTAAAATCAAAATCCGAAAAATTAAACCGTATTAAATTAAAATTAATCAAAATAATAAATGGAAAAACAATTTTCTAGATAAAATATATATATTTTGAATAATTTACAATACTTTTTAGTTATATTAATATATCTAGAATTTTTTAGATTTATATTCGTTAATTTTGAAAAAATCAAACTAATATTTATTATATAGTTTATTTATATAATTTTTCATTCTTTTATAATTTAGAAAACGAAATATTAAAATAATATATAGAAAATTTTATAGAAAATTAATAAAATACAATTATATTTTACTTTTAATATCGAAAGTATAAAATCTCAAGATTATATTATATTTATAGAAGACAGATCGATAAAATAAAATTAAATAGAAATAAATAATAGCTGAATTCTAAAATTTAATATATAATACCGAATTTTAAAAATTTATAAATTTTTAGCGACGTTTTATCTATTAGAATCTTTAGATTTTAATACTATTAACGTGTTTTATTTATAGAAAATATTGGCGGAGAAAATCGAAAATATTTTATCAAACTATTAGAATTTTAAAGATTTTTGAAAAATTAATATATACTTTCGATACTACTAGAATATAATAGTAATTCGATCTAGAGAAAAATATATATATCAAATTTTATCTTTATAGAATTTGTTTAGTGAACTTTATATTTTAACTTAATAAAATTAGTCGCTAGCGTCAAGTTATATTCTAGTTGAAAAATTTATATTACTAGATTATTTACTAATAAAAAAGCTTTTTATAATAGATATATTATTTAAAGTATATAGAGTTTATAATTAAAATCTAGATAGATTATAATAATTTTCGAAGTTTTATAAAAGTTAAAAAATTAAATATTCGATAATGTTACTAGATTATTAAGATATATTTCATAGATTCTAATATTTTATATCGTTTAAAAAAATGAATCTAATTAATCCGCTATTTAAAAAATCGATATAAAAAGATTTTAGATTTAAATTTTAATAATATTGTTTTTTTTTTAGTTAAAGCTAATTTTTTTGGACTAGTATTTTGATAGTAAACCCTTTTTTATATAATAGATTCGAATCAAAGAATATATTCTACTCGGGCGTATAATTAAAAAGTCTAGAAAATCTTTTATAAATCTAAAAATAATAAAATTAATAAATTTATCTTTTTACTATTAAAAAAAAGATACAAAATATTTTATATATCCTAATATTTTTCGATATAATAGACTTTTAACGCGGTATCAATAGATTAATAAAATTTTATTTTGATAAAAAATATAATAATACTTTAATTTCTATTACTAGAAATATATACTATAGTATAGATATTTTTTATTTAATGAAATAAAAGATTACTATTGATAGATTAGTTTAAAATAAAATGATTGCTAGTATATATAATATATTTTATTTTGTTTTTAAAAGAGAATATTATATTAAAACGTATATAAATCTTCTAGTATAAATTTTTAAAAAATTCCTGATATAGAATATAGAAATAAAAAAAAGTTTAAAATTTATAAAATCTATATATATATCCGAAAATAAAAAACTATATATAAAATATTATATAAAACAATATAAAAACTATCAAACTAGTTATTTTAAATATAATTGAAAATAGACTGGCCGTTTCGATTCCAAGTGGCGACCCGAAAACGCGGTAAACGTAGCTAACGCGATAATATTACGTTTTATAGTTAGTATACTATCTAATATAGTTAGATATTCGGTTCCGATTCTTTATTTTTAGGTAGCGACCCGATCCGACGGCCAATTTAACTGAAAATCATTTCTTTAGATATAACTAAATATTATTACTAATACGATATAGTTATTACTAGCCGAAATTGTATAAATATATTAAACAATATTAATAAATATATAATATTTATTAATAAATTCAAATCTATAGATAAAATTATTTTTCTATATTAATTTTAGATTATCATCTATTTAATATAACTTTACTGGTCGTCGGATCGGATTTCGAATCTAGATCAATTAATCCGACCCGATTTAAATCGGATCGGATTTTTCTATAATTCGAACCCACTCGAATTTAAATCGGGGTCGGATATCCGGGTTTAATTTACTAAAACGTTAAAATTTTGAATAAGGATATTAGTAATAATATATTAATATATATTGGTAATATATTCTTTCTAAACTGATATTTTTCGATTTTTATTACTATTTAAATAGTTTAATATTTCCTTTTATATCTTAATTTATTTTTTTTATTTTTTATTTTTTTTTATTATCTACTTCCGTTTCTTCTTTGTTTTTATTCTAACTATTAAATTTAATATCTCTAGCTAAATCTTTGTTATTTTTTAGTTTAGTATTACTTTATATAAATGAATATCTCTTTATTATCTAATCCTTTTTCTTAATTTTAACTATATTATTATAATCTTTATTCTTTTTTTTTTATAGAGAAAAGATCAATTAAAAAAAATTCAATATTTTATTGAAATTACTTTATTCGGACTATTAATAGCGATATTAGACTTGAAAAAATATTAGAAATAATTATTTCTATATAAGATAGTGGTATTTATATTTAATATATTGTTCTAATATATCACTTCGTTTTATTTCTATTTTATCTATTCGATAATTATCGTCTTTTTTATATTTTCTAAAAAAATTCTAGTTTATAAAATATTTCTATAGTATAATATTATATATAGATCAGTATTTAATATAGTATATATTATTTTATTATATTACTATAGATCTCTTCCTCGATTCTATAGTCTATTTTCTAATCTCTAGCGTTTTATTTCAATACGGTCCTCGTCTTTAAATTTATATTTTTCTAGAAATCTATTTTTTTAAATATTTTAAAGGATTTATATATATTATTATATAGAATATATTTTATTTTTTATAGAGTTTATATTTAGTATAGAACTATTCTTTATCGTATTTACCGTTTACGACTAATTTAGATTTAATAGATAGTAGTTTTAATTTGAATATAGTAGATAATATACTAAATAATATAGTAAAATAGTATAATCTGTAGCTATAGAAATATCTAAAATTTTCATATATTATAGTAATAGAATATACTAGAAATTTATAGAAATATATAGGTTCGTTTTAAATTTTGACATTCTAGTTATAATATAGCCAACGATTATCTAAATAATTTATTTTATTTCTAATTTTCTTTTTTTTAAAAATTAATTACTATAATGAAATATCAATATATTATATATTATACCGTATTATATTTTATTCTATTATTGGTTTTTTAATTTTTTATTTATTATAGTATAATATATAGTATATATAAATCTAAAATGAACTAATTTCTAAAAATAATATAATTAATTATATAATAACGCTAAAATTACTTCCGTTTGATAGAAATATAATAAAGAATTAAAGAAATAGAATCGAAAAAAAAAAGTTAAAATAAACTTTAATAGTAATATAATACCGAAAATACACTAAGGTAATTTATTTTATATAGTTCAGTTAATAATCTATTAAAAGATATCTAAATAGAAACCTAGAACTATCGTTTTTAAAAAAATCTATAGATATTAAAAAATCTTTAAATTTTTTATTTTTAAAGTACTTTTCGTTAAACTATATCGCGAAGATTTTACTAACGTTACAACCGTATATATAAATAGAAAATTTAATAGAATATAAAATATAACGTTAGTAGTTCTATAGAATATAGTAAAAGAATATATAGTTATTTTTTTAATAAATATATATATTATTTTACTATATTACTATATATATCCGACTATATTTATTTTTAATAGATTGTTATCTAGCTATAAACTATATTAAACGGTTTACTATTTAGTAGAAAAATTTCTAGTTTATTAAAGAATTTATATAGAATCTAGGAATATAGCCGAGAATATAAAGATAGCTAGTTAATAATAAATTTCAAAGGACTAAAAATTCTAGAAGAAAGATATACGTCTATAGAATTGTTAAAAAAAAGATAATATTATTTATAGATAATTGTTATATAAATTTATATTTAATAGAATATATTGCTACTTGCAATTACCTATAATTATCTTTTTCCTTAACTATTAAATATATTTACGAGTCGGGTTTAATCGGATTTTTAGATCGAATTTTCGGTTTAGAATCTATAATTTAATTTAAAAGTTAAATTAGAATCTATAACCCGATTCGACCGTTTAATAGGTCGGATCCGGATCGGATTATTAAAATCGAATCGAATATCTAATAATTCGACAGAAACCCGATCCGAACCGGCTAATCTAAAAATAATTGATTTATTATTGATTTAAGACTGGTAATTATCGATCGATTAATCAATATAGTAAAATATATTTATTATTATATATTAGTCCTCCTTGGAAGATTTCTTTTTAAAGTTATATTGAATTTATATATATATATATTATCAACGTTATATACGGCAACGATTATTGTATTTACGTATAAAGAAATTTTCACAGCTAAAGGCGTACAGTTCGTCAGGCAAGATTTACAGCGCAGTTAATTACTTCTATTTTACTATTTCTTTCTTTATTCGCGATTACGAATCCTCCGCTATATTTAAATACTATATATTCCTTCCTCGACGTTATATATAATTATCAGCTTCTAATACTTCCGCTATATCTGTCTATTAGACTGCGAAGTAATTATAAATAGTCGTTACCTCGGCTATATTTATTATATAATCTATATCTAAACGTTCTATTAAACTATTAAAGTATTCTTTAGCCTTCGTAGCTTTAAAAGGATTACTAGCTATAAAACGGTCTCTAGTTAGTATACTAGCTACTACGGCTAGAAGTTTTACTCCATCGATTAAACTAAAATAGAATAAAGAGGTCGGATAACGCGTTTTAAAGACGGTAAAAAGGTTATTTTTATCGAAGTTGGAATAGCTTGCTCTAGCTACTATAAGGTAGTCGACGTCTGAACGAATAGATATAATTATTACGGATAAAGGTATTACCGTCAAATTTAGCTACGGAATAGCTATTAAGAAAGTATATATATACGTAAAAGGTTTTAGTAAGTCGTAGTAATTACGAGAGATTTATATTACTAGTAAAAGAAAAAGAAAAAGTAATAACTACGAGATATATTTATCTATAGAAATTCTACGTTAGTTAAATTATCGGTAGAAGGATACGTTATATTATTATGTAAATTTAAATAAAAATTCTATAGAACGGTTATTTATATTAATTAAACTAGAATATAAATTCTATTACCGTATAATTAATTTTAGTATATCAATACTTGATTTGCTTATCGAATCACTGGTTTATCGGATACCAAAATCAAAACAAATAACTAAAATATAAATTAATTAATATTAAAAAATTTGTAAAATTTATTATTAAAAGATTTTAATATAAGGAATCTATTTATAATAGAATTTTTCATAATAAATATTCATTTTTAATATCAAAATCAAGTTAGAAATCTATTACTATCTAAAAACTTAATATTATCAAACTACTATATTCGATTTTTAAATAAATATATAGATCGAAAAATAATAATAATATTTAAAATAATATTTTAAAATAAATATTTTTAAAAAATAAAAAAACTAGATTATTTTTATATTTTAAAGTAAATTTATTTATTATAATAGAGAAAATAATATAAGAAAATTAGTTAATATTTATTATTACAAATAACTAATCTAAATATAATTCAGAAAATATTAAAAATAATATTATAAAAAAAAAGTAGATATAGAAATTTTAATGGTAAAAATATTTATAATTATATATAAAATATATAAATCGATATTTAAATATAATGGAACAAATTATAGAAACGATTCTATTTATTTAAATGAATAAAAAACAAATAAAAACTCTATATAGAATTTTTACCGTCTATATTAAACTAGCGCGCTAAAGTCTTAATATAGATTATTTAGTCTATACGATTTCAGCGCGAGATTTTGTTACGTCCGTTAATTTATAGAAATATCTACGTTTATTAGTTTAATAAACGGACCAATAGCTTAGTCTAGTTAAAGCTACTAAAATTATAGAATTGTTTCTATTTAATAAAACGGTTTTATCGAATATATTAGCTTTTTTACTATATAGTTTATTTTTTATTTCTATTAAATAGCGTTTTTTATTAGTTATTGATATAATTACGAAAGACTATTTTATTTCTTTTTTATAATTATTTATATAATAAAAATATTTCGTGATATTATAATTTTATCTTTATAGCTATATAGAACTCGTTATAATAATCTATACTACAGTATTTTTACTATTTAATAGTTCGGACTATATTTATAACTATAGTTAGATTCAAATATAATATCCTTTGATATATAGAGATATTATATTTTAATAATTTACTATATTAATTTTATTATTATATTCTATAAACCGAAATAGAACTATAAAATTAGTAATAGTATATTTCTATAAAAAAAAATAAAGAGTTTTTAAAATAATAGTTTATCTAGATAAATATTTATTTTATATTATATATAAACTAGGTTTCGAATAAAATAGTTAAAATTTTATTTATAATAATATATTTCGAGAAATTAGCTTTTAATTAGATAAAGTTTTATATAGAAAACTATTTTAATAATCTTAGAAACTAAAAATAAATAATTCTGAATTTTTTATAATTTTAGTAATTTAATTATAGTAATAAAAAAAGCCCTTAATATTAATGATAATAATAAAGAAATAGAGAAAATACTAATAGTTTTAAAATATCAAAAAAAGATAACTAATTATATTATTTAATTTAGAATATTAGTGTTTATAATAGACTAAAAAAATTTAGTTCTAAAAATTTACTTTTATAAAAGATTGAATAATAGAATTAAAAACACTATAATAGTTATTTAAAAACTAAATTTACTAGTAATACTATTTAAATTAGCGATAAAAATTAATACTAGATAGTATATATAGTATTTAGATAATTAAAAATTTAATAAAATAGAATCTATTAGAGACCAGTTTAAAGAAAATCTAATAGAATTTAATACTACCGAAATTAAAAGATTATAAATTAAAGTTTATTATTTCTGTAAAAAATAAAAAAAAATATTTAAAAAGAAATTATCTAATTAAAAAAAAATTATTAAATATTTTTTTTAAATAATAAAAAAAAGAAATTAGAAAAAATATAATAAAAAGTTAAATTGTCTACTATAAAAATAATTATCTCATCCATCTATTAGATAAAAACAAAATTAGAATAGTATTTTATAGAATTAAAAAAAATTAAAAAAATTTAAAAATTTATTTATAGAATTTAAACTAAGTTTAATTAATAGACTATTTATAAATATAATTGAAATTTAAGCTGAAAAGATTAGATAATAATTTTAATAAATAAAAAAATAATTATAAAAAATGTATATAAAAACAGTATAGAATATATTATAAAATGTTCTATAAAAAAATAGAATTAAAAATATTAAAAATAAAATCAAAAATGAAATAATCGGAATTGTACCTACTATATTAATTATAAATTTAAAATAATATATCGTTTTAGAAAATAGATAGAAAAGTTTAATATCTAAAATATTAATATAGAAAAATACTATCGAAAAAAAAAATAGAACTATAATATTACGATTATTTATTAGCTGAATTTATATTTTATTAACGGACGTTAATCTAAAATGGTTAACGTTATAAAACCAATTCTAATATTTGTATTATACTTTTTCTATATAGATTTCTATAGCATTTTTATCAAGATGTTAATATTATTACGATTATCATCTATCTACTATATATTCGTTTCAATTAGTAATAATAAAATCTTACGATTTTTAAATCGTTTCGATACCGTTTAATCTTTTATAGACTTTTAGTAATTATCGAATAAATATTCTAAAACAGTTTTTTAAAAACGACCTATTTATATTTTATAGTAATTATTTACTTTTCAAAAATAACCAATTTCTTTTCTGAAAATTATATCTAAATATATAATTTATAAAAAATTCAAAACTTTAATATAATATATAAGGCTAAAAATACTCTATAAAAAGTATTTATCCGTTTACTAAATTAAAAAAAAAAAAAATTCGCCGTAGAAAAACTTTTTAGATAAAAATAGATAAAATTATAAAAACCTTTTAGATAGTATTAATTTAAATAGCCAACGGAAACGATAAAGCAGAAAACTTTCGTAGAAAATAATCAACTATAGGTCGTACTTCGCTTTTACTATTTCTACGAATATAGACGTTATCTGGAAAGATTTTCGTTAAATAACAAATTCTATATATATATCACTGTCTATTATACGAAGAAATCGACCGAGACGTTTTATCTTATATCTCTATTATAAATTCAGACGGCGTGCTTTCAGAAACGCGGTAGTACTTAATATTATTCGGATAGCTAGCTACGAAATCGTAGATTGATCGTCGTATCGGATTTCGAATCTAAGTTAGCTAATCCGATCCGACCCGAATCGGATCGGGTTTTTCTATAGTTTAACCCGATTCGAACCCGGGTCGGGGTCGGATACTCGGGTTTAACTCGCTAAAACGCTAAATTAATATATAAAAATATAATTCTAACATTAAAATATAGTTTTTTATATATATTATACTATCTATAAATTTCTAATTTCGTCTAACGATTCATTAAAGATTTTAAATATTTCTAATATTAACGTAACCTAATATTAATATATACTATTTATTATTATCTATTAAATAGTTAATATTGTTCGTATTATTATATAGTATATATATATCTAGATTACCATTTTATATTACTATTATATAAACGTAATATTAAATATCGATATATTTTACATCTAATCTTTTATTTTTCAATATTTAACTACTATAATAAGATATTAATATAGTATATACCGTATCGTATTTTATTTTATACTATTATTAGTTTTTCGTTTCTTTGATTCGTCGTAGCGTAATATATAGTACGTACGAATCTAAATAAAAATTATATATTAAAGTGATATAATTAATTATAAAATAACGCTAAAACCATTTTAGATAAAAAAATAATTCCGTTCTATAGAAATATAGCGAAGACTCGAGGAAATAGAATCGGGAAAAGTAGATTGGCTATTTCGGTACGGGTTCCCGTCGGTATTTCGGAAATCCGATCCGAATTTTAACGAGTCGGTTTAATCCGACCTACTAAACGGTTCGGATTAATTTCTAATATTAAAACCGAAATTCGAATCGGATTATAAAATAGAAACTAATAGAAACCTAATCTAATCTAATTTATAATTATATTAGATAATCGAATATTTTAGTTTTTATAAACGATTATTACTTTAGATATATTATTTCTTTTAATTATAGTAAATAATTTAAATAATATAAAATAATAATAAATTCTATTTAATACTAGCTAGTATAATAGCCGAAATCTATATTATCTTTTTTTAGAAAAATTCTAAACTATATATTTCCTTCCTATATTTTTTAATTATATAAAGTTCGGTTATTAACTAGTTTATTTTTTTCTAGCTATACTTTTAAATTCATTATTAGATATTTAATAAATTAAGAGTTTTTAATTTAAATAGTAATTTATTTACTATAAATTACTGTTAGATTAATATCTAAACTATATAAATATAGTTCTATATAAATAGTAATATATTAAAGTAATATATTTATTTACTAAATAAATACTAATATTTACTTCTATAGATTATTATAAAGCCGTTAATACTATATTCTATATTCTAATAACTTCGGGCGAAAAAAGTTCTATAGCGATATTTTTAAAAATTTCGCGGTATAGTCTAGTAAATAGTATCTTTAGAATTAGATTATCGAAATCCTTCTAGTAGTAATAGATATCTCGAAAAGTAATAGTATTAGTCTTTTATTTACATTTCTATTAAGTAATTAGCTAGACTATTTAGAATATATTATTCTAGAATATTACCTTTACAGCTATACTAGCGGATTTCCTTTTTTTTTCGATTTTACTATTTCTAATCTTTTTTAGACTTCTATAAATCGGTTTCGTAATATTTTTATATATTAGAAAATCTTTTAGCGCTATTATATAATTTATTATACTATTTTAATATATTACTAGTCCGATTAGTATATACTATAATTTCATTTATATAATACAATAAATAGAACGATAAATAATATAGTACGGTATATATTATATTAGAGGTTTATAGTAATAGTTAGTAGATAAAAAAAGGAAAATCGAAAGTAAAGTTTAGTTAGTTAATATAATTATCGGCTAGACTTTAGCTGAAATAAACGAGCCTATATATTTTTATAAATTTCTAGTATATTTTATTATATATTTCTATATATTTTTAGCTACTATTTTATATAAATTCTTTCTAGTATTAATTATAATACTCTATTATATTACCTACGTTTCTTTTTAGTATCCCGCTATATCTAAATTAAAATTACTATCTATAAAATCTAAATCGATTATAAATTATAAATATAATAGAAAGTAATCGGAATCTAAATTTACGCTCTATAAAAAATAAAATATAAATTATATTACTATATATAAATACTTCTAGAAACTAAAGGGAACCGATATATAGAAAGATATAGATCTAGGTACTAAAGTCTTTTTAGAAGAAAACGTTAGAAATAAGTAAACGGACTATAGAAATAGTAAAAGATTTTATAATAATATAGTAGAACTATATAGATTATATTAGAAACTAATTTATATATAATATTATACTACGAAATTAAATTCCGTAATAAAATTTATTAAAAAAAGCGGAAGGAGTAATATTTATTAACTAGATAAAATAGGAACGAAATAAAATAATATATTAAAATAATATATTAAATATAAATAGAACTATTTAATTTTTATATATTTATTTCTAATATATTTTGAAATCTACTATAGCTACTAATAATATAGGCGGGATAATTTTAACTAAATATATAATTCTAATCGTTAATTTTATTTAATAATAAATAATCTATTATAGCGGCTTTAAAAAATTTTAAATCGCTAGAATACTAGAATCCCTATAAAAATAGTCGAAATTTACTAAAGAATTTAGTAATAGTAGTAATATAGCTAATATAGCTATCGAATTTTCGTATAAAAAGAAGGACGAAAATATTAATAATATTATCGAAGTTAATAATAAAAACTAGGTAGTAGAAAGATAATTTACTAAATAGAATAATATTAAACTCGAAAATAATAAAAGTTTAGCTAGAAGTATTAACTTTAATTAGAATAAAGATAAAAATAAAGATAAATATAAAGATATAGAAAAGAAAAGGAATATAAAAAAAAAGGCAAAAGCTAAAAATAATAAAGATAAAAATATAAAAAAAATAATTAAACTCTCTAACTAGTCTAACTAGTTATTTATATTTATAAATAGTAGATCTAGATAAATATAATACTTCGATATATTACTATATTATTAATAAAAAATTAAATTTTATTTAATTATTTTTTTTAATATAAATTTATAAATTAAAAATCTTTAAATTTATAGATTTTAATAATAAACCTAATTTAAACTCGTATTTAAAATAATCTATCTAAAATACTTTTAAAATCTTTTTTAAAGAAATCCTATTTTCTAATTCTATCTGGTTATATATATTTTATAGCTTTTTTAAAGCTTTTTCTTCTTTTAAATCTATAGTATAGATATAGTATTTAATTATTATTATCTACTATATATATTCCACCGTTATTTAGGCTCGATTCTATTAATAAACTCTCTTTATAAAACTAAAAATCTACTCTATTCCTATCGAGAATATTAGATAAATAAAAATATTACGAGCTATTTATACTAGTTTTAAAAAGTTCGAAATATTATTTTTCTAAAATATCTAATTTAGATTTTCCTTAATAGTATTAGCGCGAAAATATTAATTTGCTTCGAAAGCAGCTATTCGAAGATGCTAGAATTATTAAAAAATATTGTTTAAAGTATATAAAGTAGGCTTTAGATTAATTAATAAAGTTATAATATATTACCTTTTTATATTATCTTATTTTTTTTTATATAGCTGGTTTTAGATTTTAGTAGATTAATAGAAACTCTATAGTATTTAATAAAATACTTTTTAAACTTATCCCGATATCTATCTTTATATCCCGAAAAGTCTTCTATTTTTTTATTATTATCTTCTTTATTTAAATTTCGATAAAGGCTAAATTTTACTATAGGATTTAGATTGTTTATAATATTATAAATTAATTTATTTTTGCTTTTATTACGAAGATAGTACTTTATAAACTTTATATTAGTATTATTATAAATTATTAGTACTATTTCCTTATTAATATAGTTTAATAATTAAACTATTTACTCTATTTTAGAAAAATAATCGAAAATAGTATTATAAAGTTAGAGTACTGAATAAATTCTAATATCTATAATTTTTAAAATTAATAAAGTAAATTTATAAAATAGTCGCAGTATACTATCTATAAGGAAAAAAGATTACTATTTATCTATATTGAAGGTAATTTTTTATATTTATAGATTTTATAAATTCTTTTCTATAAATTTATTAATAAAATAATATATTTAATATATCCGATAAATTATAAAATATATTAAATTCTATCGAATATAAATATTTTAAATTATATTTCTAAATTAGAAATTAAAATCGACCCTTTTCTAGATTTTATTAAAGCCAAATTTATATTAATAAAAAATAGAAATATAGACTATAATAGTATAAATTTAAAATAAATATTAGTTTTAAAACTTTTAAATTTATATTATCTATATATATTATCTTTTTTACGATACTAGATAAACTAGTACTAATATTTCTAATTTATTTTTTATCTAGTTTTTAGATAAAATTATCGCTAATTACTTATAATCTAATAGTTTTAATAAAATTTTAGACTATTAGATTAATTATATAAATTAGGTAAAATAGGAAATTTTAGATTCGATCCTATTAACTATTAAACCGAATAAAAATCCTTTTAAATTCTTCTTTTAATATATTATTAAAACTAGTATTATCGGTAATAATATCTAGAAGTTTCGGCCTAAACTAGAAAAATTCTAAAACTTTTAAAAGCTCCTAGTACTATAAATAGCTAGAATAATTAGTAGAGAAGAATATAAATCTAATTAGACGTTCCTAAAATTAGGGCTAAGTATTAATCTAGTATACCAGTATTTCTAAATACGCGACCTTTTAAAAATTTAACTAGATATTTAATATAAAGGAAATATATCCTAAAACTTTTAAATTAGATTTAATTTACTCGTAGATAGTAATATAGCTATTAAAGACAATCCATTTAGATTATATATTACCGATAAACTTTATATCTAGATAAAATATTTATAGTAGTAATCTAAATCTCTTATTTTTAATAGTCCGAACTAGTAGATTTAGATCTAAAAAAGTTTTATATAGGTATTTATTCTATACGGTTTAGTCGAAAATAGACTCGAATTTAATATAGCTTTTCTTCTATAATTAAAATAAGCTTTATATTACCTTTTTATATTACTATTAACTATTTACGCGGATAAATATTACTTTAATATAGAACTATAAGTTATATCGCTTAGTGTTTTAGTAAATAATAGTAGAAAGGTATTTTTTTATAGTAGATATATTAGAAGAATTAGAGATTATAGAATAGTCGAAAATTTTAGAACAGTTTTTATATATAATCTTATATAGACTATTTATTATTAAAGCTATCTAGTAGAATTCTTACTACTATTTCGACTATATTTATTCTATAGCTTTCTTCGACTAGAAAGAATTAACTAGTTTTCTATAAAATTTATCTTTAATACTAATAGCTATAGAAATACTAGACTATTAATATTCGAACTCTTTATAGTAATCTAGATCCTATTAAGTATACCTATTATTATCTCGAAAGGCTAATATTAAATAGTCGGCTCGAATCTTATTAGCTATATTATTAATAATCCATTTTTACTTTCTATATAATCGATTGAATTTTAATAGTATAATATTTATAGATCGGTTTACTATCTTACCTGGCTTATAGACTAGCTAGAATAAATTTTACTTTAAAAGGAAAACTTATCGGAAAGGACCTCGCTAGATATATTAATTTAGAAATTAGAAAGATAAAAATTAATTAAAGGATTAGATATTTTATATTAGTTTTAATTTAGTATTAATATAATTTATATTTAGATAATAAATAATATAGAGAGGTTATATAGATATATAAATTCTAATTTAATTATTTATTACTATATAGTAGTAAGGAATCGATATTCATCTAAATAGTATCTAAAGTGTTAAAATAACTATATAGTAAAAGCGGGGATTTCTTAAAATTATAATATAAAATAGGAGGTTTTAGCGGTTTTAGTAGATCGAACCCGGAAATCCGGGTTTAATCCGGAACCGAGTTAGTTCGATATTTAGAAAAGTCGGAATCGATTCGGTTTAATACCTAGAAAAGTCGGAACCGACTCGGTTCGAACCCGGAATACGAACCCGGGTTCGAAACTCGACCCGACGGCCAGATTAGAGAAAAGTAAAAAGAAAAATAAAAGAAAATTTTATAGCGTTATAATACCAGTAATTTTCTAAAGTAATATATTCTAAATAGTCTGGCTAATAATTTATTAAAAAAAATATAAATAGAAACCTAGAACTATTATTTTTTCAAAAATCTATAGATATTAGAAAACCTTCGAACCTATTATTTCTAAAGTACTTTTCGCTAAATTATATTATAAAATCTTTATCGATATCGCTACTATAAATATAAATAGAAAGATCGATAGAATATAAAATATAGTATTAATTGTTTTATAGAATATAATAAAAGAATAGAAAATTACTTTTCTAATAAATAAATATATTATTTTATTATATTTCTATATATATCCGATAATATTTATCTTATATCGATTATTAACTAGCTATAATTTATACTAAGTATACTACTATTTAATAAATAAACGTCTAGTTTATTAAAGGATTAATATAGAATCTTGAAATATAGCCGGAACTATAATAATAGCTAGTTAATAATAAATTCTAAAAAATTAAAAGTTCTAGAAGAAAAATAAATATCTATAAAATTATTTAGGAAAATAAAATACTATTTATATAGTACCGGTATATAAATTAAAGTTTATAGATTACTATTAAAAAAGCTAGTATTAAATAGAATATATTTCCTTTTTATATTACCTGTAATTACTTTTATATTTAACTATCGAATACGATTACGAATTAGGTTAAGTCGGATCTTTAAATCGGATTTTTAGGTTAAAGTCTATAATCCGATCCAAAGTCGAATTAGAATCTATAACTCGACCCGACCGCTTAATAGATTAAACCCGGGTCGGGTTACTAAGATCGGATCGAATATCCGACGGTTTAACGGGAATCCGATTCGAACCGGCCAGTCTACGAAATCGTTATTAGAAATTTTTAATTAAAAGATTATAATCTAGTAATAAACGAAGAAAATAGAATATTTAGCTTTAAACGATACTCCTATAAAAGTAATATCTAGTCTACGCCGAAGCAGCGTTTTCGGATAGATAAAAAGTCGAATATAAAATATAAATTTATAGTTTCGAAAAAAGACGATTAAAAACTATTTAGATCCGATTTATTAGATATTGGTATAGATAAACTAGATTAATAAAATAGAGATAGAAACGAAAATTACAAAACTTTTAAAAATTCTATACTATCTAATAAGAAATAAAAAGGAATCTATTAGAAAAAATTTCTAGTAAATATAAAAATTAGATAAATTTATTTTAAAAAGATATAACTAAGAAAGTACTATCTAAATATTAATTATAAAATTATAAAATTGGATTTAGACTAGATAAATAACTTATATTTAGATCTATCTATCTATTATCTACTATAGAATTCGGAATATTCCGTAAATATTTAGACGAAAATATAAAAAAAAGATTTATTAGAAAATCTTAATAACTAATAGGATATCCTATCTTTTTTATTTTTAAAAAAAACGAAACATTTCGTCTATATATCGATTATCGAAAGCTAATTATTATTGGAATTGAAAACCGATATTTATTACTAAATATTAGCGAGTTTTAAAATGGATTTTCTAGAATATAATATTTTATAAAGCTCGTAAAAGTTTTTAAAAATAATTCTATAATTAAATTAATAATTATAAAAAAATACCGATTTTAGATATTTTTATATTCGTTTCCGAAAGAATACTAGACTATTATTAAAACAATTAATATATAAAAAAAATCAATTTTAACTATATTATAAAAGCTTTTTAGAAAAGAAATTATTTTTATAAATCAATAAATCTATTAACTAGTCGAAAAATTAATCCGATCGACTATTCGCGTAGATATTAAAGCTAAATTTCTATAAAAATAAATCTAGATAATATAAAAAAAATTTATTAGTAGATAAAAAAATATATTTTCTATATAATGTTTTAGATTATATATCCGTATCAAAGCAATCTATTTCTATCCCGCGTACTAAATGCCGAACGTTTATAGATCAGATTATACTTACAGGTCAGATTGCTTCTACTACTAAAAACCGTAAATTTCTAATATTTTTATTGTCTCGTTATATAGTTACGATATAAAGAATGATTTAGATCTTTCTAGTAATAATAGTAGATTAGCTATATAGTTGATTTCCATCAAGAAATAAATATATATAGTGGAATCTACGTATAATATTTGTAAATCTAATCGTCGTCGTATTAGTTCCGCTACGAAAATTTAGTTTCTAGAATAAAGAGTAATCTTTTACCTAGGATTTATAGAGTAATATTTAAAATAGATAGGATAAATTCGTTGACTATCTACAATTTTACGTTGTTGATTAGATCGTGATTAAAAAGGAAAGTTTTTGGTGGTAGAAGCAATCTGGCCTGTGAATGTAATCTGGTCTATAAACGTTCGGTATCAAGATCGCGACTGTCGATTTTGGTAATTTGGCACGGATAAAATATAACTATTCTAAAAATAAAGAATTCTAAAAATAGTTTAAAGCAAAATCTAAATTAAAAGTTAAAAGAAAAAGCTATAAAAGAAAAAACTATAAAAAAAAATTTTTTTAAAAAAATAGACTATTAGATTTATAATATTAGGAATTTATTTAATAAAGAATTTTTATAATCTTTTTCTTCCGAAAATAAAAAAAATAAAAAAGTAGACTATAAAATAGCTATTTTAAATAAAAAACTCGCTAGTAACTTTTTACTTTTTATTATATTCTGGATTATAGACTCCGACGCTTTATTCTATATCATTAACGAATTCTAACTATTTAGACTATCTGTAATTTCTATTAAACGATAAATTATTAATACTAGAAAGAGGAAATTATATATAGATAAAAATAACACTATAATACTATAGATACTAAATTGTAATAAAATACTATTTATTAGTATTCTTTATATTCTATTATTCCGAATTAATTTTCTATCTAGAAAAAACTATATTAAAAAGATTTTATCGGTTTGTTTAATAAAAACTCCTTTTAGATAAACGATAACTAAACTAAATGAATTTTCAAAGTTAAAAAATATAGAAAAATCTATATATTTTTAGTAATTGTAGAAAATTTCGAAAAAACTACTTTTTCTATTATTAAAATCCTATTTTTATTAATCTACCCAATTTTATCTATTTTCAAAACTTCTATCTAGACTAATATATAGAATAATATCTCTACTAGCGATTTAAAGAAATAGATATTCGAAAAGTACGAATATAATCTATAGTATAGACGTTTTAAATACTTTAGTTTTGTAGTAATAATAAAAGCTAATAAAATTACTAATCGAGTAAAACTAATTTTAATAGTTTAAATTTTTAGTAAAATCTATAATATCTATACTAAAGTAAAGATAATAGAAAGTAGAAACTATTAAATTAGCAATTATAAATCTAGAATTCTTTATCTAGTTTCTATTAATATCTATAGCGTTTTTCTACTATAATAAAAAGGCTATAAATATGTTTTTCGATTTATTAATAACTATTTATAATTTAATTAATCCCTATTAATAATAATTAGAAACGACAACTATATAGTTTTAATCTACTAAAAAAAAGTTATCGAATTTAAAACTAATATAAAATTTAAAGTTTTTCGTTTAAATAATATTATAGAATTTTCAAAATAAATTTAAAAAATAGTAAATTTTCGCTAGCGTTTTATATTAAACTACCGAACTATATTATTTTGATTAAAATAGTATTATATAACGATATATCTATATTATATAAAATAATATTCGACCTATATTTTACTAAACTAATCTACTAATAGAATTTTCGTCTAAAATAGATAAATCGAATATATATATTAGAAATCGTATCGGAATAATTTTAAAAATAATAAATAGTTGGTTTTATTATATTAGATATAAATTGACCGATTCGAATCGGATTTCCGTCGAATCGTCGGATATTCGATCCGATTTTAATAATCCGACCCGGATCTAACCCGATTAAATAATATATTTATATATTATTATTTTAATAATTTATTAGATATAATCTATCTAGATAATATATTTCCTCGAATTAAAACCTTTCTAGCTAGCGTAGTTAATTAATTAGAATTTTTATAGTAAATTCGTATAAAAGTTATACCAGCTTTATACTTTTATACTAGGACTTAGTAGTTTTAATAGATTAGATCGGATTATAATTTAGAATCCAAAATTCGGTCGGGTCGGATTATATTTTAGTCTAATCTAACTTTGGTCGGATCGAATTAGCTAACTCGGGTTCGAAATCCGACCCGACAGCCAATCTAATTAGATGTTCGATAAGATTCGACCTTTAAATAATTACTTTAAAATCTAGAATTATAAATACTATTTCTTTATATTATAAAATTACTATTAATAGATAATAGAATGAATAGATTTATATATTAAAATAGAATTTTATTTTTCGTCTATAAAAATAAAACAAACTTTTAGTATCGTTTTTAGATTTCTAATATAAAGTTAGTAGTTAAAATTTATATTATTAAATTCGCTGGAAATATAAAAAAAAAATTGAGTTTAAATTTAATATCTAGACGCGTAATAAATTTTCTAGAAGAAAATTTTATAGGCGATTTCCGAAAGTATTTATTACTATACTAACTAATATTTAAATAATAATCTAGCTATCTATTTAGTTAAACAATATTAATATTTAGTCTAAAATTTCTTAAACCTAGTATTATTTCTAAAATCTACTATTTTGATTAAATTATTTTTATATAAATTTATATATATAATAATATCGAAATAGAAAAAAAAGTTCGACACTAATAATAAAAATAAAAACCTTTATCGGAATAAAATTTCTAAAGTTAATATAGTATTTATTCTAGTATTCGTAGTTATAATAGATATAGAAAATAGAAATAACAAAGAAAATATATAGATAATAATCTATTCCGATATATAAAATTAGCAAAATACTATTTCGATACCGTTAATATATAAATAAACTTTTAATAAACCTATCTAAAATAAAAAAAAAAATAAAAAATCGCTATAATAATTATCGCGTTTATATTAAATAGTATATAAAAGTTCGTTTTCTTTTTAAAAGAAACTAATATTATTATTAGTAAATAGATATTTAAAATTAAACTATATTTAGATAGTTCCCTCGATAAATTTAAAGTTAAACTAGTTATACGAGGCTTTTTATAGATTTAAAGTATCGATTTCGAATAGACGTTTATATTAATAGTTAAATTCGATTTTCTATATCTATTTTTCGTTTTTATTATTATATAAATATAGAATACTACTAAATAAATATTAATAACACCTTGACTAAATCTATTTTTAAAGGAAAAGTCTTTATAAAAATATTAAATAGAGTAAATTATTTTCTAGAAATGATACAATAAAAATTATATAATATATATAGATTAAAATAAACTATAAGAAACTAGTATAAATAATTCATTAAAGTATTATTAGAAATAGAATATAGATAATACGCTACTAACTTTTATTTCTTTATTTATAATAAAAAAGGTTCTTCTATTAGTTTATATTAATAATATTTATATTATTACTATTTTAGTAACTTAGGTCTATTCATTTAAATCGTTTTTTAGAATTATTTTTAAAGTTAAAAATCTAGAAGAAATAGAAAGAATCTTTGATTTTAAAATTATAAAAAATAGATCTAAAAAATTAATTAAAATGAACTAGATTATCTAATTTAAAAAAGTTTTAGAATTTATAGAAATACAATATTATAGATATAAACTAATTAAAATCTCTATAAATAGCTATAGTAGTTTCCGTTCTATATAACCGGACGATAAATATATTAATTTTAAATAGTATTAAATAAAAATCGGATGTTTAATATATAAATATATTTTTATTTAAATAGATATTATATTTGCTTTTAGATATTTCAGTTAATATTTTAATAATCCCGCGAAATATTACCGATAAATTTTAAAGGATTTTCTAAAATACGTTTAATTAACAATTAATAAAAGTCTAATATTTAATACTGGTAAAAACTAAATAATTATCTATTTTTTCGATTCCGATTAAATAATAAATCTAATTAATAGAAAATCTATTTTTATCTATATTTATATATTCGCTGGCGGATCGATATTTTAAATAAACTATTAATAGAAGTTAGTTAAAATTTTAACAACCGAAACCGAATATATAATATTATCGATCTATATAAAAAATTGTTTTTAGATTTTATAATTATTAAAAGATTTTAGTTTGATAGAATTTATTAACGATAACTTTAAATATATTAGTATTATCGATAAAAAGATATATAAAAAAATTTCAGCTATCTAAATTAGAGATAATAACTAAATAATACTCGCGTTAATAGATAATAATGATATTTATAACCGGTTAAAGTATTTTAATATTAACTATTATAAAATCCGCGATCTGTATAAAAATAATTTTATTATTATTAAATTTATACTAAACGTAGATACTATTACCGATAATTTAACTAAACTAATAATAAAAGATAAATATAGAATATTTAAAAAATAACTCGATATAAAGATTAGTAGCAATTCGAAATAGATATTAATTATCTAGAACTTTCTAGATCTAGATTATTTATTATTTCTAAATTAACGATAGTAGAAACTAATAATTTAGGATAATATTATCTACGGGATATAGAAAGATTCTATTAATTTAAAAAAGACTCGAAGATAATAAAAACTAGTAGTTAAAAAAAGATTATCTATATACTAAATAGAAATATTAATATATAGACTGGCTGTCGGGTCGAATTTTAAATCTGGGTTAAAGAAACCGATTTAACCCGAAACGGTTCTGACTTTTCTAGGTACCGAACCGAGTCGGATCGGATTATTTTAAAGTTCGACCCGATTTGGTTCCGGGTTAAACCTAGGAACCCGGGTTTAACTTGCTAAAACCGCTAAAATCTCTTTTCCTATATTATAATATTAAGAAAACCTCGCTTTTACTATACGGTTATATTATAATATAATTACTTTAGGTACTATTTAGATAGACGTCGATTTTTTATATCTAAATATTTAATAATATTTAAGTTAATACTTATATATTTATATTACTTTTCTATATTATTTGTTATTCAAATATTAATCGTATTAATTTTAAATCTTTAAAACTAATTTAAAATATCTAATCTTTTAATTAATTCTCGCCTATCCGTTTTCTAGACCGATACGCCTAGTAAGATTCTAGAAAATAAATCCTTTCTAAATAAAATCCATTTTAGCTAGTCTATAAACCAGACGGTAAACCGATTTATAAATATTATACTATTTAAATTTAATTAATTATTTTTAAAATTAAAACGGATTATTAAAAATATAGCTAATAAAGTTCGAACTAATTATCTAATACTAGTTTTCGAGATAATACTATATATATTTAATAGGATCAAGATTACTATTAAGAGTTCGAATATTAATAGTCTAGTATTACTATAGCTACTAGTATTATAAATAAAATCTATAGAAACTAGTTAATTTTTTCTAGTCGAAAAAAAGCTATAGAATATATATAGTCGATATAATAGTATAAATTCTATTAAATAGCATTAATAATAGATAGTTTCTCTAAAATTATATATAAAAACTATTCTAAAATTTTCGACTATTTTATAACTTCTAATTCTTTTAATATATCTACTATAAAAGGATATCTTTATATTTTAACTTACTAAAAAACTAAGTAATATAATTTAAAATTTTTTATTAAAGTAATATTAATCCGCGTAAATAGCTAAAGATAATATAAAAAAATAATATAAAGTTTAGTTTATATTATAGAAGAAAAGCTATATTAAAATTAATTCTATTTTCGACTAAATCGTATAGAATTAATATCTATAAAATTTTTTCTTAGATTTAAATCTATTAGTTCGGACTGTCGAAAATAAAAGATTTAGGTAAATATTATATATATTTTATCTAGATATAAAATTTATCGACTTTAAATAATTTATATAGATAGTTTTTAATAGTTATAAAACTTTCCGTTAATAAATTAAATCTAATTTAAAAACTTTAAAATATATTTCCTTTATATTAGATATCTAGTTAAATCTATAAATAATCGTATATTTAGAAATATTATTATATTAGGTTAATATTTAATATTAACTCTAGAAGCGTCTAATTAGATTTATATCTTTTTTTATTAATTATTCTAGCCGTATATAGTACTAGAAGCTATTAAATTTTTTAGAATTATTCTAGCGTAGATAAATGCTTCTATATATTTTTATCGAAAATACTAGTCCTAATAATATATTAAAAAAAAGTTTAAAAAGGCTTTTACTCGGTTTAATAGCCGATAGGATCGAATTTAAAACTTTCTACTTTATCTAGTTTATATAATTAATCTAGTAGCCTAAAATTTTATTAAAACTCTTAGATTATTAATAATTAGCGACAATTTTATCTAAAAACTAGATAATAAATAGATTAGAAATATTAGTATTAGCCTATTCAATATTACAAGAAAGATAGTAATAATAGATAATATAAAGTTAAAATTTTTAAAACTAATGTTTTTTTTAAATTTATACTATTATAGTTTATATCTCTATCTTCTTTTAATATAAGCTTCGTTTTAAAGAAATCTAAAAAAAGATCGATTCTAATTTCTAATCTAGAGATATAATTGAAATTATCTATATTTAATAGAATCTATTATATTTTATAATTCGTTGGATATAATAATTACGCTATTTTATTAATAAATTTATAGAAAAAAATTCGTAAAACCTTAATTAATTAAAAATTACTTTTAATATAGATAAATAATAATCTCTTTTCTTTATAGATAATATACTGCGGCCGTTCTATAAAATTATTTTATTAGTTTTAAAAACTATAGACGTTAAAATTTATTTAATATTCCGATTTTAAAGTACTATTTTCGATTATTTTTCTAAAATAAAGGAAGTAGTTCGATTATGGAATTATATTAATAAAATAATAATACTAACAGTTTATAATAACACTAATATAAAGTTTCTAAAGTACTATTTATATATTAAAGATAAAGGTAGATTAATTTATAATTTTATAAATATTTTAGATTCTATAATAAAGCTTAACCTTTATTAAAACTAAAAAAAAAAAGATAATAATAAAAAAATAGAAGATTTTTTAAAATATAAAAGTAGATATCGGATCGAATTTAAAAAGTATTTTACTGAATACTATAGAGTTTCTATCGATTTATTAAAATCTAAAACCGGCCGTATAGAAGAAAAAAAGATAATATAAAAAAAATAAGAAATTATAATTCTACTAATTAGTTTAAAGCCTATTTTATCTATTTTAAATAATATTTTTCGATAACTTTAGCGTTTTCGAATAGCTATTTCCGCGCTAATACTATCGGAAATAATCGAAATTAGATATTTTTAAAAAATAACGTTTCGAATTTAATAAAACTAGTATAGATAGCTTATAATTTTTTTTATTTATCTAATATTTTTAGTAGAAATAAAACGGACTTTTAGTTTTATAAAGAAAATTTATTAGTAGAATCGAATCTAAATAATACTAGAATATTTAGAATAGATAATAAAAATTAAATACTATAACCGTACTATAGATTCAGAAATAGAAATAGTTTTAAAAAAATTATAGAATATATATAATCGGGTATAATTAGAAAATAGAATATTATTTCGGAAAAGAAATCCTTTTAAAAAAAAATTAGAAAATATTTTAAACAGATTAAATTAAATATTCTTTAATTTAATATTAAATAAAAAAAATTACCGCTTTATATTATTTAAACTATTTATTATAGTTAATATAATATATCTAAATTAATAATTATTTATTAAAACTATAGTATTCGATTATCTAATATAATTATAAATTAGGTTAGATCGGATTTCTATTAATTTCTATTTTATAATCTAATCCGACCTTCGATTCTAATTTTAGAAACCGACCTATACTATTTAGTAGATCGGATCGAACCGACTCGCTAAAATTCGAATCGAATTTCCGAAATACGGACGGGAACTCGTACCGAAATAGCCAGTCTATTAATATATATAGTTATTTAAATAAAGTTTATATTGAATTCTACTAAAATTTATTTAAAATTTACGTTAGAACTCGCGCCGAAATATTATAAATTATATAATCTATATAGATATTTTAGCGCGTAGAATATTTTAAAAGTTAATATTAAAAGTTTATATTAAAAAATTATAGATTAGATATTCTATACCGAGATTTTTACGCGCTAGTTTAGTTTAGAAGATAAAAATTCTATATAGAATTTTTATTTCTTTTAAATAATTTTTATCTAAAACTATATTAAAATTATATATATATTAATATTCAATTAACGTTATATATTGTAACGATTGTTATACTTATATATAAAAAGATTTTTACAGCTAAAAATATATTCGCTAGATAAAATTTATAGCGTAGTTAATTATTTCTATTTAATTATTTTTTTATTCGCAATTAATATTTTTGTACTATATTTAAATACTATATATCTAATCTTTCTTCGACGTTATAAACGAGTATAAATATCTAATATTTCCGTTATATCTATTTACTATACTGCGTTATATTTATCTATAGTTATTATATCGATTATATTTATTTTTCAACCTATATCTAAATGTTCTACTAAATTATTAAAATACTTTTTTATCTATTTAGCTTTAAAAGAAGACCTAAATAGTATACTAACTACTATAGCTAGTAATTCTACCCGGTCGATTAGGTTAAAGATGGGAAGATCGAATAACGCGTTTTAAAAACGGTAAAAAAGAAATTTAAATCAAATTCGAAATAGATTATTCTAGCTATAATAAGATAGTCGACGACAACGCGGGTAGATATAGTTATTACGAATATAAAAAGATACTACCGTCTGGTTTAACTTATAGCTATAGCTATTACGAAAATATATACGGACGTAAAAGCTTTCAAATTTATATTACTAGTAAAATAAAAAGAAACGATAACTATAAAATATATTTATCTATAAAAACTTCTATATTAATTATCGGTAGAAGGATATATTATATTATTTGACAGATTTAAATTATAATTCTATAGAATGAACTATTAATTATATTAACTAAACTAGAATATAGATTCTACTACCGTATATTTGATATTGATATACTAACGTTTGATTTATCTACCGAACTATTGGTTTATCGGATACTAAAACCAAAACTAAATTAATTAAATAGAGTTTTTATCTGTTTTTTAATTAATTAAAGAAATATAGTTACTTTTTTAATTTGTTCTATTATATTAAAATACGTGTTTACTTCAAAAGGATATATTTTAAACCGGTTAAAATTACGTTCTACTGTAGACAAAGGCGCGCGATTAGTTGACAATTTAGACGATAGAGAAGATATTTAAAATAGATATACTTTTCGAAGTCGTTTTGAACTACGAAAGCTTTTAGACGATTATTAACCAATAGACGTTTATTACCGAAGTAATTAATAGATTAAATAGCTTTATATTTTTTTAGAATCGTTGTTTTTAAAATTTAAAGTTTAGATAATAGAGTCCGTTTTTTACTAGCTTTAATGTTTGTTTTATAATAAAAAACAATTAATATATTTATAGCTGCTACTCGCGGAAAACGTTTCGCTTTAATAGATAATAAAACAAAAGTAAATAATATATCGATAATTTAAATTCTTTTTGTAAATATATATTCAGTTATCTGAATTTCTTTTTTTACGAAAGATAATTCTTTTAATTTAATAGATAGTCGGTAGAACTATAACAGGTCGAATCGAAGCTTTCGTACAAATTTATAAAAATACAATTACAATTTTAACAATAGGAAATAGCTGAAAGTAATCAGTAAAAAAGTACAAGAAAGCAGCGGAAAGTAACGAAAGAATATACCAACGAAATAGTCTATAGTATAAAAGCAAAGCGGCAGTATCTAAATCAACGAAAGGTTATATATTAGTTTCAATTCGGGGAAAATATATATATATATATAAATTTTCCCCTACAGGACGAAATATGCAAGTATATATTAATAGGCGGTTAAATTGATATATCTTTATTTTCGTCCTGCTCTGCCAGTACTCCTTCTAAAGCGGCTTTACTCCCTTTCCCGAAAGAAAACGATGATTCCCAGTCCTAAGTTCGAGAAGGAAAAAAGCCGCAGCCGGACGAAAAGCCCCACCCTAAGTATCCTTATCACAGGGAAAGCAACAATCCATATTATTCTTCGCGCCCCGCCCGACATCTCCCAAACACAACGGTCCCTCCCTGGGATCCCACCCGCCGACATCGCACGATGCGCCCCCATTCGGACTCTTGCTCTGCCAGCTCAAACCTCCGATAGTGAACTGCACGTAGTCATTCTTATGCTCGCCCGTAATGACGAGCTCGTTCTTTAACTTCGAGCGAAACCGATACGCCCCTCCATCATTCATCGGCTTGCCCAGGTCATCTTCCGTCTCGCCAATGACGGCTTTCTTATCATCAACCAGCTTGACGTGCCCGAAGAGATTCTTGCTATAGTCTGTAGCGCAAATCTCAGTCTCAGTGAGATGGAAGCAGCAGGTGCCGGGCGCGAAAGTCGGTGGCGCGGGATCATCCGGCGGTGAGCCGGGACAGGTGCAATCGACGCCAGGCTGTCCAGCGTTCTCCTGGCATTGGCCCTGGTAGCATTTCGCTGAGCACTTGTCGAAGTCGTCGTACTTGCCATTCTTGCACTCCTTAGGATCGGACATAGGCGTGGCCGGCGGTGGGCCGCCAGCTGGGTCTTGGATCTCCCACAGATTGGTGTCGACGAAGAAGGATTCCCCTTTCTTAATGGGTTTAGCGCCTTGGGGAATGACGCCCCTGGCGTCGATATAGATGATGTCATCGCTGTCGGAACTGCCTGCGCGCGCTTTCGAGGCCGGTGTTAGGTATTCAGCCGGTTTCGGTGGGTCTTTAAGGCTGAACTTTTGTTGGGCCCAGATCGCTTCGGCCACCATGGTCCAGGAGTCTGCGTTGTAGACGGCGGAGTCAGTGTTGCGATTTCGGGCTAGGTCGTAGCAGTCTTTTGGTCCGTAGGCTTTATCAACGGCTTGAGGAGATGTCACGAGCTGGCTCATGTGCATGGTTTCATGGAAGAAAGTTCCACCTTGCGTTCCGGGTGGCCCGTCATAGGTTTCCATTTCCATTGGGTTAGGGTTGTTATCTTTGAGGTTTTTCTTTTGATCTTGCCATGGGATTGTCCAGGAAGTGTTATAGAATTGCGGGCAGAAGGTAATGTACCAATTATTGAAGAAAATGTCCTCGTTCTCGTAGGCAATAATTGCCCTTGGTGGATTGTCGCCTTTTGTGCAATGGTCAAACCAGAAGCTATCCTCATTGCAATAGACCCACAGGGCAGCGTTACCAGTGGCAGATTTGCCATCATAGAGCCCTTGGTGTCGGTTAATTGTGTCTACAGAGTACGTAAGCAATATCCTCCTTCAAAGATCGCTAGATAATCTCGAAGATGATGGTCAATGCACTGTGATTGAATTGAATCTTTTTGATGTCTCATACTTGATATCTATCGAGAAAACATGGAGTCTATGATTATGATCTGGACTTACTTCGTATCTGCAGAGGAAAGTCCCAGGGAGGATCTGTTAAGTAGTTGGAATAGGTAGATCGATCACCCATGTACATGTCCATCGCAGGTTGGAAGTCGGCTTTTAGCTTGTATGAAGCCAGGGCATCCGACAACTCTTTCGAGTCTGCCCATGCTTCTGTGACCCGTTTTCGTTGGTCATCTGGGCATGCCTTGTAAATTTGCCATTGAAACTTATAGCCCAACACCGCAGGTTCAGTCTTTGCTGTTGGTGTGAAGCTTGGTAATTCACCGGGAATAGCCAACACAGAGCCTTCGGCTTGGGAGGGTGGATCGGCTCGTTTTTCAAGAGTAGGAGTAGCTGCGGTAAATCGCTTCTCATTAGTAGGAACAGCGACGGTGGTCGAAATGCAAATCAGCAGAGTCTGCATAAGGTATAGAGTCTTCATCGTGTAGAGGCATACGAAGATGAATCGCTAGACAGGTGTGATTGGGGAAGACACGGATACTTATATAGTCGGGAGGCCAGCGACAAGGCTTCGATATGCTCGTCCATTCTCACGGCCATCCTATATCTAGCCCTGGCACCTATATTTGGTGCGCATAAAATAAACCGGCTGCAGGAGAAATACGAGGTGAAAAGTGTGGAGCAGTGTGCATATGAAACGGGGGCGTCGAAATGGCACAAAGCAAACGATTGGCTCCGAATAGATTTTCGACTGCACAGTGTCTTACCATAAGTGTCAGCAGACCGGAACATGGTGGCCCTACATGAGATGATGTTGCTTCCAAATTTCCAAGGCGTTCAAAAGCTGAAAGGACCTTGCTATACGCCGCACAAGCATCTGAGTCATGGACAGCACCATCAAAAATCGATCATTTCGCAACGCTTCTTCGTTCATGTTCTTTTATAGGTTTTTCCCGCATAGTCGCAATTTATAAATCGCTGATTTTCTAGCTATATATATTCGAGCTATTCGTATAGCAGGAACTAGGCGTAGTAAACGCGATTTTCGATTGTGATAGGGTTAGGGTATGCCAAGACCTACTCCCGCTTTTAGACCCGGAACTGGTTCGCGCAGCCTGGGATACTTGTGCGGATAGCAAGGTCTAAGCTGAAAAACTGCAAAAGGCTGAAGCATGTGGAAACAAGGCATTCAATCAATTCGGCTGGCAAGGAAGCTAAAGAAAAGACGAGCGGAGTTCAGCGGCTGGGGGTGTCATGTTACCGGCTCGGAAGGGGTATATATTGGTGCCGGCGGCGGGCACATAGGGGTGTCAGCTAGACCTGCAGGTGGCTCAGCGCGGTACCTCTGGAATGCCTCTCTAGGTGGAGGTGATGGTGTCCTCAACGGAGTGACCAGAGACGACCTAGGGCTTACAGAGTCCGCCGCCCTGTGCATGTATTCAAGTAGGCTTGTGTTTGTTTGCTTGGAAGAGATGAAAGAGTCGTCGAATTGATGATGTGTAGATGGGTAGGCATAGTATGATGAGATATTTTCCCATCAGGATCAGACGTGCGTAGTGTTCGAGGCCGCTAGGGTTCTGTCAGCCGGCAGGAAGGAGTCATGTAGTGATTTATTGGTGATGGAGTGAAAATCTATGGAGAACTAGTTTACATGAAAAGTGGTGAGTGCCAAGGAGACGCTAAGCCTATTTGGGACCTCGCTAAACATCATGGGGCAGGTGCACGTGACCTCAGCGGGTTTCAGCGAGAAATGCCAATTGGCTTCTCCATGAACTCCTCATGATCGCTCCTACATTCTGACAGGTTCTATTGTTGTCAGACCAAAATAGGGGCCCCACACTTGCTTTTTGGCTGTGACAATTGTACTACATGACTACGTATAACTCAGCCTATGATTGTCCGGCTTCAACCTTCTGCCCAACCTCGGTTTGGTTTTAGTTGCATAGCACGAGTTTCATCTTCCACCCTGCCGCAGCTCTTATACGAGAAGGCACAGCTTCGCTGCCTGAAGTGGTGTTGAGTGCATGCATCGTCGACTAAGTCCTTAATCTGCCTGTTTCTAGATCTTAAATCAAGGCTTTTGTGCTGTACTATGCTGAACCTCCACAACACCATGATCCTCTGTTCTGCTCTCCTTGTAGCAGGCTTCATCCCCATCCATTTCCCAACAGCAGCAGCAGAGCGCTGGGAGCCATGGCCGACGTGTTGGACATGCGTTTCACGGTCCAAAATACTATCCCCGGCGATTGGAATCGACATTGAGCCAACATATCTGTAAGCACTCTATGGTGATCAACGCCATCACTATCGCTGATTTAGACACACTAGCACGGCCTCCATCCGTTACCACAACGGCACCATAAGTAATCTGATCAAGCTCGATGGATCCGCCGAATATCAGAACCTGATGAGAACCCTCGCATCTCCCGACCGAGAAACCCCCAACGCTGAAACCCTTTATCTAAAACCATCCCCAGCAAGCTATCCGGACCAACACCAGCACCACCTCGACCGACGCTCCCCACCCCCTCCCCACCACCTTAACGACGCCATCCACATCCTCAGCAGTGCACTAATCGCCCTGAAGGCCTCTATATGGCCTCTCCTCCCCCTCCCCCTCCCCACAAACAACGCCTTTCCACCCGCGCTCCCCACCTACCCCAACTTCCCCGGTCTAACCTACGCCCTAATCAGCAGCGCCATGTCCGCAGCCGAGATCCTCCTCCTCGACGACGCCCGCACCCCACCCGTCGGCGCAGCCGCAGCCGCTAACGGCCTCGGGCTCTGTGGCAATTACACCGAGCTGGACGTCTGCGGGCACGAGGAGGCTCGGATGCCGATGCGCAGGGTGTTGGCGGTTGAGTATACGGGTGCTGCATTGACGGTTACGTTGAGTCCGTTCCGGGCGAGTCGGAAGGGGTTTGATTGGATGGAGGTGAGGGATTGGGGCCTAGGGAGCGATGCGGTGCCGGAGGGTGAGGGCGAGGAAGCGAGGGTGAGGTATTGGGGGAAGGTGAGGAGGGTGGTTCAGAAGATTCCTGCACGTGTTGAGCCTGATAGGCCGGTTACGGATGTCATTGTCATGGGGGAGGCGGCGCTTGGGGAGACCTTCTTGGAGGTCCTGAGGGAGGCGCTGAGGGAGGTGTTGCCTGATAATAGGGGTTTGGGGATGGGATTTGCAGATGTGGCGTTTGCTGATCCTACCTTTGCGGCCACGAGAGGTGCGGCAGAGTTTGGGAAGCGGATTATGGAGAGTCCGGATGGGTGCGTGGAGACGAGGGTTTGCAAGTGGTGGCGGCGGATGGTTGGATAATTTCTCGGTCTCAACGCGACCACTGTCGTTTAGAGGAATTTCTCCACCGCCGCCGCATCTTGCGAAACGTTCTGGAGTGTATTTGAAGATTATAAGGCTGGCGAGGGCTATAGTTATACTTGAGCAATATTTTAAGCTAGATCAATCCCGGTTACGCATGGCTCCTTGCTTAATAGCCTAATCTCTCAATGCCTATAATTGTCACACGTACTTCCATCAGTCTCATTAATCCATGAATCCCAAGATAGTAATATCCTTCAGAAAACAAGTGTGAGCATGTAGGCAGCAGCATGGAGGTTGATGATTGTAGCTATGGAGAAGAGTTCTATGGAGAGGATCGGTGAAGGAAAAGTAGGATTCGCCAAGACTACGCTAAGCCTATTTAGGTATAATCAGGGGCTTCCTGTAATTAGTAATCGAACCCTATTGGTTAATATATATCTGACTAAATTATATCTCTATTATAATAACCCCTATACAGGCTCTTATATCTTTTTAGAATTATTACGACGTATATAATAAGTTTAATCCTGCTAGATAAGCTTATATATTATTAGGGGCTTTATCTTCTATATAAATCGGACTAGTATTAATCGAGTTAGAGACGCTAGCGGTACTATAGTTATTAGAACCAGATTTATAATTTAACTATTTATTTAGAGGTATATTCTAAAATCCTAAAAGTTTAATAAATTCCTTATAACGTAATATAGATAGGGTTTTCGTAAAACTATCTACTAGAATTACTACGGAGGCTATATATTTAATACTAATATTTTTATTTCTAATTTCCTAACGAAGCTAATAGCGGTAAATATCTATATAGCGGAGCTTTAATATAAACTACGAGTTAATATTTTTAAAGATACGGATTATCTATCTATTATCTACCTAGATATATAGTATATACGCCGGTTCTAATAAAATTTCTTCGAAGAATCTATTCTACTAGATAAACTTCTTTTCTATTATAGATACGGCAAGTAATTCGGCTTCGGTAGAATTTAATATAACCGTCTTTTACTTAGAGACCTTCTAATCGATAAAACTATCGAATAATTTAAAATAATATTTCTAGAAGCTATAGTAAATATCCGGATTATCAGCGAATAATATATCTAATAAGGTAATAAAAGTAGTATTCGGATCTATTACTTCCGCGTTATATATAATAGAATAGAACTTTATATACTCTAAATATTATATAGTTCGAATTACTACTACGTAATAACGTTCCGATAGATTTACTAGAAATTCTAAAAGCTTTAATATAGTAAATAAAATATCTGCTCGTATTATAACTACTGCGAAATTAATTAAACTAATAAGTTACTAGTAGACTAGTATTCGCTATAGTTCTATTTAATCGGGATTCTTTCTAAAGGTTTCCGTATTAACCAGCGGTATTTTAGGTATATTATTAGAAAGATCGATATAGTATTTCTTTATAATTTTATTAATATACGAATTCTAGTATATATAGAGCCGACGAGCTTCCCTATTATATATTATCCTAATACCTAGAAACTAGAATATTTTACTAAAATATTTTATTTTATATCGTTTAAAGAGCTTCGCCTGGAATTCTTTAACGTACCTTTTATATTTTACCTTATATATAACAGCGATATTATCTATAAAGAAAAAGAGTAATATATATTAATTAATAAATAAATATTCGGTACCGGGGACGGTCTAGAAGCCTATTTCGGTAAAACTTTCCGAAAGATAGCGATACTATAAGGCAGGCGATTATTTAAGGCTATATAGTACTCGAAGCAGGTATAGTAAAATTAATTTAGGTCCTATCTATCTATAAAGAGCTTTAATATATATCGGTTTATTAATCTTACTATTAGCGAAGGTATTAACGGCGTTATATTAGTAAATCTCGAGACCGAAGAATATAACTATTACTATTAGCGTTCGGAAAATATATATAGCTAATATTACTATATATATATTCGCCGTAGTATTTTATAAATTATCTCTAGCGTAGAGGCGAGCTTTAAATTTAAGTAAATAGCTTTAGTTATCGAATTTATATTTAAATATCTATATAGTTAGAATCGCTGTCTTATTATTCTTTATTACTTCGTCGAAAGGTACTTCTTTCCAGGTTTTCTTTATCTAAAGAGCCTTAATTTCGGTAGTAATAGCCTCGAAGAAGTCTTCTATAAGCGGATATTTTAATATATCCTACTAGTATTTTAGTTCCGGTAGGAGTTAATCCCGATAGTATTTTATACCTAGTAGAAGAGATTTAAATTCCTATAGTACCGGTAAGTCTTTTTTATAAAGTAATCGAACAGTAATATATATACTAAACGCTATATAAAATACCTTTAACTTTTTACCGATTATTTACTATAGTATTACTATATATACTTTATTTCTTTTCTTTTTTTCTTTTATTATTTTACCTTATTTAGTTATCTTCCGGCGGCGTAATACCTCTATAGGAATAATATTATCTTCTTCTACCTTGCGATAAAGTCGAGACTTTTTAAATTTAGATATTATTTACTCGGTAGTATTATAGAAATTATTTTCGCTTTTTAAATACGTATTATTTAAATTATATATAGGTCCAATTACTGTTCTATAATCTAAATCTTAAAGAATATTATTATCTCTATTAGTAGACGAATTATTACCTCCTACGATAGAAGGATTTAGGGAAGATAGGAAGAAATACTCTTTTTCTTTACTTTTACTATTTAGTTTCTCCGTAGGTTACTCTTGATTTCGCTCTGCGAGCTTATAAACGATAACTACTTTATTTTTACTACTACTACTACTACTTAGGTCTTCCTTCGGAGGATCTATATATTAAATATCGAGTATATTATAGATAAATAGCTTTCTTTTTAATTAAACTATATTAATTTTTCTAAGGAAATAGAACTAGGTCTTATTAAATATAATATCGCGGGTTATAATTACCTTTCGCTAGCTAGGAACCTAGATACTATAGATATTAGTACTTTCGTATTCTACTAGAAAACCAGTATAAGCTTTTAGGAGGAATTTATCTTTACGCGGAATATATTTATTTAATATATAGGCTTTATAGCTATATATATATAAATAGCCTAGATAAAGATAAATACCTGTAATAATTTTATAAACGGTCTTTTATCCGAGTTTCTTTTTAGGAGTACGGTTTATTATTACGGCGGCAGTCTCGATTATCTAAAAGAATAGATATTCCTGTAGGTTTAAAGTAATAGTTAATACCTTTATTTTAATAATAAGGATATAACCTAGGCGTTCCGAATATCTATTCTATTTAGAGGTCGCCGGTACTAAAGCTTCCTAAGTAGTACCTAGCTCTATTAAAAGGTCTTTAAATTTTTTATTTAAGAGCGTTCTTTCCCTATCCGATTTAAAGAAGACGACCTTATATTTATAGCACGTTTCGATAATCTTAATTACTTTTTTAATATAGTAAACTGTCTTATCTTTAGTACGATATATAAATACTATATAGAAGTCTATTTTAGCGTAGACGATATATATAATCTATTCGTACTTATTAAAACTAACTAGTAGAAGAATAAGATCGTAAGTAATATAATAAAAGAGCTTATCCGAATCCTCTAATTTATAATACGAGCGAGAAATTAATTAATAAACTTTAGATTTAGCGCAGGTCTTATAATTATTCGTTATAGGCGCTTTAGTATTATCTATAACTTTTACCTCTTAGCTATTTATAATAGATACTATATAGCTTTATTAGCAGTATAAGTAAGCAGATAATACTATTAATATATTATACCGGATCTAATTATTAAAGTAGTAAATATTACTAGTATTATATTTCTATAACTATTTATATTATTTTCAAGCAGATAATAACTTCTAACTCTCTTATATATAAAGATTATTTAGCCTACTCGTTATTTACGGCGGCCCTCGCTATTATAGAAGAGTTTATCTTTATTTTTAAAATAAGACTCGGATATTAAATTCGTTATAAACTCTGGAATATAGGCGACGTTTATAATTATAATCTGCTTACTACTTTAAAGGTAATTAATAGTAATAGATATTTAGCTATAGGCGATAATTACTATAGATCCTTTACCGGAAACTATATATAATCTATCTATATAATCCCTTTTATAAATAAAGCGGTAGGCTATTATATTATTATAGATATTAATTACTAAACCGCTATCGAATATTTAGGAGGATTAAAGATAGAAGTCGACAGTAAAGCTTTTAGGGAATATAGCAAACGTACTATCTTCTACTATTATTAGTCGAAGAGGTTTATCTTTATTTTCTTTTTTTTATTTAGCGAATTTAATTAATCTATTAATTTTTACTTTAACTTTATTCTTTTTTTCCGTATCGTTATTAAGTTTATTATAAACCTCTTTTATAGTTTCCTCTTTAGGTTTCTAATTCGATAGTTATTTAGGATATTTAAAGCCGAAATAGTTATATAGAATCTAGTAATTACTAAATTAATACTTAAAGCTATAGATATATAGTAGTAGTACAGGACTTTGACTTTAAAAGGAAGGATTTCTTTTTCCTTTACTTTTACCTTTATTATTTTCGTTACTAGAAGAATTTTCTTCGGCGGTAAAGGTATAGTAGTATACTACTATATACTTGATATTATATAATCTAATATAGTTATAAAACTTTTCGATAAATTTAATATACTAGGCTTTATAATTAGTAACTTTATCGAGCAGAATCTTATATATTTAGGCGAGGATTAGTATAGAGCCTAAAATAGCGAGGAAAAAATCTCGGTATATTTACCGAGAATTTTTAACTTCTATTACCCCGATATATTTAGCTTTTATATATATCTAGATATAGTTATCGAGCTATACTTTATAGCTTTATTTAGTAGTAGAGCCTGTTAAGACTTTCCTATAGAGGTATTCGACTTCTAATATTCGTACCGAGTCCGTTAATACTAATCTAGTTTTAAATACTTAAAAAAGATTCTAGAAATAAACTTCGACGTTTTAAATAAAGATAATATTACTAGCGGATACCGTATTATAGATATATTCGACTATTTTAGCAAAAGCTTCGATCTAGTATTTCTAGCGCGAGTATTCTTCCTTATAATCTTTTTTTACGTTTTTATAATCCTTTTTTGCTTCTACTTTAGCTTCGGTAGAAGTATTAGCCGGAAGTACAGCTAGTTTAGGCTTTATAGGTTCTATATAGTATAAAGGCTTTTTATCTTTCGATAGATTAATTAAATCCTAGATAAACAGGCTCGTTACTTTAGCTTTAATAATAGCGAGCTATTAGTCCTAGTCCTTAGATAGGACTAGTTTAATATCGCGTTTACTTATAATAATAATACGTTAATAAATTAATAAATTAAAAGGAAAATTACTCGGGCGAAAAGGTTTTTTTTTAGGCTATTTTTCGTATAGAGCTTCCGATAGCTCTTTACTAATTACTAGAAGTAATAGTCGAGGACTTTAGCTTCTTAATTACTTGCGTAGATAAGCTTCTAGATTAAGGTAAATTCTTAATAGTAGAATCCGCCTAGGTAAATTACGATAAGTCGATTTTTAAAGGCGACTATTTCTTAGATAATAGGTTATTTAAATAATAATAATAATAGTCGTATAGTAGTATACGATACCGGGTTTATAACTATAAATATATAGGTAGTAGTATAGAGGTTAATAATTATAGCTAAAGAGAAAAGTTCTATAGAAAAAATTAGTAAAGGAAAAGTAAAATTCGTTAAAATTATACTAAACCTATTTAGATATAATTAGAAGCTTCCCGTGATTAGTAATCCAATCCCATTGGTTAATATATATCTGACCAAATTGCATCTCCTTTATAATAACCCCTATACAGGCTTTCAACAAGTCAAGGTCATAATATATAAGTCTATATAAAGCTCGATGTTAGCCTAGTTCGACTGGATCCAGACAAAATGTTGGCTAATTCCTACGCGCTAGCCTAATTAGGCTAGCTTCCAAGATTAATAATAAATATATATACAAATATGGCCTGAGTAGCGCAGTGGTAACGCTGCGTGACCTGGAGGCCTAACGGATCCAGCGCTGTTCGGAGTTAACGGAGTTAATCTAGCAGGTTAGGGGTTTAAAACCCTCGAAGGCTAACTCTAATACTTAAGTTTTTTCTATTAATAAAGTCGGTTTTTATATAGAGTTTTTATATAGAGGGTTTATATAGTAGATTATTTTAGCTTAAAATAGCTAATTCGATCGAAGTAAATTAAGTTAAATAAAGTTAAATAGACTACGGTTTCCCTCTGGGTTTTAGTCTAGATCTAGCTCTTTCGGGAATTCTAAATTAAGTTCGCGGTAAATATTCGAGTCTAAATAATTACGTAATCTAATCGATTAATATCTCTAGTATTAATTCGTAAAAGACAATCAAAAATCCGAATGATTGAATCGTATATATATATATATATATATAAATATTATTATTTAAAAAAAATTCTAGTTTGTAGCTAAATATTATATTATTAATTTATAATTCAAATTATATATATATATTCTATTATTTCTATTTTTATATAAAGATTTTTAAATATCAATTAACTCTTTCGGTATAGATTTCTATTTATATTTCGGAAACTCGATCTAAATTTTAACGAGTTAGTTCGATTCGATTTACTAAACGATTCGAATTAGAATCTAATATTAAAATCGAAAATCGAATCGGATTATAAAATAAAAATCGATAGAAATCCGAACGAATCTAGATTATAATTATATTAGATAATTTAATACTATAGTTTTTATAAATAAATAATTTCTTAAATATATTTTATTATTTATAATAGATAATTTCAGTAATATAAATTGGTAATATATTTAATTTAATATTAATTAGTATAGTATTTACAGATTGGGTTACCGTCTAGTTTCTAGATTAACTAAAATAGATTTTATTTAGAAAAAATTCGTTAAAGAAATTTTTATTTAACGTATCGGTCTAGAAAATAGATAAACGAAAATTAATTAAAAAATTTAAACTTTTATATTTCTTTATCTTTATACGATTAATCATTCGGATTTTGATTTTCGTCTTTCACGATTTTAACGCTAGAGGCGCTAATTCGATCAGATTACGTAATTATTTAGTATTTAAGTATTTGTAACGTCCCTATATATCAGAGAGCGTTACGTTCGAGTCTAGCTATAGCCGTAGACGTAGTTCGAGCTACTAAATAGTAAGGGAGTTCTAATATAGATTATTATAATTAATCCTATATAGCTATAGAGATACGGTTATAATTTTATAAAGTATCTTTATTATAAGGTAATTAAAATAAAAATAGTAGAAACGTATTTAATAATTATATTAACGACGAACAAGAGAAACTATCTATAGAAGTAATAAGCGATATATATAGTAAAAGCAGTCGTAAAAACCGATAGATAGCCGTCTACTAAAAGTCCTATCGGAAAGGACGGCTATAGCGACTACGAGCGGCTATAGATAATTAGGCTCGCTTATTTAACTAATCTTCCAGAGAACTTCTATAAAGTTGCGGATATAATATAGCCCTTTCTATATTATTTTTCTAAACCTTTTTAAAGCCCCCTAGGTATTTTTAAGGTACTTTTTTAGTTTCTAAGTATTTTTTTTATCGGGATACCCTTTCTATTTTACTAGGAATTCGTCTATCTCTTTTCTTTTATCTAGGATTTTATCTATCTCGTATTCTTTATATTTCTAGTAGAATTAGTCTCTCGCCAGTAGAATACTCTCAGGTACTTTTTTTAATAAGCTAATATAGAATTTAGGAAAGATTCCTATTAATAGAAGTTTTAGATACGCTGTTATTCCTCTAATATCTTAAATTTAGAAGGCTCTAATATATAGTTTATTAAGTTTTCTATCTATTAGATTTTTAGTCGAAAGTAGTATTTTATTTCCTTTCTAGATATTATACTATTTCCTTATTTTATCTAGTCTTTACTTAACTTTTTCTTTTACCTTCTAGATTCTTTCCTTTACTTTATCCTAGTTATTCTTTATTTTATTAATAAAGGATTACGCCGCTAGGTTTTTTACTTCTAAATAGACCTCTCTCCGGATACTTCTACTATAGAGTAGCTTATTAGGTATTATCTATATATCCCCGTTATATAATAAATTAATCGCTATTTATACTATAAAGGAAAGCTAAACCTAATCTTTTCTTTTATCTAAATAATAGATTCTAAAGTAAATTTCCAATATTTAGTTTATTTTTTCCGTTTATCTATCCGTCTATAGATAAAATAATATTAATATAGTTTATTCCGCTCCTACTATTTATATTAGTCCTTTTATAAAATTCGAGACGAATAGTTTATCTCTATCTAAGATAATTTTTTCTATAATCCCGTTTTCGCAGAATACTATTCGTAGTAGTAAAAAGGCGAGTTATTCCGCCGTTATTATTATTTTATATAATACGAACCTTATATATTTTATAAATCTATCTATAATTATTACTATTATATTATATAATATTTAAATATATAGGTTAACTAATTCTAGTAATTCTATAATAAAATCTAATACGATTTATTAATATAGTATATTTAGTATTTACGTCGGCTAAAGCTTATCTACTAGTTTCTAACGGCTTTTCTTTACTATTACGTATTCCGGATAGTTTTTTTATAAATTCCTTAATATATTTTTTAAGAATTAGTATATTGATTTTTTTTCTCTTAAATCCTTTTTAGTACTTTTATAATTTCTTAGTATCCTACTATCCTGAATTCGTATATTTATCGAATTATCTCAGTTATTTCCTCCGAGGCTTCGGTTTTTTTTAAAAATATCTCTTACCCTCTTTAAAAGAGATCTGGACGTTTTTTTAATAGCTTTATAATCCGCCTTTCTATTTAAAGTATCGGTAACTATATTATCTATATCTTTAATATATCTAATCTCGAAAATATAGTAGGTTATCTCTTCTACCTACCTTATTTATTATTAGTTAAGCTCTTTATCTACTAATAATAATAAAAGGTTTTTATAGTCAGTATATACTACTACTTTTTTATTAGTTCCGCTTATATATAGTTTCTAATATATAAAGCTTACGATAATTACTAATATTTCTTTATTTATTATTATATAGTTAACCTCTGCCGGTATTAACTTTCTAGAATAATATCTAAGTAGTTTTCCTTTTTAGAAAATATAAGATTCTATTACCCGATCTAAAGTATCTATATAAAGGACGATTTATTTATCGGGGTTAAAAATTTCTAAAGCCTCTTCGGACGTAAAACTTTATTTAAATCTTTTAAATACTTCGTTCTAGATTCGTATCTATAAGAAGAATATATTATTCCGAAATAGATCTATAAACGAAACCGTTTTTTTCGTATATCCTCCTATTATATTCTAATAAAACCCTATAAATTCTAAAAAGCTTTAAATATCCTTTTTATTTTTTTAGTACCGGCTATTCCTATATTGTTTATAATTTATTTACTTCTATAGTAATATTTCCTAGCCTAATTATATATCTAAGAAATATAACCTCTTATTTAAATAATTCTAACTTTTCTTTTTTAATTTTAAGATTATTTTCTCGGAATTTTTATAATACTTTATAGATATATTACGTATATTTTTTCCTAGTTTCGGAGAAAACTAATATATTATCTATATAGACTATAATAAAAATATCAAAATAGTCGTATAATACTTTACTAATAGCGCGTTATAGAGTCGCCGGTACGTTTATTAATCTAAAAAGTATAACTAAATATTCGAATAGTCTATATTTCGTTCTAAATATAGTTTTCTATTTATTTCCGGTTTTAATTTTAAATAGGTTAAATATATCTCTTAGATTAAATTTAGTAAAGAATTTAGCCTTTCTAATTTTATTCTTTAAATTAGCTAGAAGCGGAAAAGGATATTTATCTTTTTATATTACTATATTAAGTCTTCTAAAATCGATATAAAATCGAAAATTACTATTTTTCTTTAGAATAAATATAACCGGTTATTCTATTCTTAATTTAGAGTACTATATATATCTTCTTTTAAAATTATAATTTATATATTACCTTTATACTTTTAATTAATTATTATTTAATCTATAAATTAGCTTGGTCTTTAGCTTTTCTAGGTCTATTATAATAATTTCGTAGTCTTTTTAGATATAAGCCGGTAAAGGTAGTTTTCCTTCCGGTTCCTTTAATATATTCTAGAATTTTTTAAAAAGTTATAGAACTTCGTCTATAGTAGCTAATTCCTTTTTAGTCTACTATTTCCGAGTAAAAATACTATATATTTTCTATATCTCGGCTAACCTTTTAGATATACTAAAAAGATAGTTTCTTATCTTTATCCGTATCGTTTTCTAAACGATTTCTAGATTCTATAATATAAACTATAGAATACCTAAATATATATCCTTTTATATTTTTATAATATCGAAAATAATCTTTTTTTTATATCTATTACTTCGTATCTATAGGGGTTTAGTCTAATATTTAACTCTAATAAACCCTGTTTTATTAATAGTTCCTATAAGATATAGTTCCGTTTTTCTAACTAAAAGGACGTTAAATCTTTTAGTATATTCTTCTAATATAATATTTTAAATAGCTCCTAAATCGACTAAAACTTCTATAAATCGTCTAAGTAATATTAGTTAGATAAAAATCCGATTTTTATCTATTTTCCGGAGTTATTAAAATATAACGTCCTTATATATTAGAGGGCGTTATACTCGAGCCTAGCTATAGGCGTAGATATAGTCCGAGCTACTAAATAGTAAAGGAGTCCTAGTATAGATTATCGTAACTAATTCTATATAGCCGTAAAGTTATAGTTATAATATTACGAAGTATTTTTATTATAAAGTAATTAAAAAGAAAATAGTAGAAATATATTTAATAATTATATTAACGACTAATAAGAGAAACTATCTATAGGAATAATAAGCGATATATATAGTAAAAGTAGCTATAAAGGCCGACAGGTAGCTATCTACTAAAAATCCTATCGGGAGGGACGGCTATAGCGGCTAAAAGCGGCTATAGATAATTAGGTTTTTTTATCTAACTAATCCTCCAAGGAACCTCTATGGAGTCGCGGACGTAACAGTATTTTACCGAAAACTCGAATTAAAGATTTCCGAAGGAGCTAGATTTAGATTAAAATCCAGAGGGAAACCGTAATCTATTTAACTTTAATTAACTTAATTTACTTCGATCGATCGGACTAGACCGAGACGATCTACTATATAGTTCCTCTATATTTTAAAACTCTATAAAAATCGACTAGAGTCGATAGAAAAAACTTGAATATTAGGTTAGCCTTCGAGGGATTCGAACTCCCGACCCGTAGATTAAGTCCGTTAACTCCGAGATAGAGTATTAGATCCGTTAGGCCTCCAGGTCACGCAGCGTTGCCACTGCGCCACCCAGGCCAAAACTTTTATATTTATTTAATTATTATTTATTATTTCGTAGTAAAAAATCGTTATCAATTTAAATAGTATCTATAATATTAATATTATTTTTTAGTAAACTCTTTTAGAAGATTTCTATCTGGAATTATATTGAATTTATATATAAATATATATATATATATATATATATATATTTCATTGAAGTTTTATACGACAACGATTATTATATTTACGTATAAAGAAGTTTTTACAGCCAAAGATATATTTATCAGGCAAGAATAATTTATAGCGCAGTTAATTACTTCTATTTAACTATGTTCTTTTTTATTCGCGATTATAAATCCTCTATTATTTGTTTTTCGACGTTAAATATAATTATCAGCTTCTAATATTTCCGTTATATCTATTTACGATACTACGAAATAATTATCTATATTTATTACCTCGGCTATATATATTATATAACCTATATCTAAACGTTCGGTTAAACTATTAAAATATTCTTTAATCTATTTAGTTTTAAAAAGATTACTAGATAGTACGCTAGCTATTATTACTAGAAGCTTTACTCGGTCGATTAGATTAAAAGAAAGTAGAAAGATCGGATAGTATATTTTAAAGGCGGTAAAAAAAAATCTTTATCGAAATTAAAATAGGTTATTCTAACTATAACGAAATAGTTAAAAACCGTATAAATAGATATTATTATTAGAGATATACTACCGTCTAGTTTAGTTTATAGCTATAGCTATTACGGGAATATATATATACGTAAAAGCTTTTAAATTTATATTACTAATAAAAGAAAAAAAAAAGAAAAAGCGATAACAATAAGGTATATTTATCTATAAAAGTTTCCACGTTATTTAAATTATCGATAGAATGATACGTTATATTACTAAATAAATTTAAATTAAAATTCTATAGAACTATTATTTACGTTAACTAAATTAAAATATAAATTCTACTACCGTATATTTAATACTGATATACTAACGTTTGATTTATTTAAACTAGCCGGTTCGAGTCGAATTTCCGTCGAACTATCGAATATTCGATCCGATTTTAGTAATCCGATCCGGATCCGATCCGAGTTTTAGCGGATCGAATTCGAGTTAAATTATTTAATAATCCGACTCGAATCCGATCTATTTATATAATATATTTAATATATTATTATTTTATTCTTTTAAAAAAGATAATATATCCAAATAATATATTTAGTTTTATAACGAATTTTCTAGCTAGTATAGTTAATTAATTAGAGTTTTTTTAGTAAATTCGTATAAGAGAATTCGTATAAAAGTTATACTAATTTTATAATTTTATATTTGAATTTAGCGCCAAGATCTAGTCTTAGCGAGTCGGGTCGAGTCACGATTTAGGACTCGAAACCCGGTCGGATCGAATCGGATTAATTAATTCGAATTCGAAATCCGATCCGACGGCCAATCTAGATTTGTTTATCGAACCACTGGTTTACCGGGCACCAAAACCAAAACAAATTAATTAAATAAATCATTTAATAAAAAATAGAGATTTTTTAATATTATAATATAGAAAAGAAATTATTAGCGATTTTAATAGATTAAATCTAGATTTTTGAATTCGATCTGAATCGAATCGGATTGGACTATTTTTTAACCCGATTTAAATCGGATCGAATTAACTAATTTAAATTCGATATTCGATCCGATAATCAATCTAATTAAATATTATTTTATACGATGATTTATCTGATTATTTTAAAAATCGTTCTAATAAATAAAAATACTATTAATAAAAACAACTAGATATAATCTTTTATCCAAGAGAATTACTATCTAATTATAAATTTTATACGAATTTTATTAAAAAAAATGGAATTTTTTTATCTAAAACTCCTTTTTTATTTTTATTTAAAAATATCTTATACGTCTTTTTTCGGAGATTTTATCGTCTAATAAAAATTTATATCTCAAATTCTAGACGTTGTCGTATAGTAATAGTATATTTCGATGCTAATATTCAATAATCTATTCCTATAAATATTTAGAATAAATTGATTATCGGGTCGGATTTCGAATCCGGATTAAAAAAATCGATCCGATCTAAATCGGTTCCGACTTTTCTAGGTACCGAACCGACGGGTTTTCGGATTCTAGTCTATAATTCGATCTAATTTAAATAGTTTTTTAAATTATTTAATTTATATAATTCTAGTATAAAAATTATATTTATTTATCTAAAATAGTTTTAGTAAATTAATTATATTAGTTAAAAGAATCCTAATTAGATAAAATATATTATTAAAATGAATTATTTTCATAAATATTTATTTATTTGATTAATTGTATTATTATTATTCTAGTAAAGATATACTAGATTTCCGTCGCGTTTTTAAATCCGACCCGAAACCGACCGTTTAACGGATCGGATTAAATCGATTTATTAAAGAATCGGATCGAGTTATAGATACCGATAGAAACCCGTATCGAAATAGCTAGTCTAAATTAGAATCTATTTATATAATTATATTTTTATTTCGATTTAAATTCTAGTGGCGTCAAATCTTTTTTAATATTTTATTTTCATTTACAGTTAAAATCTAAAACGAAAAGATAGTAATTATTCTATTTTAAATAATTTAAATATATATTTCGAAATCTATTTATCCGTTTTAATTTAAAGAACCGTTACGGTTATTTATTGGCTGAAATTTTATTATATTAGCGGATGTTAATCTAGAGTGGTTAACGTTATAAAGTCTATTCTACTAGCTCTACTTCTTTTTTTATATAAAGAGTTTTTATAAATTAATTTAATTTTATTATAATTACTATATATTCACTATATATTCGCTTCAGTTAATAATAATAAATAGTTGCATTTTTTAGCCGTTTTAATATCTTTAAATCCTTTATAAAGCTTTTTAATGATCGTTAGATAAAGCGCCTAAATAGATAAATAAATACGATTTAAAACTATTCGATCGACTAGTTTTATTAGAAAATTATTATATATTTATTATATATTTATTATATAAAATTCTACTTTTTTCGTATTAATTATTAAATAATTATTAAACTGGATTTTTATTTAGTTATAGAAAAGGCGAGCAGAAAAGCTAAATATACGAGTATCGCCTTCTAGCTATATAAATTCTACGAGGAAGTCTTAAAATCATCAGCAAATATACAACTCGCTTATAGCATTTTAAAATGAAAAAAACGTTCAGAGTCGATTAAGCCGATTTAAGCCGGTTTAAATAGGATTATCTTGTTTAGTAAACAGAAAAGTTTAGATATACTCTAAAAACGTCTATTTTATCTATATTTTGTATTTTAAAATTAAACTTTTTAAGAGTTAGTATCCGTTAGTTCTCGTTTAATAACGGAAAGCCTCTAGTTTAGAAACTAGTAACGCTAGCGTTCTATAAATGAAGTTTTTAAAGTCTACGCTAAGAATTTACTAGTATAGTTATTTTATAGGGTACTAGTAACCCTACTAGATAGAGAGATTTAAAGTTTTTAAAAGATTTTTTTCCTCCCTGGAAGGCTCCTATCTGGAGTTATATTGAGTTTTTATATATATATATATATTTTATCAACGTTATAGACGGCAACGATTATTATATTTTATATATAAAGAAATCTTTATAGCTAAAGGTATATAGTTCGTTAGGCAAGATTTATAGCGTAGTCAATTATTTCTATTTAACTATTTCTTATTTTATTCGCGATTACAAATTCTCTACTATATTTAAATACTGTATACTTTCTCCTCGACGTTATATATAATTATCAGCTTTTAATATTTCCGTTATATCTATCTACTATACTGCGAAGTATCTATCTATAGTCTTTACCTCGGGTATATTTATTATATAATCTATACCTAAATATTCCGCTAAGCTATTAAAGTACTCTTTAATCCGTATAGCTTTAAAAAGATTACTAGCTATAAAATAGTTACTAGCCAGTACGCTAGCTACTATAGCTAGAAGTTTTATCCGATTGATTAGATTAAAAGAAGGTAGGAAGGTCGGATAGCGCGTTTTAAAGGCGGTAAAAAAGCTATTTATATCGAAGTTAGAATAGTTTACTCTAGCTACTATAAAGTAGTCCACGTCCGTATAGGTAGATATAATTATTACGGATATACTATCGTCTGGTTTAGTTTATAGCTGTAGCTATTACGGAAGTATATACGTACGCAAGAGGTTTTAGGTTTATATTACTAGTAAAAGAGAAAGAAGAAGCGATAACTGCGAGGTATATTTATCTATAAAAATTTAATATTAGTTAAATTATCGGTAGAAGGATACGTTATATTACTGAGTAAATTTGAATTAAAATTCTATAAAACCGTTATTTATATTAATAGAACTAGGATATAAGTTCTGCTACTATATATTCGATACTGGTATACTAACGTTTGATTTACTTACCGAACCACTGGTTCAGCGAGTACCAAAACCAAAACAAATTAACTAAATAAAAAGATTTTTTTTAAAAGTTTTAAAACTCGTTTAAAACGTTCAAGGCGCTTATAAACGTTTATAAACTAAAGTTTTCCTTATAAACAAAAGGTTTGCTTATAAACGCTTTTATAACGCGCTAGATAGAATATAGAATCAGACCCGTTTATCAGTTTAAATATACTTAATTAACTTTAAACGGGATCGACACTTTTAGTAATAAAGATATAAGGCGAGAATATAGTTACTATCGCGAAGAACTTTAATTAATATTTTCTATATAAAGTCGAACGATAGTATATTAGTAAAATCGATAAAACTATATATAGCGGACTTTATATACGTATCGAAAATTAGTATAAAAACCTCGAAATACGTTTCCGTAAATTATCGGACGAAATATTCTATAAATTTAAATAATATCGATATACTTTTAGTGACGTACGTATTCGTAAAGATCTAGAGGACTATATCTAACGTATTATCGTTAATAGTAAAAATACAGGTATTATAATTACCGAATATATTTAAATAATACTACCTATTAATTATATAGATAGTAAGTTACGTCTAACGCTACTCTCTATTACTGCGGATACTATATTGTATCAGAGTTTTCGAAAAGTGGCCCCGGGCTTCTAGTAGAGGGTCCGAGGAGCCTAAAACGCCCCGGACTCCTCTAATAGTTTTCTAAACCTCCAAGGCTGCGTTTATAGTATATATATATAATATATTAAATGATTTAACGAATATTAACTCGGCTTTTATATGGACTATATAATATACGCGCTAGTAATAGCGCTAGACTTTATACGTATAAAAATCTTCGGTTTTATAGGTTTTTTTAAATCCCGATCTAGTTAGCGTTAATCGTTCGTTTTATATAGTATTAGCGAGTAGACGCCGTTAGCGTAGCTCTATAAAAACTTTTCTTTTAGAAGATAGTTAATATTATTAGCCGTTTAGAAGCTCTAAAGAGCCCGGGATACCCCGAACGCTTCTAATAATTCCTCGGGCGCCCGGGGCGCCCGGGAGCCGTTCGAGCCCGCAGAGCCCCTACCAAAATTATTGGGCCCCCAGGATCACTTTTCGAAAACTCTGATATAGCCGCTTTTATCGTTTATATATAATATCGAAAGTCCGACTGGTTTAATAACTATAAGTTATACGCTAACTAGGGTTCTAGTAAATTCTAGTAAAATACTAATTGAACGTAGAACCGGCTATTATCTCGTAACGATAATTAGAATAAACGGGAATATAGTTCGAACTATAATTGTTTTTACTACCGCGACGATAAATCTATAGATAAACTAATTAAAGAAAAGAAACGCGTTAGTATAAAATTATACTAAAATAAGCTAAACTATAATAATAAAAAGCTATACTATATTAATAGCGATAGAGGAAAAGATAAACAGATCTACTATAATAACTAAAAGTTAAACTATAGATTTTTATCCGGCGAGGAATTTTAAAAAGACTATAACTAGAGATATTATAAAGAAATCCTATATAAAAATAACGGCGGCGAATCTAATAATTATAAAAATATTTAAAATATCGGTTTTATCGTTTAATAGATAGGTTTCGTAATAACGTCTACCGCTTTACCGTTTATAGATAAAAGGCAGCCTCGTTCTAGATAATATTAATACTATTACTAGGAATTCGCTTCGTAGACTAAATATTATAAATATAAAAAAAACCGGTTATCTATTTAGATTTAAAGCCGTAATATTACCCGCTAGTAAAAGCAAGATCCTCCCGATTAGAAAGATATAATCTAAGGTTTCGCCTAAAATTCAGTCTAAACTTTAATCTAAAAAGCCTGCTAGTAACCGACCTATTATTATTTCCTCGTAAGCCAATTAAATTAAATAGACGCCTAGCTACGCCTTTAAAGGTTTCTAATATATAAAGATACAAGCGTTAATCGATAATTCGATAAATGATAAAACTACTATATATATAGACTTCGGATATAAAATATTATTAATTAACCGGAAGTAATATAAAAAGTATTATCTAATAGTAAAAGTTAAAATAATATCTACTTCGATAACGGTACGAGATATTAGGACGAAGGTATACTAGACGAACTAATATATAGTAGTAGAATTTTATCTTTTAATTATAAATAAGCTAATTATATATATCTATTATAAAATATATATCATTTATAATCTGTAAATTAATATATTAATTAGAATAGATATTCTATTTATTAAAAAATAGATACTCGATTATTTTAACTAAGAAAAGATTTTTACTAAAAACTAAAGTTTTAAAATTAAATTCTAGATATTTAGCGAAACTAAAGTTCGACGAATAATCTTTAGTAAAAAGAAAATTATTATTCTATTTAGGAGACGCGCCATTATCCTAATTATAGATATTAAATGAAAGGATTTTAACTTCTCTAATCGAGATCTTTTATTTAAACTTTTTAACTAAATATTTACGCTATTTATATCGATAGTAAACGGAAATACGAACTATATTACCGCCGAAAATTCTACTAATATATTTATAATAGTGGTACGCTATATAAATATAGGCCGTATTACCGATAGCGATAATAATAGGGGCTACATTTTAGTACTTCAAAATAATAAGTCGTTTACGACTAGAGATAAAAATAAAAGCTACTAGAAATAAACTATAATAAAAGAACTTTTAGCTACGGCTATAGTAGTTTATATCGGCTAGTAACTCTCCGATATAATAGAATAAATAGCTAATTTTGCTACTCCGACCTTAACGCCGGTATAGTATTTAAAGTTTACCTATCTAATAGAGTTACTACGTACGGAATATTTTAAAAGACGAGTAAATTTTAAAAAGTTATCGATAAATTTCTACTATTCTAAATTAATTCCGGCTAGTAAACGAAGGTATCCGAAGATAAATAGATAGAAACCCCTTTAATTAATAATTAGGAACGATAATATAAATCGAGATAAACGCGAGTCTATATTTTAAAACGTTATAATTAAAAGATTATCGATAAAACCTTTAATAAATTATATAAATAAAACTGTTTAAATTAGATTAAATATCGTACCGGATTTGGTTTCCTCTATTTTATAGTCTAGAAGCCTTCTACTTTCGATTAATTTACTAAAGACCGAGTAGTAATTAATATTCGAATATTTAATAAGATTACTATTCTAGATACGTATTCTATTTCGATATAATCTAATATCCTAGTATTACTATAAATATATAAATATATTATAATAGTTAATACGATATTATTTTTTCACTGGTTCCTAGTTAAATAGTTATATTAATATCGCTTTACCGTAGCGATTTATCGAAGATAGGAAATCTTTAACTACGCGCTAATAGGATACCGTAGTTTACTAGTATATATATAATAGATAATAGATCGCATTCTATAAAATTATCGCGATTATATATAAGTATATATTAATAATATCGTTATCTTTTCTAAAACTTTTAATTTATATGTATCGAGTATCTCTATATCGTATTCTAAAAGTTCTCTAAATATAATATCTATTTTAACTCTAAAAAGTTGTTTCTAGCGTTCTCTTTAATATAATTACTAGAATAGCGAGTTGACGTATTTAGCTTTATAATAGATACGGAAAAACTAGCTGTAATTATATATCTAGCCTTTCTACGAATATTATAAAAGCTGGACTATTATCTAGGCCTAACCGGCTATCTATATAACTACGTCCTCTTTTATTCCGGCGTCTATTAGTTTCTAAAAAATCGAAAAATAAATTTCTACTAGATTTTATATAAGCGATAATTAATCGGTAACGTATAAAAAAAGAAATTAGTAGAAATAAAAGTTATAGTTTTAACGAATAAAAAAATAGAATCCTACCAGATAATATAGAAATTATTTACTCGATCGGAAATATTAATCTATTTTATAACTATATAAATCCTTTATATCGACGTCGATACTTGTTTATAAAATATTAGGGCCTACGTCTACTACTCTAAATACGAAACCGATAGGATATTTAAATAGAAATCTATCGAGTCTATTCTATTTTTATTTAGAATATTTACGGCTATAGAAATAAAATACTAGTCTACCGAGTTGGAAATTATAGGTTCTATATAGGTAGTAAAGAAACTATACTATTTTATCGAAATATTCTACTACGTTATAGTTATTTATATTAACTATAAAATAATTATAAATATAGTATAATAGAATATCCTAAATATTACTTCTATAGTACGATTTACCTTTCGCTATATATATTTATTAGAAAATCTATCTAGATTTATATTAGATATTTGATATAAATCCGGTAAATTAAATATCGTCCCGGATATACTATCTCGGTTCTCTATTATAATAAAGATCTAAAAGTTCCTCGAACTACGATATATAAACAAAATAGATATCGGAAACGTCGAATTAGTTTATCTACTATAATACGAATATCTAATTGCTATAATAAAACTATTAGAAAAATTTAAAACGAAAATTAAAGAAGTATATATAGAGAATAATGACTATACTAAAGTAATTGAATAGCTCCGTAGTAATAATATATTAAAGGAAAATACGGCTTGTTTATTCTTTTTACTCCGCCGAGATTTTATCTATTTTAACGATAAAGAACTAGATTATCGTATTATAGTATATAGAGCCCTAGACTAAAAGCTATCTTATATAACCTATAATAATACCGGATACTCTAACTATACCCGAATATATAAGCGACTAACGGATAAATTCTTTATTTTTAATATAGCGAAAAAGTTTAAAGAATATATCGCTTACTACTCCGATTATTAAACGAGGCGAATACCTCGCTATAAACCGTTTAAACTACTCTAGCTAATTTTATATCCGGCGAAGCCTTTTAATATTCTATTAATCGACTTTATTTTAATACTACTAATCTCGATAGCGAATAAACTTAACTATATTATACCGGTTATGAATAAATTTATAAAGACCGTTATAAATATTCTAGATAAAGCAATATAGTCCGGAAAGAATTAAATAGCAGCTTTATTTAACCGTCTATATTTAATTCTATAAAAAGTATTGATAATAATAATTTCGGATAGAAACCGTAAGTTTATTGGTAAACTATAGTCTACGATATTCGAACGATTAGAAATTCGTTTAATTTTTACTACTTTATAGTATCTATTAGCCGACGGATATTTAGAGTATATTAATTAGATAGTAGAAATTATTTTACGTTATTTCTTCACTATACTAGAAGATTATAATCGATAGTTAATAGTTTTATCTTGATTTTCCGCTATATTCTCTAATAGTATAAATAGACTGGCTATTTCGAATCGAGTTTCCGTCGAATCCTATAATCCGACCCGATTTTTTAGCGAGTCGAACCGGTTCGACCCGTTAAACGATCGAATCCAGATATCCGCTAAGCCTTTTATATATGGTATTATCTTATATATATTAAAATATTAGATATATATTATAGATAATTGATTAAATTGATATATATAAACTTACCAAAACGATTCTAGCTAGCGTAGTTAATTAATTAGATTTTTTTTAAATAAACCGATATAATTTTTATACTAGAATTATACTTTCTTACCAGGGCTTGGCGCCAAGATCTTATCTTAGTAGGTCGGGTCGGGTTAGCTAATTCGGGTTCGAAACCCGGCCGGAACGGGTTAGGTTAGCTAACCCGGATTCGAAATCCGACCCGACAGCCAGTCTAAATATAAACCGTGAAATAGACTTTATATCGATATAAATAATATACGGACGACGAATATAAAAAGCACTCGATTTAATAAAAGTAAAAGAAAATACTCTAATTATAGATCTTCCGGAAAAAAAAAGCTACAGCTCTACTATAAATTTAGCGAATAGAAACGGCGCCGCCGATTTAAATAAGTCCTACCCTATTTACTCTATCTACTAGAGTAAATATATTAATAATTATAAAATCTATAGCGTACGTATATTCTACCGCTATAAAAGAACTATTATAGCCCTACTAGCTAACGTATATCAACGTTAAAGACGCTATTAATCGAGCCGCTATAATAATAAAACGTTAGTAAAATTTAAAATATCTATAGTAGTTTATCCGCGCGGGTAATTAGATTAGTTTATAGCTTTATCGAAGATATAGAGTATTTGGTTTAAAGAACTAAAATTATAAAATCGAATAGTAATTCGCTAGGCCTTTTAAAATTTTTAAAAAGATTAATCTATTAGTCTACCGCCTTCGTCTACTAAATTTAATAAACCGGCTATAGTCTATTATTTCGATCGTTTATCTAGAATCTGCGAAATCGTCTTATAAAGATTTCTACTAGCAATAGCTATAGAGCCTATTTTAACGCCGATAAATAAAGTCAACCGCCTAATCGAACGTCTACTCCGCCGCTATAATTAGAATCGCTAAAATAGAAAAGTATTTATCGAATATCTAGTATAATACTAGGATTCAGACGCCGAATATTAGTAATAGAAATCTAAAAAAATTATTTTAGATTAGTTGAAAGCGGAGTTCGAAGCCGTATAAGTTTAAGCTAATTAGAACGAACAGGTACGTTAAATAAAACACGAAATATAAAAATAGCGCTAATCGACGCCGTTAGACTGGCCGTTTTATCGGGTTTCGAATCCGGGTTCGTATTCCGAGTTCGAGTTTCTAACCGTATTAGAAAGGAGATTAACTTTAACTAGTAATTTAGACGTAATAGCTATATTTATCGCGAAGTCGGGTCGCTATTTTAGTTCAAAGTAGCCAGTCTAGACGCCGTCTTTATTTCTTTTTTTAATTTTTTCGGCTAGATTTATAATATATTTAGAATAGAATATATATTTATTACGGAAACCTTCTAGTATAGAAATATAGTAAAATTTATCTAACGAAATATTATAGATTGGTTACGTTAGATAAAATCCGCTATCTATAGACTGGCTATTTCGGTACGGGTTCTCGTCGGTATTTAGAACTAGACTGGCCACTTCGAACCAAAGTGGCGACCCGACTTCGCGATAAACGTGGTTAACGCGTCTAAATTACCAGTTTAAGTTAATCTTCTTCCTAATACGGTTAGAAAGTCGAATCCGGGATACGAACTCGGGTTCGAAACTCGGTAAAACGGCCAGTCTACTTTTTATAAAGCCAGTAACTATTACGGTTACTTATTAGCTAGATTTCTATTATATTAGCAGATTCTAATCTAAAATATTTAATATTATAGAACCATCTCTACTAGTTCTACTTCTTTTTTTATATATATAGTTTTTATAGATCATTTCAATATTATTATAATTTTCATACGTCTACGATATACTCGCTTTAAAAACTTTGTTATTTGGACGAGCTAATAGAATTGGGTTTTAACGTTATATTAATCGCGATTGTAGAAATAGAAATTGTATTATTCGCGCAATGTAAATAATTAAAATAAAATGATAAAAGTAATTATTAAAAGATACGGCGATACGGATAGTATATATATATAGAAGAAATATCACGTAACGATTAGACTGAATTTAATTTAGATTCAGTCTAATAGTTACGTAACAGCTAGACGAAATTAAGTAGTAGCTAGATAGAATTTATAGTAAACTCTATATATTAAACGGAAATTACGTTTAATAAATTTCTAACTATCAACGTCTATTTATTTTATTCTTTTTTAACGTTTTTTCACTAAATATTTTTGAAATATATCGATTGATTATTATTTATAGATAAATGCGTTTTCTATTTAATTCATTTTCTATTAATTTTAATTTGCTCAACTATATATTATACGTAATATCTCTATTCTATCGATATATATTTTAATATTTAAAACGATTTCTATTCTATATAACGAGTAAACGTTGTTCGATAGGCAGTTAAAAAAATTTTTCGAAAATTTTCAGAGTTCTAGAATAATAATAAAAATAATAGAAAAAACGAGCTGAAATAAACAATATTTATTTAACAAAACGTTTCCGCGTAGTTTAATTGATTTTTATTTAAATATTCGAATCGAATTTAAATCAATTATTTAATATAGTAAATAATTGAATCAATTTGAATGGGAATTAATATAGTGAATAGATAATATTTAAAATGATTTCTCTATATTATAAAATTATATACGGAATTCAAATTGATTTTAGTTTTCGACAAATTTCAAATAGAATCTAAAAAAAGAAATTCTATGTAAATAATCAACGATTAATCAATATTTTGAAAAAATAGAATTGAAAATTTGTTAGAATTTTAGTAGATATATTTTTTACAATTTTATTAGAATAAAATCTTTTAATTGTATACTTTTCGTACTTTAACGAAAGTCGAAACGCGTATCGAATTTTTCTATTTTTATTTTTATTTTCGTAAAGACGCGTTTAAATAGAGATTAGACTGGCCACTTCGGTACGGGTTTCTATTAGTATTTCAAAAATCTAATCCGAGTTTTAACGCGTCGGTTTAATTCGATCTACTAAATAATATAAGTCGGTTCCTAAAATTAAAACCGAATATCGAATCGGATTATAAAATAAAATCTAATAGAAATCCGATTTAATTCGCTAAACCTTCTATATATAATATAATAAAATAATTTAATATTTTATTAATTATTTAATTAATTATTTATTTAATTATATTTCTAGATAATATATATAGGTAATATACTTCCTTTTATTAAATTAATTTTTAATAAATAGATATTTATTTTATACTAGAATTATATTTTTATATTAGATTTTAGCAGTTTTAGTAGATTAAATCTAGAAACCCGGGTTGAACTCGGAACTAAATCGGTTTAATATCTAGAAAAATCGAAACCGATTCGGTTCGGTATCTAAAATAGTCGGAACCGACCCGATTCGAACCCGGGATATAAACTCGAGTTCGAAACCCGATCCGACGGTCAGTTTAATAGAGATATTTTCGTTCGAATATATTTATAACGAAAAAAAAATATAGTATAAAAATGATATTCGTATATATAAATAGAAATATAATAATATTATAAAAGATCTATGTTTCTTTTTAATCTATACGGCCGAATCTAATTTTCGAAAATTTATATAATTTACGCGACTTTAACTATAAATATATCTGGAATTTGGCTTTTATTATTTTTACTATTTTATAAAATTTACTTCATTTTATAGATTATTATTTCTAAATATCTATTTTTATTCGAGGAATCCCATTTCTAGATTTATAGATAGATTTAAACTGACTATTTCAATATAGATTTCTGTCGATATCTATAATCCGATCCGATTTTTTAACGGGTTAAACCGGTTCGATTCGTTAAATAGTCGGTTTCGGGTCGAATTCGGGTATCTAACAGATATCTACTAAATACTTAATAAAAATATCGTATAGTAAATTTATTATTTAAATAATTATATATAAAGATAAAGAATTTAGATAATATATTTAGTTCAACTAGATATTTTCTAATTTATATAATCAATTAACTAGAGTTTTTTTAAATAAATATATATAATTTTTATACTAGAATTATACCCTTATATTGGATTTTAATATTTTAGTAATTTTGAATTAGATCGGATCGGATTATAAACTAGATACTAAAAATCTATTAATTTGATATTTAGAAAAATGGAAACCGATTCGGATCGGATCAGTTTTTTTAATTCGAATTCGAAACCCGATCCGACAGCCAATCTAGACAGATCTTCTAAAACTAGACGGATAATAGAAATAAAATTCTTTATTCCGGTATTAGTAAAATCGATATAAATTATATCTTTTCATTATATTTAATTCATTTGGTTTGATTTTAATACTCGATAAACCAATGGTTTGATAAATAAATCAAGCGTTAGTATATTAGTATTAAATATACGGTAGCAGAATTTATATCCTAGTTTAGTTAACGTAAATAACGGTTCTTTCTATAGAAAAAATAAAAATTCGCTTAGTAATATAACGTATCCTTCTATCGACAATTTAATATAGAAATTTATATAGATAAATATATCTCGCAGTTATCGTTTCTTTTTCTTTTGCTAGTAATATAAACTATATTCTCGCAAGTACTACGATTTACTAGAAACTCTTGCGTATATATATTATATAATATATATTTCCGTAACAGCTATACCGTAGCTAAACCAAACAATAGTATATTCGTAATAACTATATCTATCTTCGAAGACGTCGACTATCTCGTTATAGTTAGAGCAATCTATTTTAACTTCGATAAAAATCTTTTTTTTATTACTTTTAAAACGCGCTATCCGACCTTCCTATCGCCTTTTAATCTAATCGATCGGGTAAAGCTTCTAGCTATAGTAACCAGCGTACTAGCTTGCGACTCTATAGCTAGCGACCGTTTTAAAGCTAAACGAGCTAAAAAATATATTAATAACTTAGTAGAGCGTTTAGATATAGGTTATATAATAAATATAGACGAGGCGATAACTATTTCTAATGATTTCGCAGTATAGTAAATAGATATAACGGAGATATTAGAAGCTGATAATTATATATAACGTCGAGAAAAGAATAGTAGAGAATTCGTAATCGAATAAAAAAGAGAATAATTAAATAGAAGTAATTAAATGCGCTGTAAATTTTATCTAACGAATATATCTTTAGCTATAAAAATTTTTTTACACCTAAAATATAATAATCGTTGCCGTATACAACGTTACTAGAATATATATATATATATATAAAAACTTAGTATAATTCCAGACAGGAATTTTTCAAAAGGACTTTTCTATATATACGCCTACAGTTTTTAAAACTAATAGAATAATTTTATAGATCGGCTATAATATACTATCTATAAAGGAAAAAAAGTTACTATTTATCTATATTAAAGGTATTTTATTATATTTATAGATTTTATAAATTCTTTTCTATAAACTCGTTAATAAAATAGTATAATTAATATACCCGATAAATAATAAAATAAATCGAATTCTATCGAATACGAATATCTTAAATTATATTTCTAGATTAAAAATTAGAATCGATTCTTTTTTAGATTTCCTTAAAGCGAAGCTTGCGTTAAAGAAAGGTAGAGATATAGACTATAATAGTACGAGCTTAAAATAAATATTAGTTTTAAAACTTTTAAATTTATAGTACCTATATATTTTATCTTTTTTACGATATTTAATAGACTAGTACTAATAGCTCTAATTTACTTTTTACCTAGTTTTTTAAATAAAATCGTCGCTAATTATCTATAATCGAACAGTTTTAATAAAGTTCTAGGCTATTAGATGAATTATATAAGCTAGGTAAAATAGGAAGTTTTAAATTTAATTTTATCGGCTATCGAGCCGAGTAAAAGCCTTTTTAAATTCTTTTTTAACGTACTATTAGAACTGGTATTATCGGTAATAATATCTAGAGACTTCGGCCTAAGCTAGAAAAATTCTAAAGGTTTTAATAGTTTCTAATATTATAAACGGCTAGAATAATAGTAGAAAAAGATATAAATCTAATTAGATATTTCTAATCTTTAAAAATAAATATTAATTAAATATACGAGTACTTCTAAATACGCGACTATTTATAATATTAACTAGATTTCTAGTATAAAGGAAATACGTTCTAAAATTTTTAAATTAAATTTAATTTACTCGCGGATAGTATTATAGCCGTCGAAAACTATTTATATAAATTATATACGGCCGACGAGCTTTATATCTAGATTAAATATTTATAATAATAGCTTAAATCTTTTATTTTTAATAGTCCGAACTAGTAGATTTAGATCTAAGAATATTTTATATAGATATCTATTCTATACGGTTTAGTCGAAAGTAAACTCGAATTTAATATAGTTTTTCTTCTATAATTAAAATAAGTTTTATATTATCTCTTTATATTACTATTAACTATTAACGCGGATAGGTATTAATTTAATAAAAGACTACGAGTTACGTTATTTAGTTTTTTAATAAGCGATAGTATTAAGGTATTTCTTTATAATAAATATATTAGAAAAACTAAAAGCTATAAAAAAATCGAAAATTTTAGAATAGTTTTTATATATAATCTTAGATAAACTATCTATTATTAAAGCTATCTAGTAGAACTTTTACTACTATTTCGACTATATATATCCTATAGCTTTTTTTAACTAGAAAGAATTAATTAGTTTTCTATAGAATTTATCTTTAATACCGATAACTATAGGAATACTAGACTATTAATATTCGAACTCTTTATAGTAATCTAGATTCTATTAAATATATCTATTATCGTCTCGAAAGATTAATATTAGATAATCGGCTCGAATCATATTAGCTATATCTTTAATAATCTATCTTTATTTTCTATATAATCGATTAAAATTTAATAATATAACGCTCGTAGATCGGCTTACCGCCTAATTTATAGACTAGCTAGGATAGATTTTATCAAGAAAGAATCCGTCGAAGAAAACTTCGCTAAATATAAAAGAATTGGATATTTTATATTAGTTTTAAAGATTTAAAATTAATACGATTTATATTTAGATAATAAAGTAATATAGAAAAAGAAAATAGATATATAAATATTAATTTAATTATTTTTTACTATTTAATAATAAAAAATCGACGTCTATCTAAATAGTATCTAAAGTATCAACGTAAATATATAGTAAAAGCGGGGGTTTTCTATATAAAAAAGAAGGTTTTAGCGGTTTTATCGGGTCGAACCCTATAATAACTCGATCCGATTCGGATCGGATCGGATTATTTTTTAACTCGATTTGGATCGGATCGGATTAGTTAACCTAAATTCGAAATCCGATCCGACGGCCAGTCTAGAAACGGCTAGATACTATAATTTAATAGTTTCAAATTATTTTCGAATATTAATACTACGGTTTAGAAATTCGTATTTTTTTTATAATTCCGTAATCGATTAAATTTCTAAATTATTAGAAATTACGATACTATTGATTAAATAGTATATATTTACCGTAGAAACTATTAGTTTTATTTTAATAGATGCGGATATTTTATACTAGAATTAAATTATCACGTTCGCCGTAGTTATAATAGATTTAACTAATAAAGATAATTCGATTTAATTTATTTCGATAATAGTTAATAATAGAATAATATTAAAGTCGAATTAAATTTAAATAGTAAAAACGTTTTCTAGTAACGGAAAATCGATTATAAAATTCTAAAACAAAGTTAGATTATTTAAAAAAATAATATTATATTTTTTTAACTATTTTTTTAATTTCGATAATAGAATAAATAGTTTAATTTTAGATATATTCTAATATCTCTTTATTAGAAACTTTTTATCGATACTAATAGCGTCCGCCGCTAACTTTTATACTATATTATATAAAATAGAATTATTTTATAAAATAATTTTAATTTTATAAAAGTCGTCAACTCGTTTCTCGGAAATTAATAGCTATAAATTTCTTCAAAGGTATATTAATAAATAAGTTAATATAACGGAATAAAGCCTACGTAGAATATCGTCTATCGTTTTTCAATCTTTATAGCGAGTACTCCTTTTTATACGGCCCCCCGTACAGTACGGTATCGGCACCTTTCTATCCGCCGGACCCAGCGGCAAGAATCGATGGTTGGGCGAAATGTGCAGATGTAGGCAGGCAGTACCGACTATTTGTGTCGCGGCAGCCTCAGCGGATGGATTTCTGGAGACACGTCAGACGGTCCACGAACTTGTGCTGATATGATGCTGCAGTGAGCCGACGTAAGGCGTCAGTCCTTAGTCGCCTCGTTGTGCTTTTGCAACATTTGATATGGTGTCTTGATCAGCTCGATTATGACGGGTCTTTTGCGACAGATTGGGCAGACAACTCCTTCAGCGCATGGTCTGGAAGTCATACTCTGTGTCAACTAACATCGGTGACATTCCTTTCTCTATGAGGTGTGCCTGTCACTACGAGGCGAAGGGACCTCTGAGATCTGCAGCCCGGCGTGCACAGGCAACGGCTGGAGGACGATATGCCTTAGGTTCATGACCCTTTTGACAAAGAACCATATTGAAAGCTGACACGTCGGAACAGCTGTTTCACTGTTCTTCACCAAAGCATCCATCCTATTACTCTCCCGACGCCTTTTAATTGTCAACGCTTCCAACAAAAGTGGCACCTGGTGGGCCATCTGGTCTGTCTTCTGGTACAACTTGCTCTACGCCTTGGCCCTTGTCTTAACCGTGGCCACGCAATGTGTGGGAAAACCAGCCGAGGTAGCCGAAAGAGGCGAATGTCTGAACCAATACGCGGTCCTCATATGGGCATCCATCATCAACGTTCTCTCTGATCTGATGATCCTCATAATACCAGTCGCCGCAATTTGGGATTGCAAATGGCAAAAAGCAAAAAGATACGTCTGTCTTTTCTTTTCGCTTTTGGTTCGCTGTAAGTCATACTGAATTCCATGCTTGTATGATAGACCAGAAGCTGAATCCGTGTAGCGGTGTCATAGCCAGCCTTGGGCGCCTTGGCTACCAAGTCCACGAGGCCAAACGCCCTCATCAGACAGTTATTGTCGTGGTCTTGTCCATGCTCAAGTAGGTGTCTCATCCTTTCCCACGAGGCCACGTAAGAAAGGACCCAATGGAGGATATACAGTATTGTGGAGCAGATGGTGGGTATCATCGTCGCCTGTCTGCCAGTAATTCCTCCCCTAATTCGCCACATCTCCGAGAAGAGGTCGGGGTCTGGACCCGGATCCCCGACAAATAAAAACCTTATCAACAGTTTCATCGCTCGTCGGCAAGGGCTAAAGGTTTCTCCTGCCCTGTCAGAAACCGGGCCATACTCAGTGCACGATAATTATGAAGAGCTGGGAGATCTCGAAGGCGGGCGGCAAAAGAGATCGCTGGCCCCAAGCGCCGACTTGGCTGCTACCTGATCACAGGCTCCTCGTAGGCTTCTGGAGCTTCTGAATGACGAGATGTAGACCGGACCGAATATCCCTTACGGTACATGCCAGGTATGATATGGGCGTTGTACTAGAACCGATCCGTAGACACTTCGGGAAATCAATTGGTAGGTTGGAACTCATGAATGTACCGCAACAATGAATGAGAACCCTCGGCGATATGCAGTCTCCATGGACGCAATGCGGTAGATCTGTCTCGCTATATTCAAATGCTCGAGTCGGCATCTTTTGCAAAGTCCTTTGCCTGGCGGTATAGGGACCATCCATCAGAGATACAGCGGTGGCTTTGAAATAGCTGGATTCCTGTGCGGATCAAAGCAATGGTATGTATGCTTGTAAATCGGCAATCCGAGCGATAAATTCTTGATTCGGCATTGCGCAAGACGATGAAAATGGAAAGGCCAGACTTGTTTAAGCTGTGTGCAAGGTACGGACTTGATGTGAGGTCGCAATATCTTTGGATGGTGGCCCCGGATGCAGATGTCTGTTCCCATATCAGCCATATGGATCATACTGCGGCAATTGAGTATCGCTGTTGGTTGTCCGACGCGAGAGTTCTGCCTCCAACCGTGCGATCTGTAACTGAGCATCCTTCTCGCGCAGCAAGGCATCCTTTTCACGCAATTGAGCTTCTTGGGTAGCAATCTTCTGTTCCAGCAGGCGAACCTGCAGGCTTTTGGGGCCTCTGGTGGTGCCCGATGACCCAGGTGCGGGGCCATCATGAGACGTTTGATCGCTCGGTGGTGTAGCGGAGGGTGCGGTTGTAGCCATGGCCTCGCGATGAATGATTCTCTGGACGTTCTTGATGTCGCGTTGATTGACGAAGAGTTTCCTCCCCTGAGCTTCCGCAGCGGACTTCAGGCTGGTATGGATCTCCGAGGGCTTCCGACCGGCGTCCATGAACTTGCGAATTTCTTCCCTGACCTCCTTGGTCATGTCGGCGCGGCGATGGACGACCAGGTCCTCGGGTGATGAGGGGCCGTGGTTGTGTTCTCCGTTCTTGATGGTCATTTCCCAGCCGGGAGTATCTTTCTTGCGGACGGCATAGGCATCAAAGGGACAGCCGCATTTGATAGTGGACGAGTTCCTCTTGCCCTGACCCGAGGACTTTCTGGTGGCGCCCCGAGCGCAGGCCAGGTTGGCTTTGAAGACGACGTCGCCGCGTTTCTTGGTGCGCAACTTGACGATGGCATAGCCTTGTTCTTTTCCGTGCTTGTTGGCGGCAGCAACGAGGGCGTCGAGAGTCGGGTAGAAATCACCACACGGAGGTGGGAGCATGGCCATTGTGCAGTGTTATGCGGTCAACGTGGAGAGCGTGCGAACGTGGGTGGTGGTCCCACGAGTAGAAACAGTCTGTGGCATTGGAGTCAATGTTAAGGATTGAAGTGCCACATCTACGTCCAGAGTGCCACGATGCATCTGATGTAATGTTGAGACATCCTTCCTCGTCAGAACGACCAGACTTCACTTGCGCTTCGTTCTTTCAGAGAGTCTCAATTGCACTGGTCTCCATCGAGCAACGACAAAGTTATCCCCAGGGTTGAGTAAACACGGAGCCCAGCCGTCAATCTACAGACGGTGATCCCCGTACCCCGGACATGACGATGCTTACATAAGGAGTCACCTTGGTTAGGTAAGCAGGGGCAAATGGGCAAATAAAGTAGTAGTACATCAGCGGGACGAAAAAATGGTCGCGTAGAATCAACGCAGCAAGATCAACAACGGATCCTGCCCACACTGTGTTCCTGTCTTCAACTCCTGGCAGGTCACACAGCGTGACGTCGACAGTCGCGTTGCCTACGCGGGCATATGAAGAGATGAGGCTCAAAATACGCAAGGCTTCCAGGAAAATGGAGTATCAGGCAAACGGCATTAGTATCTCGACTGTTCCGAGGGCTCTCGACTTACTCTACGGCGGCAGTGGCTTTGGTGTGATTCGTATTGGCGCGGCTACTCTACACTCCATTGCCTTTACAGGGAGCTATGCCATGTCGTGAGGCTCTGGGACGGTGGCATGCCGCTCGCCTGCTTTTCCAAGGCTACCAACTGTACAATGCATCTCATAGTACGGCAGAATTGCACTCGGTAATGCAGCAATCGTGTCATGGTAATGAAACGCCGGGTAAGTCTTCTGTTTGCTCTCCAACCGACGGGACATCCTACCAACATACTATCCAACTTTGGGGCGAACTCACAGTCTGGCAGCACTCGTAGAAACAACAACTGTCTGTTATCATGTCTTTCATCGTTCCTGGCTCCTCAGCAGCCCTCGTATACGCTCTCTGTGCTATACTGCTGACTCTGCTGCTCTTTCTCTTGCTGAGGCTTTACACGCACAGAAGCCATTTCCTACGAATGAGGAGACAAGGTTTAGTATGATGGGCTCGGCCGGAGACGTTCATTCCCGACCGATGGCTTGTGGGCCCTGAGGATCCTTTGTATCCGATCAAGGGCGCATGGCGGCTGTTTGAGTACGGGCCCAGAAACTGCATCGGCCATGAGCTCGCAATGATGGAATTGAAGGTTGCAATGGTGTTTGTGCTGCACACATTCGACGTTGAAGTGGCTTACGCGCAATTCGATCTTGAAAACCCCAGGAACCCCAATACGGTGAGCGGCGAGCGGGCATATCAACTCACTCTCGCTGGCCCTAGCGATGGGCTTACTTGCAAATTCAAAGTAAAGCAATCTACGGCTTGACTCCCGCAACGTATGGGTATGTGTCCTCTTTTCGTTTCGAGCAACAAGCTTCGCTTTCCCGCTGAGAAGAAGGGGTTTGGCCGAAAAGACAGCTGGTCAAGCTCGTAGCAGAGAGTCTCTTTGGAGCGATCATGCTGACCAGAAATTTGTTACAGTCGGGTTTCAGCGTGATGGTTCAACGATACCTTCTCCAGGAAGAGTAAAAAGCAAACCACCATGGTGAAGTCAGCCGTCAAAGATACATGGTCGATAGCCCGTTTCTTATACAGCTTACCTACTCTTAGAAAGCTGGGAGTAATTCTCGTAATGAATAATTCCCGGTGGCCTGTGGTTCAGCCGCCTGTAACGTAGATCTGCGTCACTGGATCCCTTGAAGTATGTTGGTTGCCTCCTCGCTGTAGGAGGTGGAATAAGCCTTAACGAAGGATGAGTACAGAAATTTAATCCGTTCAAACTTGTTTCGCATACAACAATTGGAGGGTTCAGACTCTTTGCTCGCTGCACCTAACTTGAGGAGATCAACAACATGCGAGGCCACGAGGGCTGGATGGAAACCTCTTTCCATGTTCCTATCGAGGGGGTGTGCAGGCTCATGCCACCCATGGTACAGTCCAAACTGCATGCAAGCGCCGCAATCGCCATTTCCACGGCGCCGGTTCAAAAACATTGCCTGCACGAGCGGCGTACGCCTAATACCCAAAGTAGCCAGAAAGCTGCATTTGCAGTTGCTTTGTAGGCAGACACCTTCTTTGATGCAACCTCTTACGCAACTACTGATGGCCATGCATATGAAATTGAGAGCTGTGCTTGCCTTGATCAGCTCTTTCGTGGATTTACCTACTTGTGCCCGATACTGGCTGCTGCGCCGCCAGGACATGATCTCGATCCTGCGGGCCCATGTCACTATTCCATACTGGACAGGCGATGCAGTATTTTCTGTGCGTGGACGATAAAGAGGATGCGTGGGAAGGTGCCTGCACGGCTTATCATTCACAGAATCGCGAGGTTATAGTATATGTGTCTGCCCTCTCTCACGTCAAAGATACGCACTTGCTGCCAGACTTTGCCGCCAGATATATCAACCATCTCGACACAGCCTTTACAGGATATCCCTCTACAATGGAGCAGTTGGATCCAAATACGCCTGCCGCGCCGCCTCCACCTGGTGTTGTTCCCAAATTCAAAGCTCCATCCCGCGCTGGGGCAGTGCTTACTACGAGCGTTACCATCACGGCTTTGATGGTAATCTTTATCGGCTTGCGACTACACTCGAGGACGAGATACGCGAAGCGGCTTGGCTCCGATGATTGTGAGTCTCCCATGAAGGAATTCACCTGTGAGGGGACTGAATCCAAGCAGACACGTGTGTTGCTGCGGCAGTAAGTAAAGGACGCTCGGCTCCGTTGAAGTCTCTTGTTCTGAGTTGCATTCTCAGATAATCTCGATCGCTTATACAGTGATGACTATCATCTGTCAGTCTTTCCACATTTACAGGTTAAAAGTCACCATGCTCACATACACCTAGCGACCGAAAGTGGGTACGGACATCTGTGGGACTATCCTATTCGCACATTCAACAAAAGCTACTTCCAGGTAGGCTTGGTCCCACGATGACACGGGCAAGGAAATGCAAACACTTACAGCATGCTGACGAGATCGCGTCCTCAGAGAGTCAATGCAGTCCAGGGGTTGTACCCGCTACTAATTCTACTAACGAAGGTCTCACTTTTTCTACTTTATTATCGAGTCTTTTCTCTAGATCGCCGCACCAGACTGTTGATTCATGCCGGCATTGGTGTCAACGCTTTATTCTACGCTATCAGTTTCGCGCTCATCCTCTACTTTTGCAGCCCGGGCCCTGGTCAGAATCTTGTCCAGATTTTTGCCGCCAGTCCTCATTGTGTAATTGATGCAAGAAATCTCGGCATAATCCAGGCCTCTTTCAACGTCGTGAGCGACGTCTACTTACTCGGTACACCTCTGCCAATAATTTCGAAGCTCCAGCTTTCCAGACAGAAGAAGATTGGTGTGACCGCCATCTTTATGACTGCGTCGTTGTGGGTTGAGTCTACAGCCTGATTGATACATATACCCACTGACCTCTGTTTAGCGCTGTCATCTGCAGCATCCTGAACCTCTACTATCGTGTCTTGAATGTTCGAACACCGGACTTTCGCTGGGCGATCGTACCTGTGTATATTACCTCGTGAGCTTTGAGCATCCCAGCTCCTGTGGAAAAGTACTAAAAAGTCCAGGGACGTCGAGATAAAGGTTGGCATCATGTGTGGATGCTTTCCTGCTCTGCCTCCCATCTTACGCAGCCTTCGCTTGAGAGCAGGGCACTTAAAATTCTCGGACTCTCCAGTTTTGAAATGGCTACATGTCGGTAGTGACGCGAGTGAGACTAAGTCGGAGCGAAGTGGAAAGATGAGACTCGTCCTCGGCTCCCAGATCAAGGGGAAGGGTCATTTCTTCACCATGAGAAGCCTTTTCAACAGTCGCGAGACTGATGATGCTACTTCGGTCAACCTAAGTCTTGAAGATCGCCGGCCTCCTGGACTGGCTTTCTCTACGAGACCAAGCCAAACAGACATGGAGCCGGGCTTGTTCGTCGGTTTCGATGGGGTAGCTTCCGTGAGAGAACGAATGGAGGCTTGAGGGAAGCTTGACTTTGAACTGACAGGGCGATGCGGTTCTAAAATTTGTTCATTACTGCTTGTTCCTTTGCTTGGACCCGACATATTGTTCCTTCAGTCCTGAGCTTGTTTAGATAGCAACCGTGTTGGAGGAATTAGCCGGCTTTGTGACATGGAGAAAAAGCAAGAGCTGCGGCTGAATGATGATTTTGATCCATTCCTATTCTATACTCATTGACAATCCATAAAAGTGGTTGTCTAGGGTCACCGCAACGCTACCTTCCAACTTGATTCATACGATGGACAACCCCCTGATGGCACCAAGAGCCTTCAGAAGAACAGCCCCCGTAATATGCTTCTGTTGTCTGGTATATCGGACAAGCTATCCAATTTACACGAAAGGGAAGTCTTTTACCTGCTATACTGACTGCAAACATCGCAATTACCATGCTCATATCCCCAAAAGCTACCTTGAGGAGTAAATACCCAAGTAAGCTGCGCACCGCCTACATATGCAAAGAAGCCGCCTGATGTTCTGGGTACTGCCGCAAGAACAAGGGGGAATATCTTCCAAAGCATTGGTCTGGTACAATAAAAGCGTCTTCTGCTACTGCCTTATATAATACTATACGAGTACTCTTGTTTATATAAGCCTACGCTTTAAAATCGATACCGCGGATATCTAGAAATCGAACTTCGGTCCGCTTTTAAAAAAGCTATAATTTATAGCGATTCTAGAGGTAAATAACTTTACTATATTTTATTATATAGCTTTTACTATATCTTTTATATTAATTTACTATTCATCCGGCTAGTATATTCTAATATTAGTATTTCTATTCTAAACTTTTTATTATTTCCGATTTTACCGTTTTTTATATTTATTATACTAAATAGAGATCTATTATAGTACGCTATCTAAATAAATATTTCTTTTATTTTTTTCTTTTTCAGTTTTATATATTATTTTATTATCTATTCTATTACATTTATTTAGTACTTTTTCCATCCCGCGTTTAAATACTAGTACGTTTAAATACTAAATATTATTATTAAAAATAATATCTAGACTATTTACTATTTAGCGTGGTATTTAATATAGAAACTATTTCGATATCTGTCTATATAGGTTTATATTATTAGATTCGATAGATACTAGTATTTTTAATATAGTCCTCGCCGGCTTTTACTTATCTAATATCTATAGTAAGCAGAGGGACAAGGTCCTGCTATTCAGTCTGGTTTTTATACTGGCACGCTGCTCGCTGGGATCACTGAACCACGTTTGAGGGTAGCTGACCAGGACAAAGACTAGCTTGAGAGGAAATTGGTGTATTGCCATCAAAGCCATGGTCCAGAAAATGACAACAATGTTAATTTGCTGTGCCGTGATGGGCCTGTTTCCCTCCAAAAGGCAACAAAATGGATGTTTGCGATAACGAGGCTTTTTATGAATGAATTCCGGAGAGCGGACGTCGGTGCCAGAGTCGAGGAGTAGCTTCACAACAGTCAGATTGGCCGCAAATGCCGCGCTATGCAAAGGCGGCTCGTTCTCAGAATCCTGTAAGTCGACGTCGGCACCATGCGCGAGAAGCATTTGGACTGCTTCGACCTGTCCGTGGAGTGCGGCTAGATGCAAGGCTGAACGGCGTCGTAGACTATTTGGTGATATGTAGGCTTGCAGAACCTTGATGTCTAGCGAGAGTTTCAAAGCGGCTCGCAAGTGTCCGATATGGCCTTCGACGGCGGCAGTGAATAACTCATCGTGATCTGCACCATATGTTGGAGCAAAGAATTCATCTTGCTGCATTCGAAGGTAGCTACGCCAGTTCACTCTCTTGTTGATGGAAGTTTGAGGTACACACAGCCTTGGTGGTTGGTGCGAGCGGCGTTGGGTATCGATCTTGGACACAATTTGTACAGCTACGACATTAGATCGGCGGCTGTTGCTTTGTTGTTGTTCCCTTGGAGGTGAGCTTGTGTGTCATGTCCCTTTTGGTGCTTGAATTTGCTGACTGTAGCGGCTATTTTATCCGTAATGGTTTGAAATTTACACCGTTACACCTCGACAGTACGAAGCATTCAGGTACTATTGGACAGAGTTGTCAACCAGTAAAACAGTAGGCCCTTGACGTGACGGATACGATGTAGGGCAGGTATTTCGATACCTCCTAGATCTGATTTTGCCTGCTGGGGCTACCCGGGCGGCAGAGGAGAGCGCCAAGCGATTAGATAAGCGCGTCGGACATAAATGACGCGTCTCGGAATTAACCACCGTGCATACAATATACGAGCCTGTCGCTATCTCGGACGTTGATTGGTGGGGGCAGACTCGAGTTTTCATGCCAAGTGCGGGAAATCACGTGAGGTAGCATCTTGGCGCTTTACGGATACCAATCATTTAAAGCTTGTTTTTACTCTGGTATAAGTAAGTTAAAGTAAGTTGGTGGTCACTCCCTGGTCACTTCGTTTCAAAGAGGATCAAAGCTGAGTGGTCACTGGTGCTATCTCGCATCAAATACAACGATCTTTTAATACTTTATGGGCCTCGGCTTCTAATCTGTAGTCGCGATCGGCTGTCGGTCATCGTTTTCAGAGTGAGTGAATGAGGACTGCCTAAATCTGGCTGAAGGCCCTTACTCATCCACGAGCCAGCAATCCTTCGAAAAACAAGTCCTGTTAGCAACCTGTGTTACGCACTTTCACTCTGCTGACGTGGCGCATAAGCAGTACGATACCCTTCGTCCAGGTAGCGACTGTTGTACACACAGCCTTTCGTTTGACTTTCGACACAACTAGCCATTCTCTTCCTCGACATCAAGCAGGATGGGGCAGCATCACCAGGTATTTGTTATTGCCCGCATCAACGGCCGCTACCGTCAATTGTGTGCCATCTATCAACAGTGGCTTTATCGCTATACGGCCTTGCGTCGTTGCCGGGACACTCTCAATATCCTCGGCAACACCACCAATCGCATACCTATTCAACAAGAGCTCATCGCCGCCTCCAAGAAAGATGACGACTTCTGGCTTGTTCGCGACCGCAACAAGAATGACCACGTGCCTTTTCCCTTCATCATGACTTGCCTTATCACAGGCTCGTCTTTCAACGTCGATGGATATTACCATGGTGTGTCGGTTGAGCCTTTCTATATGGCGTATAATGAAGGAGATTATAATGGTATGTCGCCTGCCTGTACATCCATCACTCTGCTTGCCGGGAATGGGTTGCCTATACACCGGTATAACATCTTAATCGCTTGGCACGGATGCCCATCCCATCACTCAAAGGGATAGCTCAGCTTGATTGACGTGCTGTGTTCAGGTATTACCATCTTTGATATCAGCGAGCCCGACAACGTCCGCTATTGCTTCGTCGACTTCATGGGCATGGAGAGCGAGCGCGAAGTCGAGCTCAATACACTCCTCTCCGCTCGTACTTACCTCGAAGCCTATTACGTGCTGGACGAGTCCAACGATGAAGCCGGCTTGCTGCCTCTACTCGAGAGCTTCCAAGGCAGAAATCTCGTCACTGAAAATGCACCCGTGGAGACCTGGCCGGACGGAGCCTGGGACCATCGAAGCCCTAGCAGCGACGCTGACGCCCGTTCCAATCTGGACACGGCAGATCCACCCGACCTTGGAGGTTTGAATGTTACTGATGGACCTGGCGACCGCTCGGCTGCCATGGCAAATGCAGGTGAATCCAATGAATCAGTACCAGAGGGCAAGCCAAAAAGCCTGAGAGACCAAGCCATGAACCGACTGCTGGATGTGTTGTTGGATCCTTCTCAACAGGATGTCCTAGGCTTGATAGCTGAAGCAGATCACCTTCACGACTTTATTCCAAATTTACGGCAACGCTTGTACAACCAAGCCTCTGCTCTGAAACCTTCAGCCGCTAACATCAGCTTGCTCCACAAGGCTTTGGAGGGGGCGACCATAGTCGATCTTAGCCCCTTCACCGCATTGACCGCCGAGCATCTCTCTACACTTGTTGCTCAGCTACAAAAGGGTCATGGCAGCATGAAGGTGCTGAATTTGTCGAATATGCCAGACCTCACGGAATCCGATCTCGAGGTGATTTTGAACATTGGTAATGGTAGTAAAACCCCCTCGATCACTGCTATCATCATCCTAGAAACCCCCAAGATCTCACTTGAGTTCGCCTCACATCACCTGGGAAACTACGATGTCTACCATTCTGAGCTTTTCCGGCGACCACTATACAACCCACATGATAGCTTTCCACCTCCCTATGACAATAGTAGGTCGCTGTTGCCAGCATTGCAATTTGAGGCGCCGGATAGTATATCACAACTCGTATTGGTCGGCATCGCTCGTGCGCAAAGCTGCGATGTGAAATTGCGACTGGAAGATGGCTATTTCGACTGGAGTAGCATGAAGTTTTCAACTCAAGCATATAGCCGCTATGAAGTCGATCCAGCCATCGGCTACACGAACTTCCTGCTCGACATCCCACTACCCGTCAGCAAGACAATTCAAAGCTTGCGGCGGCTCCTTCAATACATGCCATCGGGGCAAACGTACACATTTGAAAGCTGCTTTACGTGGGCGGCCCGCTGCTTCGCCACTACCTCGGTCCTTGACGATGACGGTTACAGCGTTGGTCCACTAAGCCCAACGCTGTCTGAAGATAAACAACGGTTTAGACAACCAAAGATCGAACGCGGCAAAAATCAGTATCTAAAACCAGGTCGTTGGGCAATCGTTCTCATCCACGAAGCCTTCGATGCCGATGACCAAGCCCACCTAGACGAGCAGGCTGTCGGGGTGTTCGGTGAACCTGAGGACACGGCACGTGCTTTCAAGCCCTTGAAACGCTTACGGTACATGCTAGCGCAAGCGATTCCGAAACCGGAGTCTTCGGGACCACGGTTTCTACTCAAAGATGTACCGGGGTTTATCAAACACGTCTTGACAGATGATCCAGGCCGGGTCGAAAAGATGAATACATGGTGGGCGAAGGAAAGCTCGGCTTTACCAGCTGAGACGGGCTACTACGATGACAGCGATGCGCATGCCATTTTGGACCGTGTGTATTCAAAGGAAGGATTTGGCGGAGGGGTTTCGGTCTAGAACCTACCTGATGGATGTCTTTTACGATGAGATGAGCGTGATGAACGTTGCTGGGTCTTGGGGTGAATAAAAGCCAAGTGTAGTGCCTTACCTGGCAAGGACTGATGAGAACATCAGTTGAGGTAATGGGCTCTACCTTTTCGTGTAGTCCTGCCTATCGAATGCGTGGAGATTAGACGGTAAGCCAGCCTCAACTATTCGATAGCTACGCAGCGATAGCTGTACTCTTGATGCGGAAGCTGGACGCTCTCGAAATCATCTTTGTTACTGCGAACCACTGGCAGCCCTCTTGCTATCTAGTGCTACTACAGTCGAGATGTCGAAATGTAGAACCGATATATCGACTTCCTGCACTACGGCACCCGGTCTTCTTTATAGGCGCGACTGCCGCGATCCCTTCCGAACGTCGACTCATTATTGAATCCTTCATCCTGGCTTGACTGACCTGCATCCCAACATGTCAGGTCCCTCAACGGTCGTCACCCACGCAAAAGCCAACAGCACCGTTGGCACGTTCGACAGGAAGGGAGTCTTTCCATTCCTGAGTCTACCACAAGAGCTGCGGCAGATGGTGTACAAACTTGCTCTTGTCTCAGAATGCATCCAGCCCCGCATCGCGGACAGCTTCCAGAAAAGAAGGTATCCAGAGTTATATATTGACTATGAAAGTATCTCCGCCGTCACCCTTCACTTCAAAACAAGTTTACTACGAAGCGAATATCTTTCTTTACTCCCACAACATGTTCACTACCCTCTACCGACCGAGCGGGCAACAGATCCAAGATATTCTGGAGATGCTGGCGGATGAAAAGGGTCTCCCTAAGCGAGGATGGTCCAGCGACTGGGTCGCCCGTCAATGGACCGCTTGCCATGATATTGTAGCCCAAGCTGTCTCTACTATTCACAATACAGATACCAGCAAGCTCGCTGTGTGGCTCTTCGGTGATTTCGCCCCTGGGGCTGTTTCGAGATGGGACGAATGGGATCCTTGGGCACTCAAGCCTTTTCCTAGCAATGACCCTTACGGCTTCTACATCGTCGCCTTCCAACGCCGCGAAGATTCAACGTGTGGAGCTAACGCTAGACTCCCTACCGAACGCAGCTGAAATCCTGCCGCTGTTCACCGAGATCCTCAAGCAACATGTCAAGGGGCTGCGGAAGTTGGTCATCAGTAGGTTGATTGCCATTTTCAACTGCCTTTACAATCTTTATCACTGCTTTTACGACCTCTGCCACCTGTCTTCACATCTATGGTCCTTTTCGGTCACATCGCTTCATAAACGAGAGCTAATGCGCAAGTTTTAGACTTTGACCGCATCAACGACTACGGCTCCACGATGGAATTCGATGAACGAAACGAGTATCAGGCCATACACGCTATCGCCTTCTTCAGTGAGCTGAGGACCCTCGTGAAGCACCTTCCACACCTGCAAGAAATCGAATTGTTCTCCTGCGCCGATGAAATGAGAGAAATGGCCAACGCTGTCCTCAACGAGAAGCGTACAGGTGTGACAGTGGACCTGGAAAAGAAATGGGCTACCCTGTTTGAGGAAGCAGCGGTCCGCCTGCTTGCAATACCGGAGATCGCCAATGGATCTTGCATAGGATATCGTGCTGAGGAGTACATCTATTTGCCCAATTGGCAGAGGAGTGCCAGGAATGACTGAGAATGCTGAGCTACGTCATGGGGTTATGATCATCAAGATAGACTGCAATGGCTCTTAGTAGCAAGGGGAGTCGCTTCCGATGACAAAGATGTGGCTTTTGATATCAAGAGGCACGACTTTAGAAATCAGAAGACATACATAGCTTTCTAAATCAAGAGCTTCGCTATCAATACCACGAGTGTGCACCCCGCTGAATTCGGTTAATCAAAAAGTCGATACCGATTGTGGAAGCTCGGTAGATAGGAAGTCGATATGTCGTGAGCTCCATAATATAAGGCGTCAGCTAAAGGCCATTCACGCCCTTTCATGCCATCAAAACCTACCTCTCACCAAAAACAACGATACGAACCTCAATTATACCAGGCTCATTACAAGAATCAAAACAGCCGCTATATAACATCCCACAGTCGACGAAAAGCGTATTCACACCCCGCTGGACACAAGGAGGGTCGGATATTCGTGCGTGAGTAAAGTCTTGCAGTCCTGCTTAAATCTGAGAGATATACTATATAAAAAGCTCATGACTTAAATATCAGGCATGAAATCTTTGATCTTAACCCGCTGTCAATGGGAATTGAGTTTTTGGCGATGCTAGATGGATATATTGATGGTGTCAATGCGATCTGGCTTATGGAGACTGTGGTTTGGGAGTTCGGCGGCGTTGGGTAGGGCGCTTTTGTGGGCTTGGGTTAGTTTGATGTTAAGATAGATTGTGTTGTTGATGATTTGACATTTTTGATTCCGTTGGTACTGTAACGCTCTGGATTGGAAAATATTGGATGCTAGGACAATTGATTGGGCTTATAGAATGTACTGTAGCCTGCATTGATACCCCCAGGCCCCAAATCCCATTTTGTTTCGCCCCATCTTCCCTTCCCACATCCCCAAGAAAGCTTACAAAGCTGGACACAAACCCTGCAGGCCTCATATACAGAGCTTCAAAGAATCTTGAAGAAGCACATACTTTGTCTCCCTCTTAGGCAGATCCTATGTCAGTCTACAATATATACCATACCGCTCATGCCCAATAGAGCTACCAAGACCCCATCCATGATCGAAATGGACACACTACTCTTTCTCACGACGTATGAAACGATATTTGTTTGCTTAACGAAAGCACAGCTCGATCGGTGACTGAGTTTTGCGTTATGTACAGGCGGCTTCAAATGGGCCCCTCTTGAATGCGCCCTTTCTTGTAGATATAAGACATCTTCTCCAATTCCCAATCTCTCCATTTCTTAAATTCATACATATTGACAAGCTGGATCGTCAATTCCGTCCTGTCCCTGGTCAGCGACCGCATCGCCTTCATGAACCTCGTGTTCCGTTCCGAGGGTTTAGTTAGTATCAGCTTCTTGAGCTGGGGCAGCCGATCTGGTTCCAATTGTAGGGCTTCCAATGCTGCCCCGCTGAATTCGGACGAGGTGTCTCTGGATTTAGTGATTTCCAGCGATGTCAGATTGGCACAATACCGAGAAAAAGCTGTTAGTGCCTCCTCGGTGAGGCTTGTTGCACCCTGAAGCTGGACCTTCTTCAATTTCGGGCATGCTTTAGCCAGACGAACGACAGCTTCATCAGTCAAGGAGCTTGCACTGTTGCGCGCGCCGTAGGAGACATCCTCGTAATTGAAGATAAAAGCTGTAAGGTTTCCGCAAATCCTGGGTTCTGAAGCTAAGAGTTGGTCGATGTGCTTACTGCAATGGGTACTGTGCATCAGTATAGCTCGGTTGCGTAAGATCTAGAATCATTTACTTTGTCAAGGCGAAACCACTACCCAATGTTATCTTTCTGGTCGATGTTCCAATCTTTAGGTGATACCCTTCATCCCAATCGCCCCTGTCGTCTTGGAACACTGCATTGCTTTCTCCCCTTCCTAAGGGTTTCGCCCGCTCCGTTTTTGGGATTTCCGAAGTCGGTGCCGGCACCACCTGTGTTGTTGCAGTAGTCGGACTTGACACATCTACTGAGGGACCCGCCAGCATTCCGGATTCGAACTTGGTGACCCTGTCAGCGCTTCCATGGAATCCATAGGCGAAGAGTGAGTTGCTACTAGCGGCGGACTGATTCTTTTTGGTGGTTCGCAAGGGCGGCATAGCGAGTGCGGATACTGTCGATAGATTTTATCGTACAATAATATCAATGAAGTTTCAAGTTGCAGAGTTGCGAACGACGAACGCGTACAGAGTACGCGACGAACGTGTTAAACCCGGATTGCAATCTCCGGTCGCTGAGTCACATAGAGCAGCTTCTTAGCGGCGTTTAATCCTGGCTCCACGCTATACTTCTTTAATACTAGGATAGCGGCGTCGCGTTCCACTAGAACGTCCACTCTAGAAATACTATATTATAAAAAAAACTCTGATCGATAGATATTATATTATTTTAAAAAAATACTATAAAAATTACCAAAAAGTATTATAATATAATTAGTTTTATAAAAAAATATAGCGTAACCGAGTTTATTAAATAGAAATAACTATTATATATTTTCCAATCATTAACGCTATTTATATAAATCGTTTCCGATATTTTCAACGTTTCTACTAATTTTAATTCGGATAAAAAAGATACGAAATTTCTAAAGTTATTTAATATAATTAGTCTATTCGAAATAGCTAATAATAATTACGAAGTACGTAGCATTTAGCTTTAACGTTGATAATTTTACTATCTCTTACAAAATTTAATTTTTTTTAATTATCTTTATTGTTAAATTTCTTTTTATTATTTTTACCGCCGTTATAGTTATTATAATCTCGATTTTTTTTAGCTATATCTAAATACATCTATTAGTAATATTATACTGTTACAAGTAATCTATAGAATCGAAGCCGAGGAAAGCGAATATCTCGAGAAAAAAAGATTACGAGATAGAAATCAAAGAATAAATAAACGTTCTCGACGCCTCGATAGTACTATAAGTAAAAATAGCGAATATCTATATATCATACGTTTATTTAGCAATGCAAACGATAACAATAATAAAAATTAAATAAATCGAAGTCGGCGGACGAAAAAAAGACGGAATTATAGAAAAATAATAATAAAGAAAAAAAACAAGATATAATACGTATTGAATAATTACTAAAATATAAAACAAAAGATTCGATAATATTAAATCAAATAGCTAATTAGCTCGCGTGTAAATAGAATAAAAAAAAGTAAAATATATACGAAATAAAAGATTTAAATAATTATATTCGATAAAAAATACGAAAAAAAAATAGAATAACGGAATAAAAACGGACTATTTTATATAATTATAAATACTTTAACAGATATTATTTTTTCAAAAAATTTCTATAATGTTTTTTTAGTAATATCTAAAAATCTTTTTAGTAATTATATAATATCTACGATTAATATTTTAAAAAACAACGGATATTTATATATAAAAGTATTTTTTCGACAATAGATAAAAATATAAAAGTCGAATAATAGTTTTAAAATAAAATATTCTAGATTTTTAATCTATTTAATATCGATTTTTTTCATTAAATTTTTTCGACGAATATTTATTTCCGAATAAAATTATAGAAATTTTTTTAATTTTTTTTTTAATAATTTCGACAAACTTTTATTAAATCGATTTTAATATTTATAAATTTTTTAAATTTTTTTTAAAATATCGTATCGAATAGACTGGCCGGTTCGGATCGAATTTCCGTCGAATTGTCGGATACCCGATTCGATTTTAGTAATCCGATCCGGATCCGACCTAATTACATTATATATTTAATATATTATACTTTTTTAGATAAATAAAAACAATATATCTAGATAATATTTTTAGTTTTACTACGGACTTTCTAGCTAGCGTAGTTAATTAATTAGAATTTTTTTAGTAAATTTAAAAAAACGTTATACTAGTTTTATATCTTTATACTAGAATTCAATACTAAAATCTAGTTTTAACGGATTAGATCGGATTACGATTTAGGATTTAAAATCCGGTCGAATCGGGTTAGCTAACCCGGATTTAAAATCCGATCCGACGGCCAGTCTAGTATCGAAACTAGATAGCTATTAATAATTTTAAACAAAAATTTTTAAAGTTTTAATAATTCAATATAACTAAATTTTCGTATATTTTAGAAGTATTTTAAATAGAAAAGATCGATATTTCGATATCTATAGATTTCTAGTAGAGATTTTCTATAGAATTATCTTTAATAAATGTTAAATTTTCTATTAATAGATTCGGTCTACGAAGAAAACGAATCTATTATAGCCAGTATATATACCGTATACGTTCTATTGTCGTAATTTAAACCAAATAGAAAAAATGTTGATTTTTATCTATATCGCTGTCAACGATTTTGGATTTCGATCGCGCGATCATCGACGACGTTACCAGCAAATAGACTGCCATGTACTTTTTATTATACGAGATAAAATACGTAGATAACCGTCTGTATTTATATTTTAGTTTAATGCTTTGAAAGAAAATTCAGTATTGATTATTCAGTTCAAGCTGATCTAAATACAGAAGAATTTAAATCAATTTTAATCGATTTAATAGATTTAAAGAAAGCTCGTCTTAAAATTTCCATCTTTGACGATCGGTACCGACTGCCATATACGGTGGTCGGCGAAAAAGACAAACCGTTGTTGTTTATAATTATCGACAATATAGATATTGGCTTTTTCTTTAAACGATTGATATTTTACTTGTCGAATCTTTGTCTGCGTATATTACGATCGACGCGGATTTACCGCACATTTTATATCGATACAAATTTCAAAGAATATTTTTTCAATTCTAATTTATTTAACCAAAATTTAAATAATATAATATAATATAATAAATGCGATATAAAATCTACCGAAAACATTATAAATAAAATTTATTTAAAGTAATAACTAATCTAGATCTTTCGTAGTAAATGAAAATAAATTATTAGAAAAAGTATTAAAAATAAATTAAATTAAAAGTTCTAGATTTATAATAACTAATCAAATTGCTTTTAGAAAGATAAAAAAAGAAACGTTCGATATAAAAAAAATAAATAAAAGACGTATATTAATAATCTTTTAAATACGTCATTGAATAGAAATTCCCGCGACGCGTACGTATTATATCTTTATTGGCATTCGAATCCGGATATCGAAAGAAATACTTTTAGTATATATCGAGCGAAAATAATACGTATCCGTTATATAAATTGTTAGCGGAAGCGCTACTACAATAGATTATTTAAAAAAGATTTTCTTTTAAATAGACCGATTTTGTTAGTAGAATTTGAATATCTAAAAAATATATTTCTATTAAAAATCTATATTAGAAATATATAAATTTTAATATATCGTTATTTTCTACTAAAAATACCGTTGAAAATTTAAAAATTTTAATTATTATAAAATATTAAAATTTTATAACTTTTATTTTCGATATCGCTAGTAGCGATCTAGTTTTAATATAAATTTTTATAAAAATTAAATCGATCTTTTAATAATAAAATAAATCTGATTTAAAACTAATAAAATTATTATAAAAAATATAAAAAATTCAAGAGTTTTATTCGACAGTAAATTTTTGCTTAAGTTATTTTTTAGTATCTAGATATAAATATTGAGTTTACTATTACTTTTATATCTAAATGTTTAGATTTTCGATATAATATATCTTGAATAATTATTCCAGTGAAATACGACGTTGTTGTTTTAAAGTTTACGGAATATAGCGTGGAATCAAAGTTAAACGCCGTTAAAAAAAAAGACGGATTCTATAAATTCAATAATTTTATTTATATTAAACGCCAAATCATTTAATTAATAACTGCGACTATAGATTTTCTAGCATTTAAATATAGAATAAAATTATCAAATCTATCATTACTTGTATATCAACGATATCAATATACTATTTAATTTAAAAAAATCAATCTATATTTTCGAAATATTGAATATCGTTTGTTAAACGATATTTAGTTAATTTGTTTTGGTTTTGATACCCGGTAAACCAATGGTTAGATGAATAAATTAAAGGGAAGTATACTAGTATCGAATGTACGATAGTAGAATATATATTTGAAATAAATTAATATAAATACAGTTCTATGAATTTTTTATTTAAATTTACTTAGTAATATAAAGTATTATTCTACCGATAATTTAACTAACGTAGAAATTTATATAGATAAATATATTTCGCAGTTATCGCTTTTTCTTTTTCTTTTCTTATTAGTAATATAAACTCTGTAATATTATATCCTCGTAGATACTACGACTTACTAAAATCCTTTATATATATCTAGATTGATTATCGAGTCGAGTTTCGAATCCGAATTAGAAATACCGACCCGATTCGAATCGATTCCGACTTTTCTAGATATCGAACTAAATCTAGATCGAATCTAGGAACCAGGGTTTAATCTACTAATATCGTTAAAACCTCTTTTCCAATATTATAATATAAAATATTCTCAACTTTTACTATATAATTATATTATAATATTAATTCTTTAAATACTATTTGGATAAATATCGATATTTTATTACTAAATGGTAAATAATAATTAAACAAATATTTATATATTTATAGTGTTTTTTTATATTATTTATTATTTAAATATAAACTGTATCAATCTTAGAACTAATATAAAATATCTAATACTTTAATTAATTTTTATCTATTCGTTTTCAAGATCGATATATCTAGTAAGGTTTTAGAAAACGATTTTTTTTAAATAAAATCTATTCTAGCTAGTTTATAAACTAGACGGTAAGCCGATCTATAAATATTATATTATTTAATATTAATTAATTATATAGAAAATAAAAATAGATTATTAAAAATATAGCTAATAAAATTTTAACCGATTATCTAATACTAGTTTTTTAGATTAATAATAGGTATATTTAATAGAATTTAGATTACTATAAAGAGTTCGAATATTAGTAGTCTAGTATTTCTATAGCAACTAGTATTAAAAATAAAATCTATAGAAAACTAGTTAATTTTTTCTAATCGAAAAGAACTATAGAATATATATAGTCAAAATAGTAGTATAAATTATAATAAATAGCTTTTTTAATAGTTAGTTTTCCTAAAATTATATATAAAAACTATTGTAAAATTATCGACTATTTTAAAACCTTTAACTTTTTCAATATATCTACTATAAAAATACATTTTAATACTTTAATTTATTAATAAACTAAACGATATAATTTATAGTCTTTTATTAAAATAATATTAATCCGCGTAAATAAATAAAGGTAAATTATAATAGTAATATAAAGTTTATTTTAATTATAAAAAAAGAGCTATATTAAAATCGATTCTATTTTAAACTAAATTATATATAATTAATATCTATATAAAACTTTTTTAGATCTAAATCTACTAGTTAGAACTATCGAAAATAAAAAATTTAAATAACTACTATAAATACTTCGTCTAGATATAAAGTTTATTGGCTATATATAATTTATATAGATAGTTCTATAGTTTTAAATAGCTATAAAACTATCCGCGTGTAAATTAAATCTAATTTAAAAACTTTAGAATATATTTCTTTTATATTAAATAACTAGATAAATCTTTAAAAAGTCGTATATTAAGAAGTATTTATATACTAGATTAATATTTAATATTAACTTTAAAAACGTCTAATTAGATTTTTATCTTTTTCTATTAATTATTCTAGCTATTTATAATACTAGAAATTATTAAAGTTTTTAGAATCTTTCAATTTTAGATAGAAGCTTTTTAATATTATTACGGATAATACTATTTCTAATAATACATTAAAAAAAGAATTTAAAAAAGCTTTTATTTAATTCAAGTACCGATAAAATCGAATCTAAAATTTCCTATTTTATTTAGTTTATATAATTAATCTAATAGCTCGAAACTTTATTAAAACTATTGGATTATAAATAAATAGTAATCATTTTATCTAAAAACAAAATAATAAATAAATTAAAAATATTAGTACTAGTTTATTTAGTATTATAAAAAAGATAATAAATATAGATAATATAAAATTAGAAATTTTGAAACTAATATTTAGTTTAGATTTATATTATTATAGTCTATATTTCTACTTTTCTTTAATATAAATTTCCTTTCAAAGAAATTTAGAAAAGGGTCGATTTTAATTTCTAATCTAGAAATATAATTTAAGATATCCATTATTCGATAGAATTCGATAAATTTTATAATTCGTCGAATATATTGATTATTTATTTACTCTATTTTATTAATATATTTATAAAAGAAAATTAATAAAATCTATAAATATACAAGATTCATTTTAATATAGATAAATATTAATTTCTATTTTTATAGATAATATACTATAGTTGTTTTATAAAGTGATTTTATCAGTTTTATAAACTATAAATATTAGAAATTATATTATATTTCGACTTTATAGTATTATTTTCGATTATCTTTTTAGAATAGAAAAAGTAGTTCGATTATTAAACTATATAAATAAAAAAATAAGATTAATAGCTTATATTAATATTGATATTAAATTTATAAAAAACTATTTTTATATTGAAAGAAAAAATGGACTAATTTATATTTTTATAAATATTCTAGATTCTATAATAAAATTCAGCCTTTATCGAAATTAAAATAACGAAGATAATAATAAAAAAATAGAAGATTTTTTAAAATATAAAAATAGATATCGAATCGAATTCAAAAAGTATTTTACTAAATATTGTAGAGCTTTTATTGATCTAGTAAAGCCTAGAACCCGCTATATAGAAAAAAATAAAGTAATATAAAAAAAATATATTATAATTTTACTAATTAGTTTAAAGCCTATTTTATTTACTTTAAATAATAATTTTTAATAATTCTAGTATTTTCGAGTTGCTATTTTCGAAGTTAATCGATATCTTTATATTAATACTACTAAAGATAATCTAAATTAGATATTTTAGAAAAATAATATTTGAAACTTTTTGAAACTAATATAGATAGTTTATAATACTTTTAATTACCTAATATCTTCGGTAGAAATAAAGCGAACTTTTAGTTTTATAAAAAGAGTTTATCGGTAGAATTAAATCTAAATAATCCTAGAAAATATAGAATAGATAATAATAATTAAATACTATAATCGTACTATAGATTAAAAAATAAAAAAAACTTTAAAAAAACTTTAGAAAATATATAATCGAATATAACTAGAAAATAGAATATTATTTCGGGAAAAAGATCTTTTTAAAAAGAAATTAGAAAGTATTTTAAATAGATTAAAATAAATATTTTATAGTTTAGTATTAAATAGAGTATTTTACCGCTTTATATTATTAAAAATATTTATTATAAATAATATAATATATTTAAATTAATAATTATTTATAAAAATTATAGTATTCGACTATTTAATATAATTATAAATTAGGTTAAATTGGGTTATAGATTTTAATTTAAAAATTCGATTCGAAAATCTAATTTAATCCGAATTATAATTATATTTAATAGTTAAATATTAAAGTAATTATAAATAATATAAAATAGTAATATCTTCTATTTAATACTAGATTATATAATATTTATCGATAAATATTAGTTTATATACCGATAATATATAAATAGTATTATTTTCCTCTAAATAATTCTATAAATATATATTTTTTTTCTAGAATTTTTAATTCTTTAGAATTTATTATTAACTAGCTATCGTTATAATTCTAGCTATACTTCTAAATTCTATATTAATCTTTTAATAAACTAGATATCTTTTTACTAAATAGTTTTACGCTTAATATAGATTATAGCTAGTTAATAATCTATAAAAATAAAAAATAGTCAAATATATATAGTAATAAAGTAAAAAAATATATTTATTTATTAGGAAAGTAATTATATATTCTTCTATTATATTTTAGAAAACTACTAATATTATATTTTATATTCCATCGATTTTCCTATTTATATTTATAATAGCGATATCAGTAAAGATATCGCGATATAGTCTAGTAAAAAGTATTTTAGAAATAAAAGATTCGAAATCATTTTAATATCTATAGATTTTTTAAAAAATAACGGTTCTAAAGTTCTATTTATATTTTTTAATAGATTATTAGCTAGACTACTTAGAATATATCATTAGAATATTACCGGTATTATAATATTTTAAGATTTTTTTTACTTTTCTTTTTATTTTTTCTAATTTTATATTATAGGGCTACCTGGAAGATTTGGTATTTCCAAAAATTAGTTGGACTTATTAGTATATCTATAAACGAAGATATAACGGGTAATTATTTAAATTAAATTAAAAACAAGTTAGTTCGATTACTAAAATAATATATAGCGAGACCTAAAAAATTAAATATAAACTATAAAGGCGTCGAGTTCGAGATCTATATAGATAAATAAAATCCTTTACTACTTAGCTTATTTATAGACTAAAATAACGAAAATAGCTTTATTTTAGAGTATTTACTTACTAAAACTACTAAAATTAAAGGTATTAATAGTATTTATTTACTAAAACTACTAAGATTTAAGGTATTTATAATATTTACTTACTAAAACTACTAAATATAAAGATATTTATAGTATTTATTTACTAAAACTATTAAAATACTCGCTAGTATTAATATCTAGGCCGTCCTATATATCTTTACCTATTAAAGCGTAATAGAAAATCTAGTACTATATTAAATACTATCGCGTTACCTAAAATATACCGCCTGTATCTATAATACTAGGTTCCCTCTTTAGATTTTTCGTTCTAAAAAACTATCTATCCTTCTTTTTTATAGATAAAAAGAAAAGATTATTAACTAAAAATTATTATAAAAAAATCCTATTATTAAATACTAGTATATTAGCTATATATTCTTATCGGAATTATTTCTAGTTAAAGAAGTTCTATTATATTAGCGAAGGTTCCGAGAAAAATATAAATTAAATAAAATAAATATATCTTTATAACTTTATTTTATTAGATACTATATATTAGTATCGTTCTAAAAATAAATATAAAAAGTTAAAAAGAAAATAATATAAAATATATATAAAGTAATAGTATCTACTTTATTAGTTAAAGTATATAAAACAGGAGCAGTATATTATAGTTAATAATAAACTATAAAATCTTAAAAAATTGGAATATAAAAGTAATATAGATCCGATTCTTTTTATTAATTTAAATTTTTTATTAATATAGCTTCCGAGTAGATTATCCTACCTAGCGACTTTAGCTAGTTAATAACTTCTTTAACTCCCTTTAATAGAACTATTATAGAGTTTTCTAATAGTTTACTAAATATTTTTTAGGTTCCTAAATATTTTCCGAGATAAAGTAACCTTTCTATTTAATTAAATAGTTCTAATCTTTTTACTATAGAATCTTTTTAACTATAAAAGTATCTTTTTCCTATATTTCGAAATTAAATATCTATTATAACAGCGTTCCGGAATCGGCTAGTTTTAAAAAAGATATATAAAATATCGGGTATACTTTAGTATCTTTAGATAGATCGAATTTAAAATTCTAAAGTCTTTTAATCTCCCTAATTAAAAATAGTCTAACTTTAATATAGTTAAGTTTTCTATTTAAAATCCTTATTTTTAGGTTTTTTATAAAAAGATATACCTTATCTCTCTTCTTTAGCTAAAGTACTATTTTTTATTTTTTATTTTAATAATTACCCGAGTATTTCTATATCTTTAGAATATTTCTATAAATTTTTTTCTAAATATCGACTTTTTAAATCGCTAATTCCGCTAATATATATAATAGCGGTTATTTAAATATATTTAAATTTTGTTTATTTTTAGTATAGAACGGTATTTCTTTAATTATACTTAATTTCTTTATATTAAATACTATTTATATTATTAGTAAAAATAAAATCTAATTTTTCTAAATATTATTAATATAGTACTTTAGATACTATTCTAAAGTCAGGTTAGTATATTCTATCTATTTATCTATTATTAGATAGAAAGCTATTAATATTTTTAGCTTTATACTAATTAAAGAAATAAGAGTTTTTTAATAATTTAAAGTAAAGAGTTTATTTCTATTATTTATTAATACTTCTAGTAGTCTATAGTATCGAAATAATCGATCTAAAATAATAAATCTAAATTATTCTACTATAAAGTTTTTTTATAATAGAAATATATAGATATATATTACAAGTTTATCTACTATATTAAATATTAAATCGTATTTTATATTTATTAACAGGTCTTTTAATTTTAGAAGTTAAATAATAAAATCTAATATAACTTCTTTCTATAATAAATCCGATAGTTTCTAATACTAGATCTTTCTATAACGAGTATATATAGTATATTTATTTTACTAATAACTAAAATATTTTTTAATATATACTTCGATATATTATTTTATATTTAAAAACTAGTAATACTATTATAAAAGTTATATTATTTTTATTACGCCTAGATATCTTTATAGTATTCTAATATAGTATTCTTTAATATATTTATCGATTTTATTATCTAGTATTTATAGTTTTTTTTTTCGATAGGAAACTATTTTTAGTTGTCTTTTAATATATATAATATCGTATTTATCCTATACTAATTTACTAATAGTAATCTATTTTTATTAATTTTAAAAATACTACTATTAAAAACCTCTTTTATTTTTATATAATTACTTCTTCGATTTAGAATATCTACTTTTCTATTTTTTTTATCTAGAATATAGTATATTTTAAATTTATATTAACTAAAGAGTTTAGATTATCGTATTTATTTTCTATTAAATAATTTTATTATTATAAAATATAGAAGATTTTTATAATCTATAAAGATTATTAATTCTAGTAATTTTTTAATATATACTTTCTACTATTCTAGTATAGCTATTATAGCTAGTAGTTCTTTACTATAAATATTATAATTCTATTTCGCTAGTAATTATTTTCTAGATATATATACTACCGGGTACTATTTACTATTATATTATTATAGAAAGTATATATCTATAGCTAGATTTAATAAATCCGTTTCTATTTTTAATAGTTTTTTTAGATCGAATATTTTAAATACTAGATTTTATATATATTCTCTTTTAAGATTTTTAAACGCTTATTATTTTCTTTTTTTCTAATACTATTTAATAGTATCTTTTATTAAAAATATTAGAACGAGAGTTTTTTTAAAATAGTTTTTTATAAACTTTCGGTTATAGTTTATAAATTCGAAAAAGCTTTAGACTTTTTTAATATTTATTAGTATTTCCTATTCTATTATAGCTTTTAGTTTACTAGAGTTAATATATAATCTATTATATCCTATAATAAATTCTAGAAAGTTAATCTTTTTTTATAGAATTTATACTTTTCTAGTTTAAAGCGTAAATTTTTTCTTCCTAGATATTTAAGAATTTTACTAACGTATTATTTATCTTTTTTAAATATTTTAGAAAAAACTAGAATATTATTAAAATAGGCGATAATAAATATATCTAGAGATTTTTTAAATACGTTATTAATTATATTCTAATAGATTACCGAAGCGTTTATAAACCCGAAATATATAACTATATAGTTATAATAATTATTTTTTATTTAGAAAACTATTTTCTATTTTTTTCCGGTTTTTATTTATATAAGATTATATATTCTTTACAAGTCGAATTTCGTAAAGTATTATATTTTAGAGAATCTGTTTTAAAGTTTACTAATATTTAATAGTAGATATTAATTTTTAATTATAATATCGTTTAGTTTCCGGTAATTAATATATAGACGGAATATTCTATCCTTTTTAAATATAAAAAGGATCGGATATCCTATTAGTAATTAAAATTTCTTAATAAATCCCTTTTTTATATTTTTATCTAGGTATTTACGCATTCGAGCTCTATTATAGATAATAGATGGATAGGTCTAAATATGGATTACTTACCTGGTTTAAATCTCACTTTATAATCCTATATTTAATATATAGATAGTTTTTTTATAGTTATCTCTTCCCGAAATAAGTTTATTTAATTTTTATATTTACCTAAATACTTTCCTAATAGGTTTTTTATTAACTTTTTATTAGATAGTATAAGGTTTTTAAAAAGTTTATAATTTTCTTTTCTATTTCTATTTTATTAATCTAGCTAATTTTTATCGATTTTTAATAAGTCGGACCTAAGTAAATTATAGTTAACCTTTTTCAAAGCTATAAATTCGCGTTTTATATTCTACTTTTTATCTATTTAAAAACGCTATTTTAGTATAAGCTAGATACTCTCTATATAGAAGTATTATTTAAAGCTAAGTACCTTTTTTTCCTAATCTATTACTAGATTATAATTTTTTAATTAAAGAATTCTAAATATAATTTTATAGTTAGCTATTTAAATAATATCGAACTAAAGTTTCTTTTAATATTAATTAATTATTATTTAAAACGGTATTATTTTTTTCTATAATCTTTCCGTTTCTATTTAGTATTTTATTTCTATTAATAACTATTAAATTATATAAATCTTTTTTTTTGTTTAAAAAAATCTTTTTCTTTTAGTTAAATTTTCTAATATAAAATTTCCGATTATATCTAAATTAATAAATACTTTAACCTTTTATAGTCCGTTATAAATTTTAATAATTATTTTAATTTTAAATATATATATATAGCTAGCTAAATTTTATAATTTTTTCCGAGTTATAAAATTATATATTTATAGTATATCTATTACTATAAAATTTTATCTTTTTCCGAATTATCGTTTATATTCTCGTATTTTTTATTTTTATAATCTATTTATAAAATATATCTTTAGATTTTCTAATTAAAAATTCTATTTTTTTTTATTATTTTTTCTAGTATTTATATCTACTATATATAATATATCCGGAATAGTTATTAATATTTTAACTTCCGATTTTAATAGATATTATCGGAGCGCGTCGGTATAGTTTTAATAGATATTATCCGGCTCCTTTTTTTTTAATTTATAGATCCCGCAGTTATAATTATAGCAGGCAGTCTAACTAAATAGTATATATTAATTTCCTATTATTATATTTTTCCGTTATAATATTAGTTTAGAAATATTTTTATTTTTAAAAATGTTACTTCCTAGTTTCTTTTCTAATATATCGACGATATTATTTACTTTTTAGTCCTACTAGTTATTTTATAGGTATTTATCGTTAATATATATTTTATAAATATTTTTAAATCTTTTATAGATTATTAAAAACCTCTTATCTACTAGTTTTTTATTATAAAGAGTTTAAAGATATATTAGTCTAACGTCTTCTATTATAATAATTCTCTATTTAGAAACGGCTTTCCTTCTAGTAGATTCTACTAATATTTATAGTAAAGTAGTATTTATTATAGCTTTTTATAGTATTTTATTATTTTCTTTAAATATAAATTCTTTATCTAAACTGGTTTCTTAGAGTTTAGAACTACTATCGTCGTTTTCTAAAATTATTTTTTACTAGTCTTTAGAATCTTTTTTTAGCGTAGTATTAAACTATCGTTATTATATTTTATTTAACTAATATTCTTTCGCGAAATAGTTTAGTTTACTATAGTTATAGTATATTTTAGGATTTTTATTCCCTTTACTATTTCTAGGATCTTTTCCTTTACGTCGCTATTATATAGAGTCTAGTTCTATTAGTATAGGTTTATAGTAGCTATTTTCGATTTTTTTTTTATCTAGTTATAGTCTTTTATAGGTTTATTCCGGATAATATTCTATATTACCTCGTGATTTATTATTATAGCGCTTTTCTATATCTCTTTTATATAATTTATTATCGAAGTCGGTAGATATTTCGATTAGATTATCTAGAATATTATATACTTAATTATTATATATAAATTTGTTTTTTATTTACTTTTTAAATTTTCGTCTAAATATTATATATAGAATATTATTATTCTACTTTACTAGTAATATCTATTTTTTAAATCGTACAGCGTAGTTAAATCCTATATTCCTCTACTAAAGATATTAACTAAAATATTTAATAGTTAAAATTTTATTTAATATTCCGATATTTTTATAAATAGCTTTTTGAAACTTTATAAACTATATAAAGATATATTTATAATCTTTTTTATTATCTATATATTAGCGAAAGAGAGGTTTTATCTAGTATTAAGCTCGTCCTCGAAGATAAGATATAATAAAGAGTATTTTCTTCTCTTTATCTATTAGATAGAATATAAAGTATATATCTAACTATATTAACTAATCTTCGAATTTATTATAATCTCTATAATATTTATCGGATTTATTAACTTTAATACTATAAAAGCTTTAATTAGTAGTAGAAGTACTATCTTCCTTATTACTACTATTATCTTTTATCTAGACTTTCTTTCTTTTAGATTCGAACTTTTTTACTATAGAACTAGAATTATTTAAGATAGAAGTTTAATATTAACCTGCGATAGATATTCTAAAGGTATTTAAATTACTATAGAACTATCTAGGAGGTCTAGTATTTCTAAAAATTAGTTAGATTTATTAGTATATCTATAAACGAAAATATAACGGGTAATTATTTAAATTAATTAAAAATATATAAATTCGATTACTAGAATAGTATATAGCGATAACTAATAAATTAAATATAAGCTATAAAGGTATCGAATTTAGAATCTATATAGATAAATAAGATCTTCTATTATTTAGATTATTTATAGACTAAAATAATTAAAATAGCTTTATTTTAGAGTACTTATTTACTAAAACTACTGAAATTAAAGGTATTTATAGTATTTATTAACTAAAACTACTAAAATTAAAGATATTTATTGTATTTATTTAGTAAAACTACTATAATACTCGCTAGTACTAATATTTAAACGATCCTATATATCTCTGCCTGTCGAGATATAATAGGAAATCCAGCGCTGTACTAAATACTACCGCGTTCTCTGAAGCACGCCGTCTGTATTTATAACATTTTATTTCTTCGAATCCTTACTATACTTTTATAGAATAGAATTGATTTTTTATCTAGAATAGTTTTAACGTTATTAAACGATTAATTATATTACTTTAATATATTATCTCTATACAGATTCGTATATACTATATATTATACCATAATAGACGAATAATACGAAAAACTAATAATAGAATAAAATATAATACGATATAATATATAATATATTAGTTTTTTATTATAGTAGTTAATTATTAAAAAATAGAAGATTAGAAGTAAAGTAAAGTTATTTAAATAATCGTCGGCTATATTATAGCTAGAAGGTTAAAATTTTAAATAAATCTATTTATTTCTATAAGTTTTTAGCGTATTCTATTACTATAATATATAGAACCTTTAGATAAATCTATAACTATTAATTATATTTTTCTACGATATTATTTAATATACTATCTACTATATTTAAATTAAAAATATTATTTATAAAATTTAAATTAGTCGTAAACTATAAATATAGTAAAGAGTAGTTTAATATTAAATATATATTTTATATAAAATAGAGTATAGACCGTATTAAAATATATAAATATATTAAAAAACTTTAAAAAATAGATTTCTAGAAAAGCGTAGATATAGAAACGAAGGCTATATTAGAATAGAACGCTAGAAATTAGAAAATAGACTATAGAATCGAAAAAGGTATCTATAGTAATATAATAAAATAATATATACTATATTAAATACTAATCTATATCTAGTAATTTATTATAAGAGTAATCTATATATTAAAATTCTTATAGAAAATATAAAAGAAATAATAAATATTAAATAGATAAAATAGAAATAGAATAAAATTATTACGTCCACGATTCTATAGAAGTTCTTTAGAAGGATTAGTTAGGTAAACGAGCCTAATTATCTATAACCGCCTATAGCCGCTATAGCCGCCCCTTCTAATAGGACTTTTAGTAGATAGCTATCTATCGGCCTTTATAGCTATTCTTATTATATATATCGCTTATTACTCCTTTAGATAGTTTCTCTCGTTAGTTATTAATATAATTATTAAATATGTCTCTACCATTTTCTTTTTAATTACCTTATAATAAAGATACTTCGTAATATTATAACCGTACCTCTACGGCTATATAAAATTAATTATAATAATCTATACTAGGACTCCTTTACTATTTAGTAGCTCGGACTATATTTATAACTATAGCTAGGCTTAAACGTAATACCTTCTAATATATAGGGATATTATACTTTAATAACTTACTATATTAGTCTCGTTATCCCGACCTATAGATCGAAGTAATACTATTAAAGCAATAATACCAAGTATCTATAAAGGAGATAAAAGATCTTTAAAGCTATAGATTATTTAGATAAATACCTACTTCGTATTATATACAAATCAGTTTCTAAAAGGTTCTATTTATAATATTATATCTAAAAGGGACTGCCTTTAATTAGATACAGCCTCGAGTAGAAGATTACCTCGATAACCCGGAAGGATAGAAAGAAGATAAAATATTATAGATCTTCTATACTTTTAGTAATCTTATTATAGCTATAAAAAAAACCTTCGGAAATAATAATAAAAACAGAATAATAGATAGGAAACTAATAGTTCTAAAATAGTAGAAGTCGATAACTATTTATACTACTTAGTTTAGAATATTAGCTTATAAAATAGACTAGGAAGATTTAGCTTTAAAAGCCTACTTCTATAAAGGATTCTAGATAAAAATTAAAAAAACTATAATAGTAATCGAAGAACCGGATTCGCTAGTAGATTTTATTAAACTCGTAATAAAAATCGATACTAGGTAGTATAAAATATACGTAGATAAATAGACGCTTAATAAAATAGAACCCGCTAAAAAAAAGCCTAGAAAAGATCTAATAGAACTCGATACTACTAAAACTAAAGGATCGAAAACTAAAGCTTATTATTTATATAGAAAAACAGGATACTTTAAAAGAAATTACTTAACTAAAGAAGTAACTAAAGTAACCGAATATTTTTTTAAAATAATAGAAAAACTATCTAATAAATATATAGTAAAAAGCTAGGTAACCTACTATAATAATATTTACTCTATCTATCTATCGAATAAAGAAGGGATAGGATATTATTTTAAAGAATTTAGGAAAGTATAAAAAATAAAGCTAATAATCGACTTTAAATTATATAAAACCGAAAGACCTCTTATAGTAGTACTTAAGATTAAAATCGGAAGTTAATAAATAATAGCTCTTATAAATAAAAAGGAAGATAATAAAATTATAAAGAGATTCTATAATAAAAATAAAGGATATTTCTATAGACGAATAATAAATAATAATAGAATCCTTAATATTAAAGTTAAGATAAAATACGGACGAATTGAAATAATAAATTTTACTATAATTAAGAGTTAGAAAAGTTATATTATTTTAGGAAACGAATAGAAAAAATTAATTTTAGGAAAATTAATAGAAAAAAATACCGTCGATAAGAAATTAGAACTATAAATAATATATCTCCTAGCCTATAAAAACCTTTTATATAAAGAAATAGATAAAGTTTCGATAATAAATTACTAAGAAATTAAAAATTTAGATAAAAAATTTAAAGAAGACGAAGAAGTTTAGGAAATAAAGATTTAAAAAAAATACTATTACCTCTTCTAATAACTCGCGAAAAAATATAATAAAAATAAAAAAATAATCTAGTAGCTTTAGATAAACTATATTAGAAATATATACTAAAGTATAGTTAAAACTATAGATAAAATCGAATACTATAAACTAAATTAAATAGATTAAAACGAAGAAATACCGGACCTAGTATTTAGCGTTTAATCTAGAAATAAAGAATTCGATTAGTATCCGTCTTTATTATTATAGGACGAAATAGTTACTAAAGAAAAAAATTTAATAAAACTATTAGAAGAACCGGTAATTATTTATAATATAGATATATAATCTATAATATATATAAATAAATAGTAAAAGAGCCTTTTATTAGACTTTTTTTAGAAACCTATATTTTCTATAGGTTAAAAGAAATTAAAATTTTTTAAAATTTAATCTAGATTACCCGAACTAAACCTAGATATTAATTTAATAGACGCCTCTTACGCGGCTAGCGTAAAACTAATAGAAAAATAAAATATAACCGGATTATTAAACTTATTAAATCTAGAAAATACGCGTTATTCCTAAATAATAAAATTATTTTTATACTTATCTAAAGCGCGATAATAGATAATAAAATATTTTTATTTACTAAAAAGTCGACGGAGATCTAATTCCTAGGCTAAACGTTTATTATAAATTTTCTTTTCGGAATTAAAAAAGGATTCGATATAATAGTAAGCTTTAGAATATTTATTAAAAATACCCGCGATATTAGAATAAAGTTTATTCTTTTTATTTTTAAAACGCTTCCCTATAAGAATTAGCAGATATAAAAAAAGAAAAGAAATAATATATAGATAATATTAGATATTAAAAGATTATATAATTTCTAAACTCGAGTAAATTTACTATAAATATTACTACTAACCTCGACTTTATATTCTTTTAAAAGATTCTAGGTATATAGAGAATATAGAAAAGATATTATAACTTCTTTTAACTAAATATAATAAAAAGATTTTAGTCGATTTTTTCTTCGAAAACATATAATAAAGATATTAATAAAAAAAAGGAAAAGAAAAAAAAGAAAAAGACCCTTTTTAATTCCGTAGACGGATTTTATACTAGATAAAAAGCGATATAGGGGGGGCCGTATTGTATCTATAACTCTATAGAGGTTCCCTAGAAAAATTAGTTAAATAAGCGAGTCTAATTATCTATAGCCGCCTATAGCTACTATAGCCGTCCTTCCTAACGGGATTTTTAATAGACGGCTACCTATCGGCCTTTATAGCTACTTTTACTATATATATTACTTATTATTCTTATAGATAGTTTCTTTCGTTAGTCGTTAATATAATTATTAAATACCTTTCTACTATTCTCTTTTTAATTATCTTATAATAAAGATATTTTATAATATTATAACTATACCTCTATAGCTATATAGAATTAGTTATAATAACCTATACTAGGACTTCTTTACTATTTAGTAGCTCGGACTACGTCCACGGCTATAGCTAGGCTCGAGCGTAACGCCCTTTGATATACAGGGACGTTACAAAAATAATATATTATAATAATATATCGAGTATAATTAGAACTATTTAGTATAGAAATATTTATTTCTAATATTTTCTCTAGTCTATTATCGCTATTAATAGTCCGAATAAAATAATTTTAATAAAGTATATAGCTTTAATTATTAATTTTATCTAATATTAAAAAATCTATTATATAGATTTCTAAAAACTTTAGTCCGCTAGAATTCTAGATCTTCTAGAAAAATAGACGGCGTTTACTAAAAATTTTAGTTATAGCGGAAATATAGCTAATAAATATATTAAATCTTTTTATAGAAAAGAGGATAAAAACAGCGATAATATTATTAAAATTAATAAAAATGATTAAATAATAGAAAGGTATTTTTCTAAATAGAATAATACTAAATTTAGAAATAATAAAAATTTAGCTAGAAATATTAATTTATAATAGTTAGGCTAAAGATATAGAAAAGAAAATAGAAACAGATAATAATAAAAATATAGAAGGAAATAAAAATAAAGATATAAAGAAAAATATTAAACTATCTATCTAGTTATATAAATCGAGAAATAATAATCTAGAAAAAATGTAATATCTATATATATTATTATACTAATATTAAATAATAAATATATTAGGCTAATCTATCTATTATACCTTTAAAATTTCCTTTAAATAGATTTCTTTCTAAAAATATAATACTATTTTCTATTTCTATCCGATTAAATATATTCAATAGCTTTTCTAATATTTTATCGAAATCTAAATCGACTATATAATTATAGTATTTAATTATTATCGTCTATTTTATATACTATAGAATTATTTAGACTCGATTCTATTAATAAACTATTTTTAATAAAACTAAAAGTCCGTTTAATTTTTACTAAAGATATTGGATAAAAAAAAATATCGCGAGCTATTTATATTAATATTAAAAAATTTAAAATATTATTTATCTAAAATATCTAGTTTAGATTATTTTTAGTAATATTAACGCGAAAATATTAATTAACTTCGGAAACAGATATTCGAAGTTACTAGAACTATTAAAAAAAAGAATTTAAAATAGTTTTAATAGACTATTAACTAGTTAGTATATTTATAATATATTATTTCTATATATTACTTTAGTTTCTTTTCTATAGTAGATTCTATATTTAAATAGAATAATAAAAGCCCTATAGTATTTATTAAAGTATTTTTTAAATTTATTCCGAAATTTATTTATATACTTCGAATATTTTTTTATATTTTTTTTCTATTTAATAATATTTTAGTTTTAATAAAAGTTAAATTTTATTATAGGATTTAAAAATATTTATAAAATTATATATTAGTCCTTTTTTATTATTGATATAAAAATAATATTTAGTAAATTTAATAAAAGCCTTTTTATAAACTATTAGTACTATTACATTTTAAAAATAGTTTAAAGCTTTTATAACTGCCTATATTTTAATAAAATAGTTATAAAATATATTATAATGTCGGTATATTAGAAAAATTCTAACGCCTATAGTTTATAAAACTATTAAAATAATTTTATAGAACGACTATAGTATACTATCTATAAAGAAAAAAGATTACTATTTATTTATATTGAAAGTGATTTCTTATATTTATAGGTCTCGCGAATTTATTTTAAAGAATTTATAAATAGTTTAATAAAATAGATATATTCTATAAATTATAAAATAAATCGAATTCCATCGAATATAAATATTTTAAATAAGATTTCTAGCGCGGGAATTAGAGTCGACTCTATTCTAAAGTTTTTTAAAACGAAGTTTATATTAAAAAGAAATACCGAAATAGACTATAATAGCGCGAGTCTAAAAATATTATTTAGACTAGCCGGTTCGAGTCGAGTTTCCGTCGAACCGTCGGGTATCCGACCCGATTTTAATAACCCGATCCGGATCCGATCCGAATTCGATCCGATTATATTATATAATAAATAAATTATTATTTTAATTATTAAAAATAGTAATATATCCAGGTAATATATTTAATTTTACTACGGACTTTCTAGCTAGCTTAGTTAATTAATTAGAATTTTTTTTAGTAAATTTATATAAAAGTTATACTAACTTTATATCTTTATACTAGAGCTTGGCGGTTCTAGCGGATCGGGTCGGATTACGATTTAGACTTCGAAACCCGGTCGGGTCGAATTAGCTAACCCGAATTCGAAATTTGATCCGATAGCCAATCTAATACTATTAGTATAAAGATTATTTAATTTATATTATCTATATATATTACCTCTATTATAATAAAAATAGGCCGGTACTAATAGCTATAATTTATTTATTATCTAGCTAATAGATAAAGTTATCGTCTAATATTTATAATCTAATAGTTTTAATAAAATTTCAAACTACTAGATTAGATATGTAAACTAGACAAGATAGCAAGTTTTATAATTAATTCTATTAACTATTAAATCGATTAAAAATCTTTTTAAATTCTTTTTTTAAAGTAGAATTAGAACTAATACTACTAGTAATAATTTCTAAAATCTATTATTTAAACTATAAAAATTCTAAAAATATTAATAGCTTTTAGTATTATAAACGGCCGAAATAATTTATAGATAGAGATATAAATTTAAATAGACGCTTTTAAAATTAAAACTATATATTAATCTAGTATATAAATATTTCTAGATATATAATCTTCTATAGATTTAACTAGATATCTAATATAAATAAAATCTACTCTATAGTTTTTAAATTAGATTTAATTCTATTATAAATAGTTTTATATTTATTAAAAATTATTATTATAAATCAAATATATTTAGATAAAATATTTATAGTAATCTTTCAAAAATTTTATTTTTAATAGTCCGGACTAGTAGATTTAGATCTAAAAAAATCTTATATAGGTATTTATTTTAAATATTTTAGTCGAAAGTAGCATCTAATTAAATATAGCTTTTTTTCTATTATTAAATAAATAAACTTTATATTACTTCTTTGTATTACTATTTACTATTTATAGAAATAAATATTATTTTAATAATAGATTAGAAATTACATCGTTTAGATCTATAGTAACTATTAATCGAAAGATGTTTTTTTATAGTAGATTTATTTAAAAAACTAGAAGTTATAAAACAGTTAAAAATCTTAGAATAGTATTTATATAAAATTTTAGATAGACTATTTATTATTAAAGCTATCTAGTAGAATTAATTTTTTTAGAGTAACTATTATTATATTAAATCTTTTTTCGTCTATAAAGAATCGGCTATTTTCTTTTAAACTCTATTATTAATATCTATAGTAATAGGATTACTAGACTACTATGATTAGAATTGTTAATAGTAATCTATATCTTATTAAATAAATTTCTTATTATTTCGAAATACTAGTTCTAAATAGTTAGCTCGAATTTTATTTACTATATTTTTAATAATCTATTATTATTTTTTATATAAACGATTAAATTTAACTAGAATTCCGATTATAGATCGATTTAGAAACTAGTTTATAAATTAACTAAAATAGATATTAATTAATAGAAATCTAATAGAAAAGTCCTTATTAAATATATCGATTTAAAAAATAAAAAAACAAGAATTAATATTTATATTAGATTTTTTTTATTATATTTCTATAAAAGTAATATAGAAAGGTAATATAGATATATAGATACTAGTTAGTAGTACAAATAATATTAACTATTTAATAAATAATAATAAATAATATATATTAATATTAGAAATATCTAAAATCTTTAGTATATTTTTAAAAAAATCGGGATTTATAGATAATAGACTGGCCGGTTCGAATCGGATTTCCGTCGAACCGTCGGGTATCCGATCCGATTTTAGTAACCCGACCCGAATCCGACCGGATTATATTATATATTAAATATATTATTAATTTCATTCTTTAATAAAAGTAATATATCCAGATAATATATTTAGTTTTACTACGGACTTTCTAGCTAGCGTAGTTAATTAATTAGAATTTTTTTTAGTAAAATCGTATAAGAGTTATATTAGCTTTATACTTTTATACTAGTGCTTGACGTTCTTTTAGGTCGGGTCGGATTGATTAATTCGGGTTCGAAACTCGATCCGACGGCCAGTTTAATAGATAGTATAATATAGAAAAAAAATTATATTTTAATACTAAAATTATATTTTAATACTAAAATTATATTTTTATATATAATTTTAACGTTTTAGTAAATCGAATCCGGGTATTTAATTCCGACCCGGGTTCAAATCGGGTCGAACTATAAAAAAACCCGACTCGATTCGGATCGGATCGGATTAGCTAACTTGAATTCGAAATCCGACCCGACGGCTAGTCTATCGACTATCTCGTTATAACTAGAGTAATCTATTTTAATTTCGATAAAATCTCTTTTTTACCGCTTTTAAAACGCGCTATACGATTTTTCTATCTTCTTTTAATCTAGACTGGCCGGTTCGAGTCGGATTTCCGTCGAACCGTCGGATATCCGACCCGATTTTAATAACCCGACCCGGACCTAACCTAATTAAGAAATATATTAAATATATTATTATTTTAAATTTTAGTAAAAATAATATATTTAAATAATATATTTTCTCGAATTAAAACCTTTCTAGCTAGCGTAATTAATTAATTAGAATTTTTCTAATAAATTCGTATAAAAGTTATACTAGCTTTAAACTTTTATACTAGAGTTTAACGGTTTTAGCGGATCGGATTAGATTATGATTTAGGATCCGAAACTCGATTAGATCGAATTATATTTTAGTTTAACCCGATTCGGATCGGATCGGATTAGCTAATCAAAATTTAAAATCCGATCCGACAGTCAGTCTATTTTAATCAAATCGACCGAATAAAGTTTCTAGCTATATTAACTAGCGTACTAGCTAGCGATCCTATAGCTAGCGACCCTTTTAAAACTACGCGGACTAAAGGATATTTTAATAGTTTAACGAAACGTTTAGATACAGATTATATAATAAATATAGACGAGAAAATAACTATTTATAATTACTTTATATTTTAATAAATATAGATAGCGGAGATATTAGATATTTATAATCGTTTATAACGTCGAAAAAAGAATATATAGTATTTAAATATAGTAGCAGATTCGTAATCGCGAATAAAAAAGGAAATAGTTAAATAGATATAATTAACTATACTGTAAATCTTGCCTGACGAATATATCTTTAGCTATAAAAGTTTTTCTATACGTATAATATAATATATATTACTATATATAACGTTAATAAAATATTTATATATATTTGAAAATTCAATATAACCCCAGACAGAAGTTTTCCAGAAGGGATTAAACGATATAATTAAATAGATTATCGGTAGTATTTGTCATCGAAACGATTCAATCTAGAAACTGATTGAATTAAAAATTTCTATTACTATTAATCGTTTCATCGAATTATTTAAATTACAACGCCATGGATAATTATATAAATTTAATCTATATTAATTCAATCTAAAGTATTGCCAGTATATCTCTACTATCCGATACACTATACGAAAATATTTTACGGCTATTTTATAACGTATCACGATACGGCTAAAAAGGTTGTCTTACTCGATGGCGACAGGAGCAACAGAGCATAGCGGATGGAACAGTCCTATAGGTACAAGTGGCGTATCAACGATATTTTCCCACTCGGCAGGAGTCGCGATACTTCCATATCCGACAGCCGGACGAGAACCGACCACGAACGGCAAATCGGATTGTTCCGCGGTGGTGTTGGGGCGAAGCAGTGAGAGACGATCTGGGCAAGATTCATCATTAGATGGTGAGGATTGGGGGATATGGATCAAGGAATATAGATTACAAGGTGGTATCATTGGTGGGAGGGTAATTTTATTTACTTGTGACGATGTATGATTTCTTTACAAGAGCGTAATAGAGGCTCGCGAGATTGTCACACCCTTTTGTGGTCCTCGGCCTTGAACCATTGCCACGCCTCTCAGTCATATAGCTCGGCCGCGACTGACGAGATTGATTCTTTCCCGTGATGGATACAAGTCAATCACTTGTTGTTGCCAAAGACTTGAACCTTGGGACTGTTCTGGTCTTTGAAATCAACCTGAATCACTCCTTTGCCCGACTTCATATAGTCTTCCGAATCCCAGACCTCGTCTGCCACACGGTCATATTCCGTCGTATCTTTGGCGATACCAAGGTCATCCGCGGCTTTTTGGAGAATGGCTTTCTCGCCGCTGTTGCCGTTGGGGACAGTGATGTACCTTACGCGGCAAGTTAGCTTCATGATGCGGTATGGAGAAACGTGGTTGGGGGTACTCACATCTTGGCATCTGCTAGACTGGCTTTGTTGTCGTTGTAGTGCTTCGATACCTTGTTGGCGACGTCTTGTTTGAAAGTGTCCTCGCTTCTGGCCTCGTTGGGCGAGATTGGTTCCAAGTGAGCGATCACGGCGCCTTTCTTGCCGACGATGAGAACGCCGCTGCAGGAATTCAGTCCGACGGTTCCCAGAATTGTAGAATCTTCGTCGTTTTCGAAGGGGAAGACTCGTGTCCGCCGATGGGGATGGTGTGAGAGTCGGGACTAAGGTCCATTCCGTCCTCCGAGTCGTCATCGATGTCCATGTCGTCTTCGACATCGGTCTCGTCATCTTCGACATCGTCCTCGTCGTCTTCAGGGCCGTTGGTGTCGGCTCTCTTTCGTCGAATCTTGCGCTCTGCGCGTGCGGCCCGCTTTCGTCGAAGTTTACGCAGCTTGTTAAGGGCGGAGGAGCATGCTTTTGCATTGGCTCCAAAAGCGGGCTGGGAGACCTCAGCGTCGTCGCCAAGGCCGAAAAGACTCAGCTTTCTCCCGTGACTTTGTTCGTCCAGCGCGGTTTGAGATCTTCCGCAACGGCATTGTTACCTCACTCGGCAATACCACCATTGGTAGGTGAGCCTCTGCATTCCGCAGCCTTAGCAAAGTGAGTATTGTTAAAACCACAGAATTGCCGGAGCGTCATACCTTTTACTGATAGCACGAGCGTCAACATGTGCCAGGCTTACTGTGAGGACATAAGCAGCTGCTTTTAGTAAATGCATAATGTGATATATGGATTGAGAAGAGGACTAGCTGTCAGAATGTTGGGGATTCGTAGTTTGTTGGAAGGCGAGAGTTCAGAGCCGGCTGAACAGAATTGAGGGTAAGATAAGAGATGGTTTTGTAGTCGCAAGAATGGTGTGTTGGTGCTGAGTATGTTGATTGATGGCTCGGATTAAGCCGGATTCGTGAGGAATATATACACAGTATGATCCAAATCCGTGCTTGCTTTTCTTGTTGGTATGACGGCGAGAGTTTCGTTCTTGCCTAGCTATGATGCAACAAAGCAATGATGCAACGATGCAGCGGAGGTTGAAGAATCTGCAATGTTGAAACATTGACACAGCCATAGTGAGAAGAGCTGGCCACAGCTCAGTTGGAGATGTTTCTATTGGGAGTTAGTCGGTACTAGCATTTACCGGTCGACAGGGTAGTTTTTTCTCGCGCAAGGGTGAAGATGTTTGTGGAGACTAACTGATTGGTTGAGAAGACAAGCACCAACACCCACAGCCGAGAGGAATGTCGTGAACATCGAATCATTACAACCGCTTGATTGTCAGATACATTGATAACAGCAACGTTTCAAGATGTTGTTTGAATGGTGGCGATGTTTTGTTGGTGGTGCGGGTGCCACGCCAGCTGAATTGGGCCCAGAATTTCCCTTTCATTTTTTTCAAGTCGAAGGAACAGCCTACGCTTCCAACAAACAAAGATTTTCCGTGTTTCTCTTTGAAACCCCCCAGGAGCAAAGGTACCAGCTCGCAATCTGACGAGACTTCCTTCGAGCTTGAACTTGGAACTACTACAGGAGGCTCATATCGGGTGTCATACAACGATTCAGACTGGATAAATTTGGTACCTCGAAAATATGTCGATCGAATTCGATGACCCCATGAACGAAGATACTCAGACTACATTGGCTGAATCTGTTCTCGATACTTTGCGAGAGGCATGCGCCAATGGACAGACTGAAGAGGCCAGAGCGTGTTTGAGGAGATGGAAGAACATGGAAAACCTGTTCCACGCCGTCCCCCGAAAAGACCCACGGTACATCTGCATCCAGCTCTGCTCGCTGCTGTTGAGAACGATCACCCATCGACGATGTCAATGTTGCTCGATGAAGGTTTCTTCATCGGATATGAAGCTGTCCGAGCAGCTTTGACCAACCGGTCGACAGCAATGCTTCAGGTTTTCTTCGACCATGGCTGGAACGTTAACAAAAAGCTGGGCCCAAGTACGGCTCCAGCGCTCTCGTAAGTATATGGGGTACAAGTATGGAATAGAAACACAAGCTGACATGCATAAGACGAGTACTGGACAATACGGACCTCGTTCGCTGGTTCGTTAGCCATGGTGCCGACCCAAATGCGGCGATCTAAAGCTGGCCTTCACCACTGGAAACAGCAGCATTCAAAGCTCCACTCGAGGTGATCAAGATTCTCGTAGATCACGGAGGCCGAGTTTATCCGAGCAATGCGCTTCCAGCAGCAGCCAAGACCGCTCTCCCTGATCGCATCGAGATACTGGCCTACTTTCTTGACCAGGAGCGCGCCGATCAACATGATCGAGTACGAATTCGACGACGAGACACGTAAAAAGTTTGGTGCGAAGGCATTCGGGACGGCTCTACACCAAGCGTCCAAGCGAGGCAACGAGCAGCTCGTCCGGTTCCTTCTCGAGCGAGGCGCCGCCACGAGTCCAAGGGATAGTGTGGGTAAGACTGCAATGCAGTATGCCCAGGAGAATGATTACCGGGGCGTTGTCGCTCTTCTCGGACATGCAGCCGTGGTTCACGAATAGGATGAAACGCGAAAATGCAACACAGCACAAAAGAGTTGGTAATGACATGAATGCATCGTTCCTCTTAGAACCCGAGATCAACATGCACTGTTGGTAGTGTAGACTGTAGGGATGCAGATCGATCGAATCCGGCTTAGACCACAACAGTACAGGGACGTCGTGCTGAGCAGTCTTGCTAGTGAGGACTGTGGGCCATGGTACGTGGTTATTGCGAAGCTGAGGCGAAACAGCAGGGTTATTACAGTACAAGGGCGAACAGAGTGGGTGGTCCAACAGATCGACGGGGGGCTGAGGTTGTGGATGTCACATGTGCCTGTCTATTTTCGGACTGACGTTTCAGAGTCCTCACGGCACGCGCCGCAGCCGCGACACCTCGCTAGACCAGCCCTAGGCACAGCCCTAGCCCCAGCCCTAAGCTTTCCCCAACACTGCCGAGTACTCTTAAAACATACAACGTGGTTGCATTCTCTGATTGGGAGATCTTCATGTCCAGAAACTATCAGAATCCCACTATTTTCTGACCAACAACGTACCTCATCCCCCGGTGCTATTTCATCCTAGGTCGGTCAAGAAGAGGCTCTGAACATTCTGGCAGAGCTTGCAGTCTGCTGTAGAGGACCTTCGGGTCCCACAAAGACAAGACTTCAACAGATCCGTACTACAGCTGAGAACTCTAACGCATCAGCCTTGGCTTCTTGTTAGCTTTTCGCTTGACTACTTAATGTAAGCGCCCGCCACATATCTTTGCGCTCCCGCATTTTGTGGCTGAACCCGGTATGCCAACATCTCCCAGCTGATCAAGTTTCGGATCGAGTGTTGCACCCCAAGATAGCTGCTGATACAATATTTCACTGCATCTTTTCCTACCCTTTGCCCATCGGGTTTCCGATTCCAGTTGGCCGTTCAGGCGTCCATGATCCTGATGTCATAGCATCACTTCTTTGCAGCGACTCTGCAGCAAGTCCGCTATCTGCAACAGTTACGACACCCTGTTATGGGGTAAACCTCTGTTGGCGGCAGGATGATTACGCATCACCTCGCCGTTGGTGACATCACAGTAAGTCAAGGAAGCAGATGGGTATCGGGTGCAAGCGTCTCACGCTCAATGTCTTCGAGAAGCAATGGTATAAAGAGCCCTCAGTCCATCTCCTCAACCATCATTCCAGCAACAATCAATATCGTAACATCTCCTACGACGGCATCTAATCCTCTATCATTTGCTGGTCATCTGATAAATCCCACCCGTCTTTTTTCACATTTAACAACTTACCATACATCCGAACTCTTCAGTCAACGAAGTATTTTCATCGTTCTCTGTATCCCATCAAAACCAACACCAGCAATCCCATAAGATGCAATTCTCAACGCTTTTCATCGCCGCAGCCCTCCCCTTCCTCATCTCCGCTTCCCCAACCGAACGCCGGTCCGCCTCGATTGAACGCCGATCGGCCGCCGCCAACAAGCTCGCGGCAAGGGGCCTCTTCGACACCACCCCCGTCGGCTGCACTTTCGCCGGCAAGCTTGGAAACGCTTACATCGACAACCCGACGGGCGACGGCAAATCCTGTTTCGGCTTCGACAACGGGGGCGCCGCCACCTGCGGGGGGCCCTACAAGCAGGAAGAGATCGACAATATCAAGAAAGCTGTCAGGGAGCAGGCCACCAAAGACGGGCAATGGGAATCCACCGAGGCGGGCGAATGGACTGCCAGTTTCAACCTTTTTACGACGGCGTTTGAGGATCGAGACACGTCGGCTTTCGACAAGACGTTGGATGCCGTCAATGTGGAAGGCAACAGTGGGGCGGGGCAGCTGACTTATTACTGGCAGAGAAACCTCAATTACATCACTGTCAGGCGCAGCGGGTGCCCGGGGGGTCTATTCGAGAAGAAGTAAGGACGATGGGGACTAACAAGGATTGGATCGGTGGCTGGGATAATATGCATGCCTGTATTTGCAGCATATAGATTCATGTTCGGACGCCCTTGCCGGTCGAGTGGAGCCGACGCAGCATGTACATTTTATAGAGCAAAGATCTTGAATTCCAAGACCCCAATATAAGACCCAATACCAACTTCGCTAAGTCACTGATAATTCATCAGAGCTTTAATGCATCCTCATCGTTGACTTTCGGTGGTCTCCTACTCCCTTGATTGAGTAAGCAAGCAGTGCATCCCATGCCAAATTACTTGAATGGAGAACAAGTTGATGAACGTCTGTCCAACGGTTATGCGTATGGCTCCCATGCTGACTAAGTCCTTGGCGCCAAGATTACTTGCACCTCGTCTTGTCAGCGCTAACCGTCTTAATCCCTCAACGGCCTCCGAATAAATTGGGCTTAACAGCACTGTGCTGAGGTGAGTCTGTAGATCTAATACTCTCTGATTTCGGCTTTGTTTTTAGGCCGCAACATGTCCCATAATTCAAGATTTAGTAACTAAAGCCTGATCTTGGAATTATCGCTCGAAAGGTAAATAGCTTGCACTTTGCTACCGCAACTGGGCCATCTATCCGCCTCCGAAACCTCTCTATAGTCTTCATCACCTTCCACTTCGAAAAACGAAAAGAACAATGTCAAAACCACACATCATTATCATCGGCTCCGGCTGGGCCGGTTTCTACCTCGCCGACTACCTCTCCCCAACCCTCTACACCATCACCATCATCTCCCCCCGCCGCACCTCAGCCTACACCCCCCTCCTCGCCTCCGCCGCCTGCGGCCTCTTCAACTTCTACCTCGCCGAAGAGCCCATCCGCAGCAAATCCCGCAAATGCCGCTTCCTCAAAGCAACCGTCACATCCATCTCCTTCGCCTCCAAAACCGTCCACTGCGCTCCCGCCTTCGACGACGACACCGATCCCATCACCAATCAGCATTTCGATCTACAATACGATTATCTGATCCTGGCTCCAGGATGCGTCCCCAATACCTTCGGCACCCCAGGCGTCCTCGAAAACGCCCTCTTCATGAAAAACGTCTCCGACGCAATGGCAACCCGAAAACTCCTCTTCGACCTCCTCGAAAAAGCATCCTTGCCCACTTGGCCCCCCGACCGCAAGAAAGAACTCCTCCATATCGCGATCGTCGGTGGTGGGCCTACCGGCGTTGAAATTACCGCTGAATTAGACGATCTCGCCCATCGTGAGTTGAGGGATTTGTACCCTGATGTGGCGCCTTATTTGCATATCAGCATCTATGACGTCGCGCCGCATATCCTGGGGAATTATGAGCGCAAGTTGCATGAGTATGCTAACGAGAAACTGGTGAGACGGCATGTGGCTGTGGAGACGAATACGAGGATCGAAAAGGTAGATCGGGATGCGTTGTTCGTGAAGGGAAAGGGCAGAGTGCCGTATGGGATGTTGATGTGGGTGACGGGGAATAAAGCAACGGCTTTAGTGACGGGCATGCAGGATGTAAGGAAATCGGAAAAGGGGTTGGTGAGGGTTTTGACGGATACTCATTTGAGAGTTTTCAAATCGAATACTGGAGATGGGGTTTGGGATAATGTCTTCGCGCTCGGCGACGCGGCGGATATCGATGGAAACAGCTTGCCGACGACGGCGGAGGTGGCGGTCCAGAAGGCGAGGTATTTGGTCCGTTTCTTCAATTCGAGATCGGAGATGTTGTTGGATGTACCGGCGTCGATGCCGTTTACGTATGCGGAGAAGCAGTTGGTGTCGTATATTGGCTCGAGAGATGGGATCATAGCGGGAAGGGGCGATAGGGAAGGGTGGACGGGGAGGTCGGCGTGGTTGGCGTGGAGGAGTGGGAGTGTGATGTGGACGAGGAGTTGGCGGAATCGGATTGTGATTTTGTTGACTTGGATGCTGAATTGGGTTTTTGGGAAGGAGATTGCGAAGATGTAGGTGTTTGGGTTTGGCGAGTGCATATGGCTGATATGATGGTGATAATGATGACGACGATGATGATAATAATGAGACATTTGGACACAGTGCACACAAGGTGAAGAGGATGGAGGAAAGGAACTCATCTCCGCTCTTGGGATAAGATTGGATAGGATAGTATGTATGACAGCGTGAAGAGAACATCTCACCACTGCCAGCAGCTACAGCTTCTTTGCTTTCATGCAAATGGATAGATGGTACATCTACCAGTCTGAGCAATCACTTACATGATCTCCCATTCTCCGCCTTCAATATCGCGAAGACCTCCCTTCCCTTGCCATCTCCCCAATTGTAGGTATTCGCATCCCGGGCCCGGTCCACAAGCGAACAGTAGAGGGATCGCAACGTTCATGACCCGTGGGTATCCTAGACCGAAGTAGAACAGTACAAGTCAGCCATCTATATCAACCAATCAATGAAGCTCGAACTCATATCAGCAGAACGTGGAGAAAAATAGCAGTATAAACGACATGCCAGCCAAGGAGGTCGGTCGTACAGAGCTAAGAAGCGTCCTCCTTCGCGCCATGGTGTTCTCGGCGGATCTGGACGACTCGCTGGGCCGTTTTCCGGATGTCTTCTTGCTGGGCGACTCGGCCGCGTAGTGACCATGTTGGGCTTTCGGCCTTTCGGAGTGTCAATCCAATTTGGCTAGGGTCTTCGCGGACTAGACCTCCGGGATCTCTGTGGGTCGTGGGGATGTGTTCGGTACAGGTGATTCGAAACAAACAGCTATTGGAAACGAAAGGCTTGAATGATGATATTGTGCAAAATGTGAGAACAGAGAAACGATCAAATTATTCTTTCTGGGCGGCGCGCATAAGATTGCGAGATTCTCCTCGAATTTCTGCATGCGCTCCTTCTCCTTTCCTTGCCTCTGGTTCCCACGGGGGAACATTACCTTCCTCGGCCAAGATGAAGCAGTGATCGGGGTCCTCACGCACTCGGCCTCCAGGGAGCCTGTACCTTCTCTAAGGGATTGTTTTGGTGCAGCTTATCCAGAGATGATACGATCAAGCGCAACAAGAACTAGCAGTGACATGAAGACAAGAAGGATCCTCAGACAACGCAGTGAAGGCGGTAATAAAGACTGTCCCTCCCGCCAGGTTCCCAATACGGGGTAGGTCCTCCTTTGAAGGTGATAACAGGGCCGAAATTGTTGGGTTCTTCGTGCAAAAGTCCTCCAGGAAATCTATGCTTCATAAAGAACGCCGCACGCGAAGCAACAGAAACCACGCGAATATAAGGAAAGTATAGACTCACTCCTTTTCAGCTTCTTCCCTTGCCTTGGACTTCTTTCCGCCCTCCCAGATGCGAAGCTTCTCCAGAAGCACATACCCCCAGTAGTACGCCGGACTGTCGCCTCCACCCATCTTCCCCTTCTTCTTGAGGAACGTGCCTAGGCTTCGAGGGCTCGGGCCTGTGGAGTTCCTATGACACTCCACTGCACCCATCCTACTCTCCAGCTCTTCCATCTCTTTCGACATGCCAGCCTGGGTCAATTTTTTATTTGTGCCGGGGATATTCTGTTTGTCGGTCAAGAGCTTGTTGAGCTTCCGACGGACGACCGACGCGTCGTCGTAGCAAGGGACTTCGCCGTGGATTTCATCGAGTGGGATGTCGCGGAAGTCGCTGTATTGAGCTTGGATTTCGACAGCGGCTTTGGAGAGTTTAGGTTTGGAAGTGGGTTTCGCGTCGGCGTTCTCTTTATCGGTGTTGGACTCGCTGGTAGAGCCTTTGGAGGGTTTGGATTTGGAGTAGGGGGAGACACGCGGAAGGGTTTGAAAATAAAAGGGGCGTCGCAGGATTTGTTTACGGTCGCGGTCGCCTCTGACGTCAAGCGCGTTTGACGTCAGAGTACGCAAAGCCACGTGATGCTAAGCGAGCCGGCCGATCAGACGAGAATTACCGTATTATCTGGCATATAAGGATATGAATGCGTATAAGATATGTTGTCGTATAAGATATTGTTTCAAATCAGGATTTTTAAATTTGAAAAGATAATTATATATAAGATATATATTTAGAAAAATTGAAGTTCGCTATATAAAAATAGATAAAAGTATTAAAATAAAGTAGACTTCGGCGAATATAACTATTTTTATTCGTTCGTTTATCGTATTCGAATTTATAGATACGTCAAATTGATTTATCCGCCAATTTTTTTATCGAAATTTTAAACGTATATTAAATATAATAATTTCGCTAATTGATTTATAAAATATATCTATTTATAAATTTTATTTATATATAAAATTCTATTTTAAATAAATATAAATCGTATAGTTGATATATAAAAATAATATTTTATATATCAAATTATATAATATTTAGAAATACCAAAAAAAAAAACGAATTTTAAATTATTGATATATATAAAGCGCCAAGCGATTATTTTACGTAATTTTATTATCAAACAATCGAGGTTTGAAGCGGAACTTTAACGAATTTCGAGCAATCGAATGATCGAAATGGCGATTGGCTCGATTTAATTATACCAGAAAAAAACAAATTTTAAATAATTAGTATATATGAAACTAAACTGGCCATTCGAGTCGAGTTATAAATTTAAAATTATAATTCGACCCGATTTTCTAACCTATTTAGGCGAAGTTTTAATCTATACTAGTAATTCTAGCGCGTTAATCACGTTTATCGCGTTTTCGGATCGCCATTTCAATTCGAAACGGCCAGTCTATATGAAACTGTAACGTTCCTATACGTCAAAGAACGTTATATTCGAGTCTAGCTACAGCCGTAGGCGTAGTCCGAGCTACTAAATAGTAAAGGAATTCTAATATAGATTATTATAACCAATCCCGCGTAGCCGCGAAAGTATAGTTATAATATTATAAGGCGTCTATATTATAGAAGTAATTAAAAAGAGAATAGTAGAAACGTATTTAATAATTATATTAATAACTAATAAAGGAAGCTATTTAATAGGATTAAAAAACGATATATATAATAAAAGTAGCCGATAGTATCGATAGATAGCCGTCTACTAAAAGTTTCTATTATAGTAATCGGCTATCGCAGCTACGGGCGGCTATAGATAATTAGGTTCGTTTATTTAACTAATTTTCTAGTATACCTCTATAAAACTATAGATATAATATAGCCCTTTTATATCGTTTTCTATCTAGTCTTTCTATATACGGGATCTATAAAATTCTAACTTTTTTTTTTATTTTATTTTTCTTTCTTTAAATATTTTTATTATATATTTTCGAAAAAGTAATTATTTAAAATCTTTTTATCGAATTTAATTAAAAGGTATTATTATATCTTTTTTTCCTCTTGTAGGGCCTCTGTCCGAGGTTATAATTGAATTATTATATATATACGTTTTATCACCGTAGTTTTTATACGGTAATAATAGTTGTTGCTTGTATAGCAAAGAATTTTCGTAGTTAAAAGTTAACTAAGGTTCGCAGCGCAGTTAATCGTTTTTATTCTATTATATCCTCTATTTAATTACTATTCCTCCTCTATATAAGTATACCTTTTGTTACTCGCAGTCCTCCACGTAACTCCAAGAACAAATATCGCTCTATATATACGGAAGAGCGAGCGACCTTCTGGTACGTAGCCTTGTCGATTCCTTTATACTACTTCGAAATACGTACGATTATAAGCTACTAATATAGCTTCCAGGACTACCTGCTAGGCGGTAATACTATCTTTTATCCTCGTTACTTCGTCCTCGTTTACGGTCGTATCCGAATCCAGACAGCCTGCTAATCTATCTAGATACTCGATAACTACTAGTTTAACGGCCAGCTTAGATTTCTGCTCGAATTCTAGCAGGATAAAGGCTCCTACTAGAAGTCTAATATAGTCGCTAAAACTATATAGCTCCGGCGGATTCGGAATATAAAGCTTTAATATTATATTTAGGACTATCGGATTCTGGGATTCGAAGTCCGTTATAGTAGGCGGACTGTCGAGGACTCGGTCGACGTAATCGAGTAGCTCGAATTCGGCGGTTTTAAGCTCTATTTTTTTAAATTAGAAAGATATAATCGTAGTTATAATATTAGTAGAGGTTCTATATATATTAGCCTGCAGCCTGGGCTGTTGCGGAAGATACGTATGTCAGATACGATAGTATAAATCAAGTCAGTCCGTAGTGGTTGCGTAAAGGTACTGGTAAAAGAAGACGAAGAAGAAGCGACTGTAAGGTATATATATATACGAAATTTCTGCTACGTTATATCTTAAATAAGCTATAGGAACTTATACTACGAGCGTATTACGGAATAGATTAGAATTAATTTTAAATAGTTCTTTAGTTTAAGTTAATCGGACTAGAATACTAGTTCTTATACCGTATATCGAACGCTAGCGTAATAATACTAAAGTAAATTACTTACGGAACCGACGGTTAATCGGATACCAAAAAAACAAATAAAATAATAAATATCTTTTTTTTATAATCTTTATATTTATAATTCTTTAAAAGAATATAAAGTTAAAGTAGAAAGTAATATCTATAGAAAGTTTATTTATATCTAGAAGTTTTATAATTTTTTAATTTCCGATACTATCTATACTAGCCGATTATTTTTAATTTTTTTTTTTTCGATTACTAACGTTTATAGAAAAATATTTCGAAGATAAAAAGAATAAACTCCGATCCGATATTAAAAATATTTTTAATAAATATACCGAAGTACGTTATTATATCGAGTCTTTTCTAGATTTTAAAAAGGAGATTCGTAATTAGTATTTTATTTAGAAGTCGGATTTCCGCCGACTTTTTAGGAAGTAAAAATATTTTATTATTTATTATCGCGTTTTAGATAAATATAAAAGTAATTTTATTATTTAGAAATAACGTATATTATTTTATTTTAATAAATTCGACAATCCTATTACGTTCTACTCTTCTATTAATTTTATACTAGCTATATAAAAAGTATTCGTTAAATCTATTTCTAGTTTCGATTTAACTAATCTAGATCGGTTTCTAAAAAAATTCGATTTTTTCTAGCTTCTGTCTTTAATAAATATATAAAAGATTATCTAATTAAAGATTTTTTTATATTATATTTTATTTCTTTCGGATTTAGATTTCGAGATTATAAATTATATCTAGACTTTCTAAAATTTCCGCTAATTTTTATTTTTTAGCGACTATTTTATTCTATAATAATAAAGATAAAAACTATTTATCTTTTAGTTATATATTTAATATAGAGTCAGGTATTCTTTTTTCTAATTATATTTTTAATTCGGATATAGAATTATATTTAGTTTTTTCTATTTCTTTAATAATATTTTTATAGATTTTTTTAATATCTTCTATCTATAACTTTTATATTATTTCTTAAATTTTATCGTATTTTAATACTAGTTATAAAAGTAAATAATAATATTTTTTTTTAGATTTTTATTTCTTATATTTCGTTTCCTTCTTTAAATAAGGTATCGAATTTTTTAATTTATTCGTAGTTCGTATTTAACGCGATATCTAGCTTTCTATATAAAAGATTTTTATATACAAAAAAATATACTATTTATAGTTCTATTTTTCTTCTAACTATACTTTTTTAAATTAGTATTCTAGAAGTTAATTTTTTTTATTTATTTCCGAATATAATATATTATCTAGTACTTTCGATTATTATAAAATTTAAAATTCTAATAAATCTATTTTTTATTTTTATTTCGATATCTATAATCCTATTATTCTATTATAGACGGCTTTAAATAAATCTTTTAATTTAATTATATAATCCTTTTATAATCTTATTTTTTTTTTCTCTATTTATAAAAGCTATTATTTTATAACTTTTAATTTTTATTTTAAACGCCGCTATAAAAGGTTTTTCGGTTTTATAAAATTTAAATTCTATTATTACTCTCTTTTTAGTTTTTCTAGGTTCTATAAAGTACTATCCTGATTCCTTTTTATCTAATAGATAGATAAAGTATTTATTATTATAGCAGGTTATCTAACTTTTAATTATATATTTTTTAGTTTTTTTTCTAAATAATTTCTCTATTATTTTAAACTAGTATTTAGTTACCTCTATTATCTTTTTAATTAGGTAATTCTTTTTAAAATATCCCGTCTTTTTATATAAATAATAAACTTTAATCCGCGATCTTTTATTTTCGATAGTATTAAGTTCTATTAAATTTCTTTTAAACTATCTTTTAATAGATTCTATTTTACTAAATTTCTATTTATCTAAATATATTTTATACTACCTAGTATTAATTTTAGTTGCTAATTCGATAAAGAACGCTAGCGAATTTAGTTCTTTAATTACTATTATAGCTTTTTTAATTTTTATATAGAGTTTTTTATAGAAGTAAACTTTTAAAACTAAATTTTTCTAGTCTATTTTATAAGCTAATATTCTAAACTAAATAGTATAAATAACTATCGATTTCTACTATTTTAAAACTATTAGTTTCCTTTTTATTATTCTATCTTTATTATTATTTTTAAAAGTTTTTTTTATAGCTATAATTAGATTATCGAAAATATAGAGAATCTATAATATTTTATCTTCTTATTAACTTTCCGGATTATTAAAATAATCCTCTATACAGGGCTATATCTAATTAAAAGCTATCTTTTCTAGAAATAATATTATAAATAGAACTTTAATTACTTTTTTCGGAAACTAGTATATATATAATATAAAATAGATATTTATCTAAATAATTTAAGATTTTAAAGATTTTTTATTTTTTTTATAAATATTAGGAGTTACTATTTTAATAGTATCGCTTCGATCTATAGAGCGGGGTAATAAGATCGATATAGTAAATTATTAAAATATAACGTTCCTATATATTAAAGGGCGTTATATTTAAATCTAGCTATAGCTATAGGCGTAGTCCGAGCTACTAAATAGTAGAAAAATCCTAATATAGATTATTATAACTAATCTCGCGTAGCTATAAAGATATAATTATAATATTATAAAGTATTTATATTACGGAAGTATATAAAAAGAGAATAGTAGAAATATATTTAATAATTATATTAACGACTAACAAAAGAAGCTATTTAATAGAAATAAAGAACGATATATATAATAAAAGTAGTTAATAGTATCGATAGGTAGCTATCCGCTAAAAACTTCTATTATAATAGTCGGCTATCGCGGCTACGGGCGGCTATAGATAATTAGGCTCGTTTACCTAGCCAATTTTCTAGCGTATTTCTAAAAAGTTATAGATATAATAGAATTGCTAAGAAATTATTTTACGTAATTTAATATAACGTTTCTATATATCAGAAGGCGTTACGTTCGAGTCTAGCTATAGCCGTAGGCGTAGTCCGAGCTATTAAATAGTAAAGAAATTCTAATATAGATTATTGTAACTAATCTCGTATAACTATAAAGATAAAATTATAATATTATACAACGTCTTTATTATATAGATAATTATAAAAGAAACGACGAGTTAATTAGTAATTATATTAATAGTTAATAAGAAAAGCTATTTACTAGATATAAAAAGTAAAATATATAGCTAATAGACTGTCGTATCTACTAGAATCAATTTACTAAATAGCAGCGACTCTATAGTTCTACCGGCTCTAAATAAACTAAACTATTAATCCGTTTATCTAATTAATAAACGTAAAATACTCCTATAGAACTATAGATATAATACGGCCTTCTCTATATCGTTTTTCTAATTTTTTTTTAAAGTTTTCTAGATATTTTCAAGGTATTTTCTTAAATTTCTAAATATTTCTCTTTCTAAAAACCTTTTTTATTTAATTAGAAATATATTAGTTTTTTTTATCGACTATATATTCGATTTCGTATTTCTTTTTTTTCTAGTAATACTAGTCTTTTATAAATAGTACCTATAGAAGCGTTTTTTTAAAAAGACTAACGTATAATTTTAGAAATATTTCTATAGCTAGTAACTTTATAAAGTACTATTTTATTTCTAATACTTTCGATTTCGAAGATTTCTATATAAAATCTATTTAATTTTCTATCTATTAAACTTTTAGTTAATAGAAATATTTTATCTTTTTTTTTAATATTATAATATTTTCTAGATTTATCTATTTTTTCTTTTATCTTTTTTTGTTTTCAATATTTATATTTATATTTTTACTTTATTTTAATTATTTTTTATTTTATTTATATATATTTACGCTGCCGGGTTTTTTATTTCCGAAATAATTCTTTATTTTAGAATTTTATTATATAATAACTCGTCCGATATTATTTAGATATCGTTATTATATAATAAATTAATTACTATTTATATTTTTAGAAATATTTAATCTAATTTTTTCTTTTTTCCGAATAGTAGATTTTTATATAGATTTCTAGAGTTTAATTTATTTTTTCTATCTAATCGTCCGTCTAGAATAGATTAGTCGTCGGATCGAGTTTTAAATTTAGATTAAAAGAATCGATTCGACCCGAATCGGTTCCGACTTTTTTAAATATCGAATCGAATCAGTTTCGACTTTTTTAAATACTAAATTAATTCGGTTTCGGATTAAATTTAGAAATTAAAATTTAATTTACTAAAACTATTTAAACTGCTAAATTTAAATATAAAAATATAATTCTATTATAAAAACTATATCAATCTATTTAAAAAATTTCTAGTTAAACGAAATATATTATCAAAATATATTACTTTTATATAAAATTAATTAAATAATTAATTAATTTCTTTATTATAATATTATATTATATTAATTATAATATTTTATTTTATATTTAAGATTTAGTAGATTAGATCAGATTTCTATTAATTTTTATTTTATAATCCGATTTAATTTTCGGTTTTAATTTTAGAAACCGATTTATACCGTTTAATAGATCGGATCGAATTAATTTACTAAAATTCGGATCGGGTTTCCGAAATACTAATAAAAATTCGATCCGAAATAGCTAGCCTAATCTAGAAATAAATTAATATAATTATTATCTATTTTATTCGTAATATCTAAATTAGTTCTTTTATAAAATTTAAAATAAAATGTTAATCTTTATCTAAAATAATTTTTTCTGTAATTTTATTTTTATAGAATACTATTTTTAATAATAGAAATACTAGTTATTCTACTATTATTCTACTTTTATATAATATAAATTTTATATATTTTATAAATCTATTTACTATTATTACTATTATATTATATAATATTTATATTAATAAATCGATAGATTCTGGCAGCTCTATTGTAAAGTTTATTATAATTTATTAATATAGTTACTTTAGTTTTTATATCGGATTTAGTGTACTAATTTATTTTAGACGATCTTTTTTTAATATTATAAAGTCTAGATAGTTTTTTATATATTTATATATTTATCTTTTTTTGAATTAATTTTAATATTTTTATAAATTTTTAATATTCTATTATTTTAGAATTATATATTTATTAAATAATATCGGTAATTTCTTCCGAAACTTCTATTTTTTCTAGAACTTTTCTGTTTCTTTTTAGTAAAAGTCTATTTATTTTTTCTATTACTTCGTAGTCTATCTTTTGATTTAAATTATCGATAACGATATTATCCGTATTTCTAATATATCTTGTTTTAAAGATAGAATATATAATTTTTTCTATCAATTTTAGTTATTTTTATTTAAATTCTTTATTAATTAAAAACGATAGAAAGTTTTTATAATCTATATAGACTATTATCTTTTATTAATATATCTTTTATATATATCTTCTAATATATAAAGTTTACTACGATTACTACTATTTCTTTATCTATTATTATATAGTTAATTTCTATAGAAATTAATTTCTTTTAATAGTATTTTCAAGGTTTAATTTTTTGTATTATATAAAACTCTAGTATTCTATCTAAAATATCTATATATAGTATTATTTATTTTTTCGAATCGAAAATTTCTAAAAAATTTTTATTTATAAAATATTATTTAAATTTTTAAAAGCTTCGTTTTTAACCTATATCTATTAAAATATCGTATTATTATCTAATAGGTCTATTAGAGAGATAGACTTCTTTATATATCCTTCTATTATATTTTTATAGAATTTTATAAATTTTTTAAAAATATTATATATCTTTTTTATTCTTAGATATAGACTATTTCTTTATCGTTTATAATTTATTTACTTCTATTATAATACCTCTCTAGTTTAATTATATTGTCTAGAAAGATTACTTCTTTTTTAAAAAATTTCGATTTTTTTTAACTCTAAAATTATATTTTCGAAATCTAGTATTTTCTTTATATATTATTTATATTCTTCTTTTATTTCTAAAAATACTAATATATCGTCTATATAGATTATAATAAAGATATTAGAATAGTAATATATTACTTTATTAATCGCGTATTATTAAAACGTAGAAATATTTATTTATCCGAAAAGTATTACTAAATATTTAAACAGTCTATATTTTATTTTAAATACTATTTTCTATTCGTTTTTTTCTTTCATTTTTAAAAGATTAAAAGTATCTTTTAGGTTAAGATTTATATACTATTTAGCTTTTCCTAATTTACTTTTTAAATTTATTAGAAAAGAAAATAAATATTTATCTTTTTATATTACTATATTAAAATCGGAAGTTTCTAATCTTTTTTAAAATAAATATAATCGATTATTATACTCTAGATTTATAATAATATATATATCTTTATTTATTATTTTATTTATTTTTTTAATATCCGGTTAACCGTCGGTTCCGTAAGTAATTTACATTAGTATTGATACGCTAGCGTTAGATATACGGTATAAAAACTAGTACTCCAGTCTAATTAATTTAAACCAAGGAACTATATAAAATTAACTCGAATCTATTCTGTAATACGCTCGTAGTATAAGTTTCTATAATTTATTTAAGATATAACGTAGTAGAAGTTTCGTAGTATATATACCTTACGGTCGTTTCTTCTTTTTTTTCTTCTATTAATACCTGTAACTACTACGGACTAATTTAACTTATACTATTATAACTGACGTACGTATTAACCGTAATAGTTTAGACTGCAGGCTAATATATATAAAACCTCTACTAATAATACTGGACCTGGATTTTTAGTATTTTTTAAAGCAGTCGCCGACAGAATCCTTTACCTATAACTACGATTATACCTTTCTAATTAAAAGAAATAGAGTTCGAAACCGCTAAATTTAAGCTATTTAAAAATGTCGACCGAGTTTTCGCTAATCTGCCTACTATAATAAACTTTAAATCTCGAAATCCGTCGGTTTTAACTATAATATTAAAACTTTCTATTCCGAATCCGTCGGAGCCGTACGGTTTTAGCGACCGTATTAAATTTCTAGTAAAGGCCTTTATCCTACTAGAATCCGAGCTAATAGTCGAGCTGGTAGTTAAGCTGGTAGTCGTCGAATATCTAGATAGGTTAGCAGGCCGTCTGGATTCGGGTACGACTATAGACGAAGATAAAATAATAAGAGTAAAAGATAGTATTACCGTCTAGTAGATAGTCTTGGAAGTTATATTAGTAGCTTATAATCGTACGTATTTCGAATTAATATAAGAAAATCTTGGTACGTAGAAGATTGCGAGTATTAAAAGATATATTTATATAAAGAAGGAATAATAATCAAAAAGAAAATATAATAGAATAAAAACGATTAATGTATTATATCTACGATTCTATAGAAATACGCTGGAAGATTAGTTAAATAAGCGAATCTAATTATCTATAGCTGTCTATAGCTGCTATAGCCGACCTTTATAGTAGAAACTTTTAGCGGATAGCTATCTATCGGTACTATCGATTACTTTTATTATATATATTATTCTTTACTTCTATTAGATAGTTTCTCTTATTAGTTATTAATAGAATTATTAAATACGTTTCTACTATTCTTTTATTAATTACTTCCGTAATAAAAATACTTTATAATATTATAACTATATCTTCGCGGCTATACGGAATTAGTTAAAAAAAATTTATATTAAAATTTCTTTACTATTTAATAGCTCGAATTATATCTATAATTATAGTTAGACTTAAATATAACGACTTTTAATAAATAGGAATATTATATTTTAATAATTTACTATATTAATCTTATTACCCCGCTCTATAGATCGATACGATACTATTAAAACGATAATATTTAATATCTATAAAAAAAATAAAGAATTTTTAAAACTTTAGTTTATTTAGATAAAATATTTACTTTATATTATATATAAACCAGTTTTTAAATAAAATAATAAAAGTTCTATTTATAATATTATATCTAGAAAAAGTAACCTTTAATTAGATATAGCTCTATATAGAAGACTATTTTAATAATCCGAAAAATTAAAAGAAAGATAAAATATTATAGATCTTCTATATTTTCGGTAATCTAATTATAGCTATAAAAAAAGCCTTTATAAATAATAATAAAAATAAAATAATAAAAAGAAAACTAATAATTCTAAAATAGTAAAAATCGATAGCTATCTATACTATTTAGATTAGAATATTAGCTTATAAAATAGACTAGAAAGATTTAATTCTAAAAGTTAATTTCTATAAAAGATTCTATATAAAAATTAAAGAAACTATAGTAGTAATTAAAAAACCAGATTTACTAGTATTTTTTATTAAACTAGTAATTAGAATTAATACTAGATAGTATAAAATTTACTTAGATCAATAGATATTTAATAAAATAGAACCCGCTAAAAGATAGTCTAAAGGAAATCTAATAGAATTTAATATTACTAAAAATATAAAATCGCGGACTAAAGTTTATTATTTATATAGAAAAATAGGATACTTTAAAAGAAATTATCTAGTTAAAAAAATAATAGAAGTAACCGAATATTAGTTCGAAATAATAGAAAAATTATTCTAAAAAAGAACTAGGGAATATATAATTAAAAGTTAGATAACTTACTATAATAATAATTACCTTATTTATTTATTAGATAAAAAAGAGTTAAGATAGTATTTTATAGAATCTAGAAAAACTAAAAAGAAAATAATAATAGAATTTAAATCGTATAAAACCGAGAAACCTTTTATAGCAGCGTTTAAAATTAAAATTAGAGATTATAAAATAATAGCTTTTATAAATAAAAAAAAAAGGAAAATAAAATTATAAAAAGATTATATAACTAGATTAAAAGATTTATTTAAAAGTATTTATAATAAAATAATAGGATTATAGAAGTCGAAATTAGAATAAAAAATAGATTTATCGAAATTTTAAACTTTATAGTAATCGAAAATACTAGATAATATATTATACTAGGAAACGAATAGAAAGAATTAATTTCTAGAATATCTATATAAAAAAGTATAGTTAGAAAAAAGATAAAACTATAAACGGTATATCTTTTTATATATAAAAATCTCCTATATAGAAAATTAGATATTAGATTAAATATAAATTATAAATAAATTAAAAAAATTAATATCTTTTTTAAAAAGGGAGGCGAAATATAGGAAATAGAAATCTAGAAGAAATACTACTATCTACTTTTATAACTGGCGTTAAAATATAATAAAATCTAAAAAATAATCTATAAATTATAAATAGAAAATATTAAAAAAATCTATAGAAATATTATTAAAAAAATAGAAAAAACTAAATATAATTCTATATTTAAACTAAAAGAATTACTAGAAGAAAAAATACTAAACACTATACTAAATATATAATTAAAAGATAAATAGTCTCTAATCTCGTTATTATAGAATAAAATAGTCGCTAAAAAATAGGAATTAGCGGAGATATTAGAAGACCTAGACGTAATTTATAATAGTAATATCTAAATCGGAATAAATAGATATGATACGAAGAAATCTGTAACGTCCCTATACGTCAAAAGGCGTTACGTTCGAGTTTAGCTACAGTCGTAGGCGTAGTCCGAACTACTAAATAGTAAAGAAATCCTAGTATAGATTATCGTAACTAATCCTACGTAGCCGCGAAGGTATAATTATAATATTATAAGATATCTTTATTATAAAAGTAATTAAAAAAGAAATAGTAGAAATATATTTAATAATTATATTTACGACTAATAAAAAAAGCTATCTAATAGAAATAAAAAGCGATATATATAATAAAAATAGCCGATAGTATTAATAAGCGGCCGTCTACTAAAAGTTTCTATTATAGTAGTCGGCTACAGCGGCTATAGGCGGCTATAGATAATTAGGCTCGTTTATCTAGCTAATTTTTTAATATATATCTATAAAGTTATAGATATACTATAGTCCTTTCTATAGCGTTTTCCTAAACCCCTTTAACGTTTTTTAAATTCTTTTAAAGTATTTCCTAGGTTCCTATATATTTTTTTTATCGGGGAACTCTTTCTATTTAATTAGAAATTTATCTATCTCCTTTTTTTCTTTAATAATTTTTTTAACTTTATATTTTTCTCTTTTTTAATAATATTAGTCCTTTACTAATAGTATTCTATCCGGTACTTTTTTAAGGAATCCTATATAGAATTTTAGGGAAATTTCTATTACCGGAAATTTAAAATATACTATTATTTTTCTAATTTCCTAAGTTTTAAAAACTTTAATATATAGCCTATCTAATTTTCTATCTATAAAGTTTTTTATAGATAGAAATTTTCTATTTCCTTTTTTAATATTATAGTTTCTCTTTAATTTATCTATTTTTTATTTTACTTTTTCTTTAGCTTTCTAGATTTTTATTTTAGTTTTATCCTAATTTTTCTTTATTTTATTAACGAATATCTATACCGCTAGGTTAATCGTTTTTTCGGTTATTTTATATCTTAGTTTTCTTTCGTATAAAAGTTTATCTAGAGTTATTTTAATATCTTCGTTATATAATAAATTAATAGCTATCTAAACTATTAGAAAAAATTATATCTAATTTTTTCCTTCTTTAAAATAGTATATACGTAGATAGGATTCTAATATTTAATTTATTTTTTCCGTCTATCTATCGGTCTGCGGATAGAATAATATTAATATTACCTATTCGATTCCTACTACTTATATTAATTTCTTTAGAAAGTTAAAAACGAATAGTTTATTTCTATCCGATATAATCTTTTCTATAATACTATTTTCGTAAAAAACTATTTTTAATAATAAAAATACCAGCTGTTCCGCTATTATTATTATTTTATAAATAATAAATCTTATATATTTCGTAAATCTATCTATAATTATAGCTATTATATTATAGGATATATATATATAGAGATTAATAAAATTTGGAAGCCCTATAATAAAATCTATTATAATATATTAATAAAACTATTCCGGCGTTTATATAGGATAGAGTTTTCCAATAGGCCCTAGTTTACTTTTTTTTTATATCGAATATTCGGAATAGTTTTTAATATATTCTTCGATATATTTTTTAAATATTAATATATTAGTTTTTTTCTAAATCCTTTTTAATTTAAATACTAATATATTAGTTCTTTTCTGAATACTTTTTAGTAGTTTAGTTATTTTCTGATATCCTGCCGTCTTAGAATTATACGTTTGGCGAATAATATTATTTATCTTTTCTGACGTTTTAGCTCTTTCTAATACTTTTCTATTTCTTTTTAGTAGTAATCTATTCGTTTTTTCTATAGTTTCGTAATCTACTCTTCGATTTAAAATATTTATAGCTATATTATCTGTTTCTTTAATATATTATATTTCGAAATTATAATAGATAATTTCTTTCGACTATTTTATTTATCTTTAGTTAAATTCTTTATCGAATAAAAGTAATAAAAGATTCTTATAATCGGTATAGACTATTACTTTTTTCGATATTCCGGTTATATATATTTTCTAATATATAAAATTTATAATAATAGCTAATATTTTTTTATCTATTATCGTATAGTTAACTTCGGCTGGTATTTATTTTCTTAAATAATATTCTAATAGTTTACCTTTTTATACTATATAGAATTCTAAAGCCCTATCGGATATATCTATATATAGTATAATTTATTCTTCCGGATTAAATATATTTAAGGCTTCTTTATTTATAAAACTTCGCTTAAACGCCTAAAATATTTATTTTTCTATTCGTATCTATTAGAATATTATATCGTTCTATAGAAGATCTATTAAAGAAATAGTTTTTTTTATATATCTTTTTATTATATTTTAATAGAGTTTTATAAAGCCTAAAAAGCTTTAAATTTTTATTTTTATTTTTCGGAACTGGTTATTTTTTTATTATTTAAATTTTATTAGTTTCTATTATAATATTTTCTAGTCTAATTATATATCCTAGAAATATAACCTCTTTTTTAAAAAATTCTGACTTTTCTTTTTTAATTCTAAAGTTATTATTTTTAAATTTTTATAATATCTTATAAATATATTAGTTATATTCTTTTTTTATTTTAGAAAATATTAGTACGTTGTCTATATAGACTATAATAAAGATATTTAAATAGTTATATAATATTTTATTAATAGCTTTTTATAGAGCCGCGGAAGCGTTTATTAATCTAAAAGATATTATTAAATATTTAAATAGTCTATATTTTATTCTAAATATAGTTTTCTATTCGTTTTTTTTTTAATTTTTAATAGATTAAAGGCGTCTCTTAGATCGAGCTTTATAAACTACTTGGCTTTTCTTATTCTATTTTTTAAATTTGCTAGAAATAGTAAAAGGTATTTATCTTTCTATATTACGGTATTAAGCCGTCTAAAATCGATATATAGTTAAAGATTTCTATTTTTTTTCGGAATAAATATAATCGGTTATTTTATCTTTAATTTAGAATAGAATATATATTCTCGCTTAAAGTTATAATTAATATACTATTATAGTACTTTTAATTATTTATTATTTAGTTTATAAATTAGCCTAGCTTTTAGTTTATCGGAATCCGTAATAATAATTTTATAATCTTTTTAAATATAAACCGGTAAAGATAATTTTCTTTTCGGTTCTTTTAATACGTCCTAGAATTCTTTAAATATTTATAAAATTTTATTTATAGTAGCTAATTCCTTTTTAGTCTATTATTTCCGAATAAAAATATTATATATCTTTTTTATCTCGGCTAGCCTTTTAAATATACTAAATAGATAGTTTTCTCTTTTTATCTATATCGTTTTCTAAACGATTTCTATATTCTATAATATAAACTATAGAATATCTAAATATATATCTCTTTATATTTTTATAATATTAAAAATGATTTTTTTAATATCTATTATTTTTTATCTATAGGGGTTTAATTTAATATTTAATTCGTATAAATTCTATTTTATTAATAGTTTCTATAAAATAAAATTCAATTTCTCTAGTTAAAAGGATATTAAACCTTTTTATATATTTTTTTAATATAATATTCTAAATAACTTTTAAATTAACTAAAACTTCTATAGATTATCCGTATAACGTTAGTTAAATAAAAATTCGATTTTTATCTATTTTCCGGAATCGTTAAAATATAACGTTACTATACGTTAAAGAACGTTGTATTTAAATCTAGCTATAGCCGTAGGCGTAGTTCGAGCTACTAAATAGTAAAGAAATTCTAGAATAGATTATTATAACTAATCTCGTATAGCTATAAAGGTACGGTTATAATATTATAAGATATCTTTATTATAGAAGTAATTAAGAAGAGAATAGTAGAAATATATTTAATAATTATATTAATAATCTATAAGAGAAGCTATCTAATAGAAATAAGGAATAATATATATAATAAAAATAGGCGATAGTATCGATAGGCGGCCGTCTGCTAAAAACTTCTATTATAGTAGTCGGCTACGGCGGCTACGGGCGGCTATAGATAATTAGATTCGTTTATCTAGCCAATCTTTCAGCGTGTTTCTATAAAGTTATAGACGTAATAGAATCTTTAATTAGATATTCTTTTATACGTTTGTTAAATCTAGAGATTCGGAGTAAACAGACGCGATACGAAGAAATCTTTAATTAGATACTTTTTTATACGCTTATTAAATCTAGAGGCTGGAAAAAATCGAATTTCTTTAGAAACCGATCTAAATTAACCGAATTAAAACTAGAAATAGATTTAACGAATACCATTTATACGGTTAGTATAAAATCTATAGAAAAGCGGAATATAACTAGATTATTAGATTTATTAAAATAAGACGATATATATTACTCCTAAATGATAAAATTAATTTTATATTTATCTAAAGCGCGGTAATAAATAATAAAATACTTTTATTTTCTAAAAAATCGGCGGAAATCCGATTTTTAAATAAGGTATTAATTACGAATTTCCTTTTTAAAATCTAGAAAAGACTCGATACGACGATATATCTTGGAATATTTATTAAAAATATTTCTAATATTAGACCGAAGCTTATTTTTCTTATCTTTAAAACGTTTTTCTACGGATATTAGTAGTGAGAAAAACTATAAAAATAAAGTAGATAATATAAATAATATTAGAAATTAAAAGATTATAAAATTTCTAGATACGAGTATAATTACTATAGATATTACTATCTACTTTAACCTTATATTCTTTTAAAAAATTACGAGTATAAAGGCTATAAAGAAAAGATATAATAATATTTTTTAACTAAATTCGATAGAAAGACTTTAAACGATTATTTCTTTAAAAATATATAATAGAAATCCTCTTGTAGAGCTCCTGTCCGGGGTTATAATTGAATTATTATATATATACGTTTCCTTACCGTAGTTTTTATACGGTAATAATAGTTGTTATTTATATAGTAAAGAGTTTTCGCAGTTAAAAGAAGCAGTCAACTAAGATTTACAGCGCAGTTAATCGTTTTTATTCTATTATATCCTCTATTTAATTACTATTCCTTCTCTATAATTCCTTTATACTACTTCGAAATACGTACGATTATAAGCTACTAATATAGTCTCTAGGACTATCTACTAGGCGATAATACTATCTTTTATCTTTATTATTTTATCCTCGTCTATAGTCGTATCCGAATCTAGACGACCTACTAACCTATTCAGATATTCGATAACTACTAGCTTAACTACCAGCTTAACTACCAGCTTAGATTTCTATTCGAATTCTAATAGGATAAAGGCTCCTACTAGAAGTCTAATACGGTTATTAAAGCTATATAGCTCCGGCGGATTTAGAATACGAGACTTTGGCGTCGTATTTAGAACTACCGGATCCTAGAATTCGAAATCTATTATAATAGATAGACTAGCGAGGATTCGGTCGACGTAATCGAATAGTTCGAATTCGGCGGTTTTAAGCTCTATTTTTTTAAATTAGAAAGATATAATCGTAGTTATAATATTTGTAGAAGTTCTATAAATATTAGCCTGCAGTCTAGACTATTACGGAAGATACGTACGTCAGATATAATAGTAGGTACTAGTAAAAGAAAATAAAAAAGAAGCGACTGTAAGGTATATATATATATAAAAATTCTGCTATATTATATTTTAAATAAACTATAGAAATTTAAACTATAAACGTATTACGAAATAGATTAAAGTTAATTTTATATTATTTTTTAGTTTAAGTTAATTAGACTAGGATACTAGTTTTTATACCGTATATCTAACGCTAATATTCTAATACTAAAGTAAATTACTTAAGGAATCGACAGTTAATCGGATATCAAAAAAAAAAAAAAAATAATAAAACAATATAATAGAAATATTAAAGGAAAAAGAACGAAGAAAGGAGAAAAATTAAACTTTAAAAATCCCGTATACGGAAAGACTAGGCAGAAAGCAATATAAAGGAGGCTATATTATATCTATAACTCTATAGAAATACGCTAGAAAATTAGCTAGATAAACGAATCTAATTATCTATAGCCGCCTATAGTCGCTATAGCCGACCTTTATAGTAAAGGCTTTTAGCGGACGGCTACCTATCGGTATTATCGGCTACTTTTACTATATATATTATTTTTTACTTCTATTAAATAGCTTCTCTCGTTAGTTATTAATATAATTATTAAATACGTCTCTACTATTCTCTTATAAATTACTTTTATAATAAAGATACCCTATAATATCGTAACCGTACCTTCGCGGCTACGCGGGATTAATTATAATAATCTATACTAGAACTTTTTTACTATTTAGTAGCTCGAGCTACGCCTACGGCTGTAGCTAGGCTCGAGCGTAACGTTCTTTGACGTACAGAGACGTTATATAACGCTGTAAACCTTGCTTGACTGCTTTTTTTAACTGCGAAAATTCTTTGCTATACAAGTAACAATTATTATTACCGTATAAAAACTACGGTAATAAAACGTATATATATAATGATTCAATTATAACCCCGGACAGGGGCCCTACAAAGGAATATATCTTTATTTAAAATTATAATTATTATATTATTATAATACCTTTAATTATTTATTATTTAATTTATAGATTAATCTATTTTTTAGCTTTTTCGAATCTATTATAATAGTTTCGTAGTTTTTCTAAATATAAATCGGTAAAGATAATTTTCTTTTCGGTTTTTTTAATATATTTTAGAATTTTTTAAAAAGTTATAGAATTTTATTTATAGCTTTTTATTTCGTTTTAATCTATTATTTTCGAGTAAAAATATTATTAAACTTTTTTATCTCGGCTAAACTTTTAGATTTACAAAATAATTAGCTTTTTATTTTTATTTATATCGATATCTATTCGATTTTTAGATTCTATTTTATAAGCTATAAAATATCTAGATTGTTTCCTTCTATATTTTTATAATATCGAAAATAATTTTTTTTTTAAACTCGTTACTTTATATTTAAAAAAATCTAATTTAAAATTAGATTTTCGTAGCCTTTATTTTATTAATAGTATCTATAAAATAAAGTTTCGTTTTTTTAATTAAAAGAACGTTAAATCTCTTTATATAGTTTTTTAATACAATATTTCTACTAGTTTCCGAATCGACTAATACTTTAATAGATTATTCGAATAATATTAATTAAATAAAAATTTTATTTTTATCTATTTTCCGAATTTATTATAATATAATATCTTTATATATTAAAAAATATTACGTTCGAATCTAGCTATAGTCGTAGGCGTAGTTCGAATTACTAAATAGTAATAAATCTCTAGTATAGATTAATATAACTAATTTTATCTAGCCGTAAAAATAAAATTATAATATTACGAGGCGTTTTTATTATAAAAATAATTATAAAAATAATAGAGTAGTATTTAGTAATTTTATTAATAACTAACGAAAAAAGTTATCAATAATCTAGAAAAAGTAATATATATAGTTATAAAGCCGTCGTACTCGCTAGAATCGATCTACTAAATAGCGGCGGTTCTACGATTCTAGCGGCTTTAACTAGATTAAGTTATTAGTTCGTTTATCTAATTAATAAACATAAATATTTCTATAAAATCATAGACGTAATATTTGAATATCAAGCAATCGAATAAGATAGATATATTTCTCGAAACGAGATATAGAAATTTCCGTCTCGATTTCGATCCGAACGAGTTCGGGTCGAAATCGGATTAGATTATATAAATATCGATCCGATTCGAATCGAAATAGGTCGGATTCGAATCGAGATTTACTAAAAATAGTAATTTTTGAATTTAATTCTAGAAAATCGAATATAGGCGCTAAATTAGTCTATTTTAAATTTTTAACTTCTATAAAATAATAATTATAGAAAAAATCTTTATAAACTTGTTTAGCGCCTATACTAGCGCGATAACTAATTAATTTATCTTTTAAACGGAATAAACTCGCGAAAATCTATTTATATTCTAATCTATTTATAATTTAACCCGGTGATAATTTAACCCGGTTCGAATCGGATTAGAGATTCTAGAATTCGATTCGATTTAATCCGTTCCGAATAGACTGGCTATTTCGAGTCGAGTTTCTATCGGTATCTCGGAAATCCGACTCGAGTTTTAATAAATCGGTTCGACCTAACCTACTAAATTATATATCGGGTTTTAAAATTAAAATTAAAAATCGAATCGGATTATAAAGTAGAAATTAATAGAAATCCGATTTAATCTATTGAATTTTCTATATATAGTTTAGTATTAAATTTAATATAATATAATATTATAATTAAATAAATAATTAATTATTTAATTAATTTTATATAAAAGTAATATATTTAGATAATATATTTTATTTAATTAGAAATTTTTTTAAATAGATAGATATAATTTTTATACTAGAGTTATACTTTTATATTAAAATTTCATAATTTTAATAATTTTAATAGATTGAACTCGGGTTTCCGGGTTTAACGCGGAATTAACTCGGATTGAGTCGGTTCTTTTAACCCGAATTCGAAATCCGACCCGACGGTCAGTCTAGTTCCGAAGTCCAAATAGATAAAAGTATCGTTTTAGACGATAGCTTTTAGCATCGCTTTCAATTCGTCCAGCTTGTAGCTTAACCTTTCGATAGATTAGTTTAATACTAATTCAAAAGTCCGGAAAATTGCCAAAATAGACGTTAAAACGCCTAGAAAATTCTAATTATAGAAGTTAAATAGAAATAGAAAAAGGAATCTTTTATCGATTATTAAACGATTATTGTAGCCTCGCCTCTAGCTCCGCCCCCTCCTACTAAAGGCTAGCACGGCCCTCGATCTAGAATCAGGGCTGGGCGTGCTGGACGGTTGCCAACACTGTTAAATCGAGTGATCGAGTTGGGCTGAGTAAGCGGAGCTTACAAAGGCCATCTCGGACCGAGATGGCGACAGGCTCGTATCAGATATTCCACCCCAAACCTCAACCAATTAATCTGCGATAGCCACCGCCCCGGCCCAGGGCTGCAGCCCTTAGCACCGCCCTAAGCACTCAGCCCAGCCAATCAAAAGGCTAGCACCGTCCCAGCCCCGAGGCGCCAGGGGCTGGGTAGGCTGCAGCACGTCCAATCATTTGATAACTAAGACTCCCCTGGGTAGGTTCTATACTAAAATCTATATACCTCGCTGAGTAAGTGCCTCCCCCCTGTAACACTAAGACCCCTATATATTGCAGCCTCGCACCAGCCCTCGCCCAATCATAATACCCCGCAGCACGGCACCTGCCTTAGCGTGTAGGCTGGGCGTGCTGGGCGGTTGCCATCACTATCTGACCATTATCACTGGCTACCATGGATTGTAGCCACGGGCTATATTATGCATGCCAGCTCAGCAAAGGCTGTGCCAGGATAGCTTGTGAGAGAAGCCTGCGCTCCACCCATTGCTTCCTTCAGGATGCACCTGGACTCTGCCCCGTCCATGCGTTCGTTCTGGAGATGCTTTTTGATGTGTCCCAACGCAGAGCATTCCACCTTCTTCACTGATACCGTAACTGGACGCAATGGCGGAGATCATTGGAATCACCGTCGCCATCGCTCAAACCACCCCCGCCATTGTAGACTACATTCGGAATGTCAAGAATGGACCTTCCGAGTCCAGGCAATTGTTGTTGGAGATCAGTAGTACCAGCGGCGTGGTTATGTTGCTCCGAGATCTCGCCCAGGAGACAACCTCATCCGATTCCTGGTCGGCCTCCCTCGATTCTCTCGCTGACTTGCTTGGCCAGTACGAGCGCCAACTTCAGCAAGTGGCCCATGTTCTACAGAAAACCACAACATCAAAGAGAGAAGCTCTGAAATGGCCCTTCGAAAGGAAGGCCGTTGCCGAGACTCTCACCAATGTAGAACACTACAAGACTACATTTCTGTTGGCCTTGCAAACCGTGCAAACCGAAGTCTCGGATTCCATCAGACGGAGCGTCCAAGACATAGGCACCGACGTCCGTCAAAGTCGAGAAGCCGTCGAATGGCTACGAGACAGCCAGCAAGACAAAGATTACGAGAAGATGCTCCAGTGGATATCGCCTCTCAATTTCCACCTGGTCCACAATGACAACCTCCAACGGCGTCACGGCGATACTGGTGACTGGATCTTACGCGAGCCATCCTTCGAGTCATGGGTTTCAGCAGACCTGGACACACTTTGTTGCGAGGGTATCCCTGGTGCTGGAAAGACTATAATCGCCTCCATTATAGTCAATCATCTTCGGCTACGACGTGAATCCAAAGGCTCTGATCATGGACATCTCCATTCAACAACTGGCCTACTAGACTCGAGTCTGACGTATGTTTTCTGCACGTTCAAGGAACGTACCAATCAGACTGCCGAAAACCTATTCGGGAGCATAGTCAAGCAATTGGCCGAAGCATACTCGAAGAGATTCTCTCCCTTTGTGAAAGAGCTGTATCAAACCCGTAACGAGACCCACGAACGACCTCTTCTGGCAGACTTCGTGTCAATGCTTGGTTCGATGCTGCGATCCTTTCGAACAAACTACATCGTGGTCGATGCCCTGGATGAATGCGCCGATGAGACCAAAGAAAGTCTGATGAACGGTTTCGAGACTCTGCAACAGATTTGCAGTCTAAAGCTCCTGTTCACACTACGACCTGGTACTGTCACTGGCTTGCTAGATCTCAACAAGACTGGCTTCATGGAAATTCGAGCCAGGGATGAGGATATAGGCAAGTACATCTCCTCTCATATAGCATCCGAACGTAGATCTTTCGCCAGCTTCAAGAAGAAACCAGAGCTCATTGCATTAGCCATCGACACTATCACCGTTAGTAGTCGGGGCATGTTCCTGTTAGCTCGTCTCCATCTAGACTCGGTCGCAAGAGCAACGAGCGCCGCAGCCCTAAAAGCCAGCCTGCAACGACTACCTCGACAACTGAGCACGACCTATGATGAAGCTCTTCGTCGGATTGAGGATCAAGACGATGAGCATGCTGCACTGGCAAAGAAAGTCCTGGCATGGATCCTTTACGCATCGCGGTCGTTGACGATTGTGGAACTGCAGCACGCGCTGGCTGCTGAGTCAACCGAACCTCCCCAGGGTGTCGATGAGGAATTTATCATCAACCCCGACGATATCATCTACTCGTGCGCTGGGCTGATCACCCTCGACAAGAAGACCAATGTGATCCGGATGGTACACTACAGTGCACAGGAGTACTTTTCTGCCAACCGCCAGGCACACTTTCCACGTGGGCACGAGGACATTGCAACCGTGTGTCTCAAATACCTTAGCTCCAATCTATTCTCCAGCGGTCGACGCAAGGACAAGCAGGAAGTCAGAACGCAATGCGTAGACAACCCTTTCTTAGACTATGCGGGTCGGTTCTGGGGCTATCATACACGCATGAGCGGACCAAACGCGAAATTGACGTCAGAAGTCCTGGCCTTCATGGCAATGGATCAGAACCTTTCATGTGCCACGCAAGTGGCCATGCAGGAGTTCATGTTTGATTCGTGGGCCAAGCATCCGGCTGATGGTCCCGTGCTTGCTCCGTTGATAGTGGCTGCGTATTTCGGTTTGAGCGAAATTACAGCCTCCCTGCTTAACCGTGGGGCTGATGCGAATGTATTGGCCCGACCGCCTAACGGCGTATCAGTCCTAGATATCGCCAGTCAAAAGGGGCACCGCGACGTCGTGAAGCTCCTGCTCGATCGAGGGGCTATTGTCCAAAGACAGCAGTTCCTCAATATCGGTGCATTGCATCGAGCAGCCTCGATGAATCATCCTGCCGTGGTCGAGGTCCTTTTAGAGCACAACGAGGCAGTCGTACATGCCAGGAACGTTTATGGGAAAACGGCTCTTCATGATGCAGCCGAGCGAGGTTTTTTGGAAGTTGTGCAGGTGTTGATCAAGCACGGCGCTGACCTCAGGGCGGAATCCAACACGAAGGAGACTCCTTTATCGTACGCTGCAGCTTCCGGGAGTATAGCGTGCGTTCAGGCGCTGTTGGACGTGGGTGTTCCCCTCGACCACAACGAAGCGGGAGTCAAGCAAGCCACTTACACAGCGGCGGCACACTCGCAGCACTCGATGCTGCAATGGCTATTCAACAAGGGTGCGGTCGTAGATGTCCGTGGATGCCATAATAACAACGTCTTACATGGCACCGTATGCGACTGCGCGGATCCAGCCATCATCCGACTCATCATGGAGACGGCGATGAAACAAAATAAGGTGCAGTCGGTATTGAATGCGCGCAACATGCATGGCAAACCACCCATCATGGATGCCGTCGAGCGCAATCGATTAGCTGCTGTCTCAGTGCTGCTGCGATTCGATCTCGACTTGGAACAAGGCGACAACGACGGGAGAACGGCGTTGCATTGGGCCGTTTCACGCAATCTCCCAGCCATGACGAAGCTTCTCCTGGAGAAGTCTCGGAGCGCGACCTTTGTCAATAAGCGGGCTGGGCCGAAATTCAAGAATATGACGGCGTTGGAGATGGCGGTTGATAAGGGGTATGTGGAGATCATCAAGATTATCAGCGAAGTTTTGTGAATGTTTGGTCATCCGGGCATGGAGTGAGCCTGGTCGCGATGACCGCTCGCTTATTAAGATCAGACCGATGGCGACGGAGTGGGCGAGCAAGTGATCAAAGTCCACGATTGGATGAGTTCGCATGTCGAATAATGACGACTCCCCATGTCACTTACCCATTATCATTTCATGCAGGGGTGGACGTTGCTACTCGCGTGGTGGATTTTTCTTTTGAGCGGATCCACACATGCACACCACATAGAATTTACTCCAGTAGACGACCTAAAAAACGAGCAAAGGAAGACGTGTCTATCAACCAGCATGATGATCTTGCAGCAAATAACGATCTAGGATACTATCGTACTCGTACAGCACGGTGTTAGACCCAATTTGGCCTAGTGCCAAAACGAGGTACTTAGGCAGATTTTCTGTATATTAGAATTTAGTATCCAATTTACCCCGATTCTATATATTTAATTACTATCTATTTCTTCTAAAAGGTTTCTATCTGGAATTATATTGAGTTTTTATATATATATATATATTTTTTATTTACGTTATATACGGTAACGATTGTTATATTTTACGTATAAAGAGAATTTTACAGCTAAAGATATATAATTCGTCAGATAAAATTTACAGCGTAGTTAATTACTTTTATTTAATTATTTCCTTTTTTATTCGCGATTACGAATCTTCTACTATATTTAAATACTATATATTCTTTTCTCGACGTTATAAATAATTATAAATCTCTAATATTTCCGCTATATCTATCTACTATATTGCGAAATAATTACGAATAGTTATCGCCTCGGCTATATTTATTATATAACCCGTATCTAATCGTTTCGCTAAGCTATTAAAATACTCTTTAGCCCGCGTAGCTTTAAAAGGTCGCTAGTTATAGAGTCGCTAGCTAGTACGCTAGCTACTATAGCTAGAAGCTTTATTAAATCGATTAAATTAAAAGGAGGTAGAGACGGATAGTACGTTTTAAAGACGGTAAAAAGGAGATTTTTATTAAAGTAAAAATAGACTACTCTAACTATAACGAGATATTTACGAAAGACTTGTATTACTAATAAAAGAAAAAAAAGAAGCGATAACTACGAGGTAAATTTATCTATAAAAGTTTCTATATTAAATTATTAATAGAAAGATACGTTATATTACTAAGTAAAATTAAACTAAAATTCTAAGAAACTATTATTTACGTTAGTTAAACTAGAGTATAAATTCTACCACCGTATATTCGATATTAGTATACTAACGTTTAATTTACTTACCGAACCACTGGTTTATCGGATATCAAAACCAAAACAAATTAATTAAATAAACTACTATCTATAATTGTTTTATATTTCGTAAACGTATATAGATTATATTCCGTCGCTTTTTTATTTTAATAGTTAAAATCTATTAATAATCGTATCGTTTTATAAATTTTAAAATCTAAAGACAGTAAAATCTAGTATATTACTATTTATAAAAAGTCGGAAATAGTCGGAATTTTAAAAACCAATTGATTTAAATTTAGATAGAATATTTACTAATAATTAAATTTCTTTAAACTATAGTAAATCTAGTAAACGTAGTAAAACTAGACGTAAATAGCTAAAATACGACTGATTATCTATACTTTTTACTATATAAACTTCTAATATATTAATATTTCTAGAATTTTATTAATTCTATTTTCGTACTTTCTTTAATCTATATTTCTTTCTAATAATTTTAGAATAAAAAAGAATATATTCTAGAAAGAATAGAATTAAATTTTATACTTTACTTTTTTAAAAGTATTATAAACTATTTGAATTACCTGTAATCTATTGGAATTTAATAGATATAGAAACACTGGCTAATAGTTTTAACTGATTAATACGTTGACTAAGTTCCGTTAACCGCTGTTTATTAGTACTATATTATAAATACTGCCGTCGTACCTCTGAAAACGCGATAGTATTTAGTATAGCATCGGATCTTCTATTACGCTTCGGCAGATAAAATTATATAAAATAGTTTTAGTATTAATACTAGTAGATTACTCGGTAGTTTTAGTAGATAAATAAATTAAAATTAGATAGTTATAATAAATAAATATTTTAAAAAAGGAATTATTTAGTAGTTTTAGTAAATAAATATACTAAATAATGGTTCATTTAATAGTTTTAGTAAATAAATACTTTAAATAAAACAAATTTTCTAGTAATTATAACTATTGTATTTTTATTTGACTTTTAACTAATTATCTGATATATTTTAAATTTATAGATATTCTAATAAAACCAATCACTTCGTAAAAATATCGGATTTTTTAAATAGTTTTATAATATACTATAGAATTAATTATCCTATTAGATTTAGCGTTCAATTTTATTTATAGACTGGTTATTTCGGATCGGATTTCTATTAGTATTTCGGAAATCCGATCCGAGTTTTAATAAATTAATTCGGTCCGACTCGCTAAACAGTATAGATCGGTTCCTAAAACTAAAACTAAAAACTAGGTCGGATTATAAAATAGAAATCGATAGAAATCTAATCCGATCTGCTAAATCTTCTATATATAATATAATACTATAATTAATATACTATAATATTATAATTAAATTAATAATTAATTATATAATTAATTTTATATAAAAATAGTATATTTAAATAGAATATTTTATCTAACTAGAAATTTCTTTAGATAAATAAATATAACTTTTATACTAGAATTAGACTTTTATACTAGGATTTAGTAGTTTGGTTATTTTATTAGGTTAAATCCGGGTTTTCGGATTTAACCCGGAACCGAATTAGTTTAGTATCTAGAAAAGTCGAAACCGATTCGGATTAGATCGGTTTTTCTAATTCGGATTTAAAATCCGACCCGACGGCCAGTCTATTTATTCGTTTATTTATAGAAAAGTTTTCCATCTCTATAAAAATGTTAAACTATTATTATTAATACAAATTATCTATAATAAATAATAGTAATAAATAATATATTTATAAATATTATATAATTTAAATATAACGTTTATAAATACAAAATCCAATTTATAAATATTAATAATATCTGTAATATTGTTTATATTATCGGAAATATCAACTATTTCATTTAAATAGATTTATTTAGTAATATATACTAATTAACTATCGGTGTTTACTAATTATACTTTATTGATTTAGATATTATAAAAATAAAGCAGTTTATTAATTAATTTTTAATTAGTTGAAATATAAATAGACGAGCTATTTCTATTTCTCGATAATACTACTATCTATTTCGGATATTAATTCGTCGATTTTATCGTTAAAATCAATTCTAGATACGCTGATAATAAATATTAGAATATATTAAATTAGTTAAAATTTATTTAAAATAATTATAGCGATTCTAAATTTTTTAAAATTGAAGTAGATAACGTAATAGACGCTAGAATAATTTTTTTTTCCCGGCTTCTATAATCGCCTAGATAGCGGTGAAAACTATTATTAAACGTTTTAAAAAATATATAGCGGAGTTCAAAAACGATTCTATAGATATATAAACTATAGTTAATTATCAAACCTTTTATAAAAGTAAAAAAAGAAAAGATATAATTAAAGAAACTCTAGTAAATCTTTCTACTTTATTTAAATCGGATATAACTCGAAGATAAAATATAACGCGAAGCTATAGTATAGATTCTACTATAGTATTATTCTTTAAAAAATTATAAAATCAAGATATAATAATTTAAATAGAGTTTAGAAAACTTTATTAATAAAAGAAAAAAACGTTTTTACTTCCGTTTAAGTTTTCTACATTCTATATTAGAGTCGATAAATATAAGATAGTTATCGTAGATAATATTAGCTATTTCTATCTTCGCTTTAATAATAAATCCGCCGAAATCGAATTTTATATTAAATATATAGATAAAGATATCTATTTTTACGATATCTATATTTTTATCGAACGAGTTAAAAATATCGCTAGATTTAATAATAAAATTAAAGAAAATCAATAAATATATTTTCTTAATACGTCAATTAAACTGGAGTACAAGTTCTGCTACCGTGTATTCGATGCTGGTATAATAACGTTTGATTTGCTTACCGAACCACTGATTCACCAGGTACCAAAACCAAAACCAAATTAATTAAATAAATAAATATTTTCGTGATAAAACTTTATAATAATATTCTAACGAACTTTTAAATATAGAAAAAATATTTTATAAAAGATTTCGATATATAAATTAACGTTTTAACTATTTATTTTAAACTACCGATTGAAAAAAGAATATATATTCTAAATTAAAATAAATATACTATTAAAAATATAAGCCGTTATCGTAAACTATATAAATATAGATAAATCAATCTTCGAACTATAGAAATCGCTAAAATAACTAATATTCGATTAATTAATATATAGATATAAATAGATCTCGCTACTTCTTTTCGTACTATATTAATTTCTAAACTAATAGAAACGACTAATATTAATACGTTCTTTTAATTATTAAATTATTAGAAATTTAAAATCTAGACTATAGAAAAAGATTATTTCCGATAATTTTAAAAAACGTTTTCTATTAACGCTAGCCGTTAATAAATAAAATATCTATTTCTATTTCGATTTTAATAGATAGTAGAAAATATAATATATTAATCGATTTAAATCCGATTTTTTCGAATAAAAATATTAGTATTCAATGGTTTAATAGATTTTTTAGCTTTTCTAGAAATATTAACCTCTTTTTATCCAAAGAAATCTACTAGAATTATTTTCTATCTAAAGCGGCGCGAGTTTCTTTCGTATTATATTTATAAATAAATTAGATAATCTATAAAAAAATTCGTTTCTATTATAGTAGAACGCTGCGTCGATATATAGTAATAGATTTTAAAGATTTTATAACAATTAGTTTTATAGAAAATTTTATTTTAGTCTGAATTTCTAACATTTAGCTTTACTAGTACAACTTTAATAAATTTATTAAATAGAAATCAATAAAAACGTATACGGTAAAGATTATTCTATTATAGAGAAAATCTATATCTAGTATATCGAATAAAATTTCGTCTATAGATATTATAATTATAGATCCGTCGAATTTTATAAATACGATATCGAATATTATATTGAAGTTTATAGACATCTAGATTATAAAGAAATTAGCAAAAATTTTATTAATATTAGATAAAAGATTTTATATTTATATTAAAAAAATAACGTTTGTTTCGAATTATATAATAGATTATTTAGATCTTTTAAAATTATTTACTAGAATTCGGAAAGTAATAAAGTAAAAATATAAATATTTATTATTAATAAATATCCTTCTAATAAAGAAAATATTTCTTTATTTTACGTAATTATTTTAAGTAGCAAATAGATTATAGAAACTAGTTTAGTTTTTAAACGTTTTAATTATACTATTTTTCTATTAGTTTTTCGTTCGAATTTATCTAACGTTAAAAACGTATATATCAATTCTAAGTATATTATATTTATAGTCGATAGAAAATTTATACTAGATAGTATCGAAATTATAAAACTATCGAAAAAGATTTCTATTCGTAGTATAAACGAATAAATTTATCGAATTGATAAATTCGCTATATTTATTTTCTGTTTAAAAGAAAATTAGACTGGCCGTCGGATCGAGTTTCGAATCGGATTAGATTTTTTTAGGATTTAATCTAATTTAGTTCCGAGTTAAACCCGAAAACTTAGATTTAACTTATTAAAACGGCGAGGATTTTTTTTTTACGTTATAAAATTTATTCTATTATTAATAATATAATAATATATTAAAGTAATATATTTATCTAGGTCATCTATTTCTAGATATAGATAATTAATTAGATAGTTTAATAATTTTCTTTCTATCTTTATTATTATCGATTTTTATTTCTATTTCTTTTTTTATATCTACTTCTTTTTCTATATTTTTATCAAAATTTTTATTTTCGTCCTAATTAAAATTAATACTTTTAGTTAAATTTTTATTATTTTTAAATTTAGTATTATTCTATTTAGTAGAGTATTTTTCTACTATCTAGTTTTTAATATTGATTTCGACGATATTATTAGTATTTTCTTTCTTTTTTTTATATAGAAATTTAATAACTATATTAACCGTATTACTACTATAGCTAAATTCTTTATTAAATTTTAACTATTTTTATAAAATTTCTAGTATTCTAGCGGTTTTGAATTTTTTAAAACCGCTATAATAAATTATTTATTATCAAATAAAATTAATAAAAAAAACTATATATTTAGTTAAAATAATTCTGTCTATACTTTTAATAGCTATAATAGATTTAAAGAAATATTAAAAATAAAGATTTATAAATTAAATAGCTCTATTTATATTTAATATATTATTCTAATATATTATTTTATTTTGTTTCTATTTTATCTAATCGATAAATATTATTTCTTTATTTTTTTTTAGCAAATTTTATTACAGAGTTTAGTTTTATATTATAATATTATATATAAATTAGTATCTAATATAGTTTAAATTATCTTATTATTGTAGAATTCCAAGCTGATTTCCTATGACTATGGAGAAATGAGGCATTTATATACACAAGCATCCCCACGCTAGACCTATACCCGCTTCTACACCCGCTCTTGCGATTAGCGACCGGATCAGTTAGCATCCGAATTCGTACACAACTGTATAATCCAGATATGCATCCCGTGATCCCTTAAGCTGTTTGAGTGGTTCAGAACTCTGACCACTACATTATATTATTATAAAGCCTTTTATTAATTCTATAGTCCGTTTTCTCATTTCTAATATTTTATTCTAAAAAGATATTTATATCTAGATCTATAGTTTACTATATATCGGGTCTTTTTAATTTTTAAAAGCGTTTATATATAATAATATAATACTAATTAAATTTTTTTATAAAATATTTTTAGAATCCGATTACTTTCTATAGTAATTTTAATTTAGATATAGCCGATTACTAGAAAATAATATAGATAATAGAATAATGTAATATAATTAATATTCGAAAAAGTCTATTTAAAATAGTAGCTAAAAGTATATAGAAATATATAATAAAATATTTTAGAAATTGATTGAAATATATAGATTTATTTATTTTAATTAAAATCGAAGCGACGATTATATTAATTAATTAAAATTTGTTTCCGATCTTTTTTTTATTAATTAACTATTACTATAAACTTCTAATATAATATATATTATATTATAATATTCGTTACTCTATTTATTATATTAAATATATATAATTATAGCATATACTAATCAGACTAGTAATATTGTAAAATAATATAATAAACTATATAATGACGTTATAAAATATTCTAATAAATAAAAACGTTATAAAACCGATTTATATAAATCTAGAAAAGATTAGAAATAATAGAATTAAATAAAAGAAAAGAAAATCCGCTAGTATAGCGATAAAGGTAATATTTTAAAATAATATTTAGTTAATTTGTTTTGGTTTTGATACCCGGTAAACCAGTGGTTCGGTAAACAAATCAAGCGTTGATATACCAGTATTAAATATACGGTAGCAGAATTTATATTCCAGTTTAATTAATATAAATAACGGTTCTTTCTATATAATTTTAATTTAAATTTGCTTAGCAATATAATATATCCTTCTACCGATAATTTATCTAACGTAGAAATTTTTATAGATAAATATACCTCGTAGTTATCGCTTCTTTTTCTTTTACCAGCAATATAAACCCCTTATAAATACTATAATTTATTAAAACCTCTTATGTATATATATACTTCCGTAATAGCTATACCGTAGCTAAACTAGACGATAGTATATATATCCGTAATAACTATATCTACTTTCGAAGACGTCGACTATCTCGTTATAGCCAGAATAACCTATTTTAACTTCGATAAAAATTTCCTTTTTACCGCCTTTAAAACGCGCTATCCGACCTCTCTACCGCTCTTTAATCTAATCGACCGGGTAAAGCTTCTAGCCGTAGTAGCCAGCGTACTAGCTAGCGACTCTATAGCTAGTAACCGTCTTAAAGCTATACGGGCTAAAAAGTACTTTAATAGTTTAACGGAATATTTAGATACGGGTTATACGATAAATATAGACGAAGTAACAGCTATTCGTAATTACTTCGCAGTATAGTAGATAGATATAGCGGAAATATTAGAAGCTGATAATTATATATAACGTCGAGGAAGGAATAGTAGAAGATTCGTAATCGAATAAAAAAGGAAATAGTTAAATAGAAGTAATTAACTGCGCTGTAAATCTTACCTGACGAACTATATACTTTTAGCTGTAAAAATTTCTTTACACGTAAAATACAATAATCGTTGCCGTATATAACGTTGATGAAATATATATATATATATATAAAAATTCAATATAATTCCAGATAGAAGCCTTCTAAAGAGATTTAAAATAATATATTCTAAATAGTCTAGCTAATAATATATCATTAAAAAAATAAATAGAAAGTTAGTACTATAGCTTTTTAAAATATCTATTACTACTAAAAGAATTTTAATTATCTAATTTCAAAAATACTATTTACTAGATTATACCGTAAAATTTTCGAAAATATTGCTATAGAAATAGTTAATTTAGTTAGAATTATTAAGATATTTAGTTAATATTAACGGTTTAATGAAATTCTATAGAAATATATATTATTATTCATCTAATAAATAAATATATTATTTTGTTATATTACTATTTATATATAACTATATTTTTATTATTTAGATTTTAATCTAGTAGTAATTCACGCCAATAAATTACTACCTAAACTAAAAACTTTTAATTTATTAAAAGTTTAATAAAAGATTTAAAAGTATAATTAGAAAAAAATAAACTAGTTAATAATCGAATTTTATATAGTTAAAAAATCCGAAAGAGAAATATATAATCTAGAATTTGTCTAAAAAAAATAATATAGATTATAGCTATTATACTAGCTAATACTAAATAAAATATATTATCGCTTTATATTATCTTAATTAATAATTATAATTATGTAAAATAATATATCAAAAGTAATAATTTTTAATAAAAGCTATATAATTTAACTATCTAAAATAATTATAAATCGGATTAGATCGGATTTCTATTAGTTTCTATTTTATAATCCGATTTAATTTTCGGTTCTAATTAAACTGGCCGTCGGATCGGGTTTCGAATCTAGATTAGAAAAACCGACCCGACCCGTATCGATTTCGACTTTTTTAAATATCGAACTAACGGGTTTTCGGTTCCTAGTTTATAATCCGATTCGACCCGATTCGGAACCGCTGAAATATTAAATTCTAATATAAAAATATAACTCTAGTATAAAAATTATATCTATCTATTTAAAAAAATACTAGTTAACTAAATACGCTAGCTAGAAAGTTTTTAGTTGAACTAAATATATTATCTAAATATATTATCTTTAAATAAAATCAAATAATTAATTAATTATTATATTATACTATTAATAAAAGCTTAATACATTTCCGTTAAATATCCGGATTCGATCCGGAATCGACCGTTTAGCGAATCGGGTTAAACCGACTCGCTAAAAAATCGGGTCGGGTCCGAAGTACCGACGGAAATCCGTACCGAAGTGGCCAGTCTAGTTCTAATATTAGAAACCGATCCGACCCGTTTAGTAGATCGAGTTAAATCGATTTACTAAAAATCGGATCGGGTTCCCGAAATACTAATAGAAACTCGATTCGAAATAACCAGTCTAAAAAAAACTTAGCTATTATAGAATTTACTAAAAAATTCTATATCGTTAAAGATTTATAAATTAATTTACTACTAGATGTAAATATTTTAATTTCGGAAGAAATAATTTTAGATTATTAAAAATAGTAAATTATTATCGGCAATTACGAAATTCTTAAAACTAATTTTAACTTCTATATATATAAAAAGTCTTACTTTAAACGTATTGATAGATTTTAAAATAATGTTATTTCAAAGTTTAATAGATTAAATCGAGTTTTTATATAATATCGAGGCGATATTTTCGGAAATTATAATTTCTTTTTCGAATTTAAATTAAAATTAACGCCGAAAACAAACTTTGACTTTAAAAGTAGCGTATTTATCTATATAATCGATATCTCGTTTAGTTTTATAAAAATTTGTAACGTAAGCTACTCGCCGGTAGTTTTATCTAAACGAATTCGGCTTAGAAAAATTATTAACAATCGGTATATAGAATGTTATACCGCTATTTCTAATATAATTCTATTTATATTATAATTAATATAGAATATTATTAAATATACTTTTAAGAAATTAGAAAAAAAAGTTGCTATTAAAGCTATTACGAAACTCACTGCTATTATAATTATATAAAATAGAAATATATATCATTTAGAATTATCTAATATAGATAGTATATCGGATATTTCGATAATTTAAAACGTTTTCTATCCGGCTAATAAAATAAATTCTAGTAAAATTTTAGCGATTTTTAACGCGAATTGGGCTAAAAAATCGAATTTACTAAAATAATCTTTTTTACGATATCTATAGATCCTAAATTAGAATACTAATTATTTAATTATCTTTCGATTTATAGTAAACTGTTAATAGTATAATAGCTAGCCGTTATTATCCAAAAATTACTAAAATACATTTACCGATTAGAGATTTATAGTAGATACTAATATTTCTAAAAAAGAATTGATACTAATATTTTTTAAAGAAAAAATTAAATCTATAATATTATAAACTTGTAATCTAATCTATATAGATTTTATTAACTTCAGTAAAACTTTTAACAAATTATATAAATACAGTAAAAAAAAATGTTTCGAACAGTTAACGTCTTTTTATTATATCCTATTTTTATAATATAAAAAACTCTTTTCAATAGTATAAAAAAGAGACGAAAAATAGTTAATTTCTAAAACTTTAACGCTATTGTAAAATCGAATAGTTCTCTCTTTCTACTATAAACGGAAATTGTTATTTTAGTATTATAATATTTTTAAATTTCGATTGTTAACTATATAAAATAGATTTATTAATTTAGTATTAAATACCGAAATCGGTATAAATTTACTATAGTTTTTTATCGTAGATAGAAATAAATTTCGATAGCGTTTATAAAATCAGACTGGCCGTTTTATCGGGATTCGAACCCGGTATTACGTCCATGACTCCATAGAGGCACGTTGGAAGATTGGCCAGACAAGCAAGCCTAATTATCTATAGCCGCCCGTAGCCGCCGTAGCCGACTTTTATAATAAAGGTTTTTAGCGGACGGCTATCTATCGGTACTATTAGCTACTTTTATTATATATATCGCTTTTTTTTATTAGTTATTAATATAATTATTAAATATATTACTACTATTCTCTTTATAATTACTTTTATAATAAAAATACTTCGTAATATAATAACCGTACCTTCGCGACTATATAGGATTAGTTATAATAATCTATACTAGAATTCCTTTACTATTTAATAGCTCGGACTACGCCTACGGCTGTAGCTAGACTCGAACGTAACGCTTTCTAATATACAGGAACGTTACAACTATTCGTCGTTCTATTTATTATATTATATAAACGTAATTATAATACGTACTAATATTTTAAAGTAGACTGGCCGGTTCGGGTCGGATTTCTATCGAACCGTCGGGTACCCGACTCGATTTTAGTAACCCGACCCGGACTCGACCCGAGTCTTAACGGATCGAATCCGGGTCGGGTTATTTAGTAATCTAATCCGAACCCGATCTAATTAAATTATATATTTATTATATTATTATTTCAATACTTTACTATAAACAATAAATCGAAGTAATATATTTAGTCTTATTACGGACTTTCTAGCTAGCGTAGTTAATTAATTAGAATTTTTTTAGTAAATTCGTATAAAAGTTATACTAGCTTTATATTTTTATACTAGAGTTTAGTAGTTTTTTTAACGTCTCTGTACGTCAAAGGGCGTTATATTCGAGCCTAGCTACAGCCGTAGGCGTAGTTCGAGTTATTAAATAGTAAAGGAATTCTAGCGTAAATTATCGTAACTAATTCCGCGCAGCTGTAAAGGTATAGTTATAATATTATAAAACGTCTATATTATAAAAATAATAAAAAAAAAAATAGTAGTAACGTATTTAATAATTATATTAATAAGTAATAAAAAAAGCTATCTAATAAAAATAAAGAACGATATATATAGTAAAAATAGCCGATAGTACTAATAGGTAGCTATCCGCTAAAAGCCTTTATTATAAAGGTCGGCTACGACAGCTATAGGCGGCTATAGATAATTAGATTTACTTACCTAGCTAATCTTCCAGCGTATTTCTAAAGAATTATAGATATAATATAGTTTTTTCTATATCGTTTTCTATCTAGCCTTTTTATATATAGAATTTTTAAAATCTAATTTTTTCCTTTCTTTCGTTCTTTTTTCTTTAATATTTATATTATATATTTTTAAAGAAATAATCGTTTAAAATCTTTCTATCGAATTTAATTAAAAGATATTATTATATCTTTTCTTTATAACCTTTATATTCGTAATCCTTTAAAAAAGTATAAAGTTAAAATAGATAGTAATACCTATAGTAAATATATTTATATTTAGAAATCTTATAATCTTTTAGTTTCTAATATTATTTATATTATCTACTTTATTTTTATAAATTTTCTAGCTACTAATTATCTGTAAGAAAACATTTTAAAGTTAAAAAAAAATAAACTTCGGTCTAATATTAGAAATATCTTTAACGAGTATATTAAAACGCGTTATTATATTAAGTTTTTCCTTAATTCTAAAAAGGAAATTCGTAATTAATACTTTATATAAAAATCGGATTTCCGCTAACTTTTTAGAAAGTAAAAATATTTTATTATTTATTATCGTATTTTAGATAAACGTAAAAGTAATTTTATTATTTAGAAATAACGCGTATTATTCTATTTTAATAAACCTAATAATTTAGTTATATTTTACTCTTCGATAGATTTTATATTAGCTATATAAAAGGTATTTATTAAATCTATTCCTGGTTTCGATTTAGTTAATTTAAATCGATTTTTAAAGGAATTCGATTTTTTCTATCTTCCGGATTTAACTAATATATAAAAGAATATCTAATTAAAGATTCTTTTATATTATATCCGTTTATTTCTAATTTAGATATTAATATTATAAATTATATCTAGGTTTTCTAATATTTCCGCTAACTTTTATTTTTTAGCGACTATTTTATTTTATAAAAATAAAATAAAGGACTATTTATCTTTTAATTATATATTTAATATAGGGTCCGGTATTTCTTCCTCTGGCTATTTTTTTAGTTCGAATATAGAATTATATTCGGCTTTTTCTATTTCCTTAATAATGCTTTTATAGATTTTTTTAACGTCTTCTATCTATAACCCCTGGATTATTTCTTAGATTTTATCGTATTTTAGCGCTAGTAATTGTTTTATTTGTTTTTTTGGTACCCGGTTAACCGTCGGTTCCGTAAGTAATTTACTTTAGTATTAGTACGCTAGCGTTAGATATACGGTATAAAAACTAGTATTCCAGTCTAATTAATTTAAAATAAAAAACTATATAAAATTAATTCTAATCTACTTTATAATACGTTTATAATATAAATTTCTAAAGTTTATTTAAAATATAATATAGTAGAATTTTCGTATATATATATACTTTATAGTCGCTTCTTTTTCGTCTTCTTTTACTAGTATCTACTATCGTATCTGACGTACGTATCTTCCGCAATAGCTTAGGCTACAGGCTAATATATATAGAATCTCTACTAATAAACTATAATTATATCTTTTTAATTTAAAGAAATAGAATTTAAAACCGCCGAATTCGAGCTATTTAATTACGTCGACCGAGTCCTCGCCAGTCCGCCTACTATAACGGACTTCGAATCCCAGGATCCGGTAGTCTTAAATATAATATTAAAGCCTTATATTCCGAATCCGCCGGAGCTATATAGCTTTAGCGACCGTATTAGATTTCTAATAGGAACTTTTATTCTATTAGAATTCGAGTAGGAATCCAAGCTAGCTGTTAAACTGGCAGTCGTCGAGTATCTAGATAGGTTAGCAGGCCGTCTGGATTCGGGTACGACCGTAGACGAGGATAAAGTAATAAGGATAAAGAATAGTATTACCGTCTAGTAGATAGTCCTAGAAGCCATATTAGTAGCTTATAATCGTACGTATTTTAAAGTGGTATAAGGGAATCCTGGAATAAGGCCACGTACCAGAAGGTCGCTCGCTCTTCCGTATATATAGAGCGATGTTTGTTCTATATAAAGGACTGCGAGTAACAAAAGGTATACTTATATAGGGGAGAAATAGTAATTAAATAGAGAATATAATAGAATAAAAACGATTAACGCTGCAAACTTTAGTTAACTTTTGACTGCGAAAATTCTTTGCTGTACAAGCAATAACTGTTGTTGTCGTATAAAAACTACGGTGATGAAACGTATATATATATAATGACTCAATTATAACCCCGGACAGGGGCCCTATAAAAGAAGCGCTAGTTATAAAAGTAAATAGTAATATTCCTTCCAGATTTTTATTTTCTATATTTTACTCTCTTTTTTAAATAGGGTAGTAATTTCTTTAATTTATTCGTATTTCGTATTTAATATAATATCTAGTTTTTTATATAGAAGATTTTTATATATAAAAAAATATACCGTCTCTAGTTTTATTTTTTTTCTAACTATACTTTTTTATATTAATATTCTAGAAATTAATTCTTTCTATTTATTTCCGAATATAATATATTATCTAGCGCTTTTAATTATTATAGAATTTAAAATTCCGATAAATCTATTTTTTATTTTAATTTTAACTTCGATAATTCTATTATTCTATTATAGATATTTTTAAATATATCCTTTAATCTAATTATATAGTCCTTTTATAGTTTTATTTTCTTTTTTTCTATTTATAAGAGCTATTATTTTATAATTTCTAATTTTAATTTTAAACGCTACTATAAAAGGTTTCTCGATTTTATATAGTTTAAATTCTATTATTATCTTCTTTTTAGCTTTTCTAGGTTCTATAGAATACTATCTTAATTCTTTTTTATCCGATAGATAGATAAGGTAATTATTATTATAGTAGGTTATCTAACTTTTAGTTATATATTTCTTAGTTTTTTTTTTAAATAATTTCTCTATTACTTCTAACTAGTATTCGGTTATTTCTATTACCTTTTTAACTAAATAATTTCTTTTAAAGTATTTTATCTTTCTATATAAATAATAAACTTTAGTCTATAATTTTCTATTTTTAGTAATAATAAATTTTATTAGATTTCTTTTAGACTATTTTTTAGCAGATTCTATTTTATTAAACGCCTATTTATCTAAATATATTTTATACTACCTAGTATGAATTCTAGTCGCTAGTTTAATAAAAAATACTAGTAAATCTGGTTCTTTAATTACTACTATAGCTTTTTTAATTCTTATATAAAACCTTTTATAGAAATAGACTTTTAGAGCTAAATTTTCCTAGTCTATTTTATAAGCTAATACTCTAAACTAAATAATATAAATAACTACCGATTTCTATTATTTTAGAATTATAAATCTCTTTTCTATTACTCTATCTTTATTATTAATTCTAAAGGCTTTTTATATAGCTATAATTAGATTATCGAAGGCGTAGAAAATCTATAATATTTTATCTTTTCTTTAACTTTCCGAGTTATTAAGATAGTCTTTTATATAGGGCTATATCTAATTAAAGGCTATCTTTTCTAGATATAATATTATAAATAGAAATTTAATTACTTTATAGGAAACTAATTTATATATAATATAAAGTAGATATTTATCTAAATAAACTAAAGTTTTAAAAATCCTTTATTTCTTTTATAAATACTAGGTATTATCGTTTTAATAGTATCGTTTCGATCTATAGAGCAGGGTAATAGAACTAATATAGTAAATTATTAAAATATAATATCCCTATATATTAAAGGGCGTTATATTTAAATCTAGCTATAGCTATAGGTATAGTCCGAGCTACTAAATAGTAGAGAAATCCTAGTATAGATTATCATAACTAATTACGCGTAGCCGTAAAGGTATAGTTATAATATTATAAAATATCTTTATTATAAAAATAATTAAAAAGAAAATAGTAGTAACGTATTTAACAATTATATTAATAATTAATAAAAGAAGCTATTTAATAAAAATAAAAAACGATATATATAGTGAAAATAGCCGATAATATCGATAGATAGCTATCTACTAAAAGCTTTTATTATAAAGATCGGCTACGGCTGCTATAGGCGGCTATATATAATTAGGCTCGCTTGCTTGGCAAATCTTCCAGCGTACTTCTATGGAATTATAGACGTAACAGTTTTAGCGGGTCGGATCGGGTTAGGTTAACTAATTCGGATTCGAAACCCGATCCGACGGTAAATCTATATTAAAGTAATAAAATAATCTATATAATAGAGTTAAAAAGTATTCTAATATAAAAAAATATTATAAAATCGATTTATAGAAATTTAGAAAAGATTAGAGATAGTAGAATCGGATAAAAAAAAAAGTAAATCCGCTAATATAATAATAAAGATAATATTTTAAAATAATATATTCTAAAAAGTCTAGCTAATAATATATCGATAGAAATATAAATTAAAAACTAGTATTATAACATTTCGAAATATCCATCGCTACTAAAAGGATTTCGAAAATCTAATTCTAAAAGTACTATTTATTAAACTATACCGCGAAATCTTTAAAAATATTATTATAGAAATTAGTTCTGCCGGAGTTATAAGAATATAGAATATAATATTAACGATTTTATAAAATTCTATAGAAATATATATTATTATTTATCTAGTAAATATATATATTATCTTATTATATTACTATTTATATACGATAATGACTATATTATTAAAATATTAATCTAGATATAATTTACGCTAAACGAATTACTATTTAAATTAAAAATTTTAGTTTATTATAAATCTAATAAAAAATTTAGAAATATAACTAGAAAGTAATAAACTAGTTAATAACCGAGTTTTATATAGTTAAAAAATCCGGAAAGGAGATATATAATTTAGGATTTTTCTAGAAAAAGATAATATAAATTACAGTCGTTATATCAACTAATATTAAATACAATATTTTATCGTTTTATATTATTTAAATTATTTATTATAATTATATTTCTATATTTAAAATAATCATCGTTTATAAAAACTATAGTATTCGATTATCTAATACGATTATAAATCGGATTAGATCGGGTTTCCGTCGATAAATTGATTATTTCAGATCGGGTTCCTATTAATATTTTAGAAACCCGATTCGAGTTTTAGTAAATTAGTTTAATCTAACCCGCTAAACGGTTTAAATCGGTTTCTAAAATTAGAACCGAAAGTTAAATCGGATTATAAAATAGAAATTAATAGAAATTCGATTCGATCTACTAAATCTCCTATAAATAATATAATATTATCATTAATTATTTAATTAATTATTAATTAATTGATTTTATAGAAAGATAATATATTTAGATAATATATTTAGTCTAACTAAAATCCTTCTAGCTAGTGTAATTAATTAACTAGAATGTTTTTAAATAGGTAGATATAATTTTATACTAAAGTTATATTTTTATATTAAAATTTAGCGGTTTTAACGGATGAAACCCGGGTTTCTAGATTTAATCCGAAATCGAAACAGGTTATATTCTAGAATATTCTAATTCGATTCGGATCGGGTAAACTATTTTTTAATTTGATTCGGGTCGGATCGGATTAGCTAATCTAGATTCGAAATTCGATCTGACGACCAATCTATCCGTCGGTTTTTATTTTATAATCCGACTCGATTTTCGGTTTTAATATTAAAAACCAATCTAAACTATTTAGTAGATCAAGTCGAACCGATTTACTAAAACTCGGATCGAGTTTCTAAAATATTAATAGAAACCTATATCGAAATAGCCAGTTTATAGATTTTATAGATCTTTTAATCTTTCGAAGATACTATTCTATAGAATTACGATAGACTTCGTATTTATATTATCTACGAAGTTTTTCAAATTAAATTTATAGATTAACGATTATTTATAAATATATTAAAGAGAAACTACTAATTTCTAAAAAGATTATTTACTCCGTTATTAATTAGATAAATTTTATTATTACTATTTTACTCGAATATAACTAGAGAAATCTATCGGCTATTAATAGTAATAGAGATTATAAATTTATATTATCTTTCTAATAGCAGATCTTTTAGAAAATAGAAATAAAAATTCTAGTATCTATAGCGAATTATCTATAAATCGATAAATAATCGGAACGAATTAATTAAATAATAGAATTTAATTTTTATTTTTAATTTATATAGAATTCCAAGCTGATTTCTTATAACTATAGAAAAGTAAAATATTTATATATATAAGTATTCCTACGTTAGACTTATATCCGCTTCTATACCCGCTCTTGCGATTAGCAACCGGATTAGTTAGTCTTCGAATTTATATAAAATTATATAATCTAGCTATATATTCTATAATTCTTTAAACCGGTTATATAATTTGAAATTCTAACTACGATACTTTTCTCTTTCTAAATAAGATATAAAGGGAAGTAAATATTTTTTAAAGCTGAATAATAATAGTAATAAAGCTATAACTAATATTAACGGATAAAATAAAGTAAAAAGTAAAAGTTTACCTTTATACGATTTATATAAGAGTAAATAAATATATTAACGGAAGTTCGCTATTAACTACTATAACCTCGAACTTTTTAATTCTCGAAGTTTTTCCTTCGATAATATTATTAATTATCTGCTCTAAAAATAGTAATAACTATTATTATAGTATACTATATATAATTTGGCTGCAGTTAAAATTACTATAAAACTTTTATATAATAATTAATAGCAAATTAATAAAATAGTAATTATTATTTATAGAAGCCGATACTATTTCTATATTATACTAGAAGCTATAACTTGGATATATTCGTTAGAAATATCGTTTATATTAATAATTTCGTTAATTCCTTTTAGAAAACGTTACCTTTTCTAATAGTTTCCGATATTAAAATATCGAGATTCGTATAGAATATTTCGGCGAGTTTAGCCAATTTAGATATATACGATTTATTTTCTTTCGAACGACTAACTTTACTTTAGCTATATAGAATTCAAACGAGTAAATTTTATAGCTTTTATATTAGCGATATTACCTGTTTTTTTCTATATTATATAAATATTTAATAGAAATTCGGAGGTATATATTATAACTATCTACAAAGGTATCGTTAAAATAAATATCGATATTTCTATATATATAGAAAATAATCTATAAAGAATTTAGATCTTCTATTATAAATTTAGATTTCTTAATCTTCTGGATAATAAACAGATACGAGAGCTAGAAGCTATATAGGTAATAACGTCCTACCGCTTTCTTCTACTCTTTTACGGCTATATCGCTCGTCGTTAAAACGAATTATAAACCGTAATATTATCTAGCCCGATTTTCTATAAAATAATAGAAGTTTTAATTCTCTAGTTTTATCTTTCTAGCCTACTATTAATAATTATTATAAATTTAAATATAAAGATAAACTTTCTATAATTTAAATCGAGATTTTATTAGCGAATATAGTAGAAAGAAAAAAGGTTAGTGGTTATCTATTAGCTAGATCTCTGTTATATATATTAAAAGCTACGTATTCGTTTAACTATATATTTTTATTAGATATATATTATATATAATTAGATTTTTAGTTCGGTCTCGCGTTTTTTTAGAAATCGTTTTCTTTCTCTTTTATATCTTCGAGCCTAGGGTGTATACTACTTTTACCGGCTATTTTTATTAACGCTCGCGCGGTTCGCCGTAAGGCTTGCCGTATATTTATATTTAAAATATAATATATCGCAGTTTAACGTTAAATAGAATAGTTCTAGAACGAGAAGGAACGCGAATATACTAACTTCGACTTTATTAATAAAGATCGCTCTAGTTTTTGTCGAAAACTTCGGTTTTATCGAAGGCGATAAATATATTAAAATAGAATAAAAATAGATAATTACTTAAATTTTAGTGTAGTTATATTTAAAATATAATAATTATATTATAAATGGCGATCCTATTATATTTTAACTTTATATTATAATATAAATGAATCTAATTTATCGAATTTTTACTCTAAATTTTTCTATTTAATAAACATATATTATTCGTATTTTAGAATAGAAAACTATATCTAAAGTCGTTATTAAATCTAGATTAACTATTTCGAGTCGGATTTCTATTAGTATTTCGGAAATCTAATTTTAATTAGTAAATCGATTTAACTCGACCCGTTAAACGATTCAAGTCGAATTCTAATATTAAAACCGAAAGTTAGATCGGGTTATAAAATAAAAACTAATAGAAATCAGATCCGACCCGATATATAATTATATTAAATAGTCCAATATTTAGACTGGCTACTTCGAACTAAAGTGGCGACCCGAATTCGCGATAAACGTAGCTAATACGTCGAAATTACTAGTTAAAGTTAGTCTCCTTCCTAATACGATTAAAAATTCGAACTCGAGATACGAATCCGGGTTCGAAATTCGATAAAACAGCTAATCTGCGAATACTATAGTTGTTATTAACGATTATTACTTTAGATATATCAGTTTTTTAAATAATAATAAATAAATTAACTGATATAAAGCGATAATATATTTTATTAAATATTAGCTAGTATAACGGCTATAATCTATATTATTTTTTTCTAAATAAATTTTAAACTTTATATTTTTTTTCCGGATTTTTTAACTATATAAAATTCGATTATTAACGAATTTATTATCTTCTAGCTGTATTTCTAAACTCTTTATTATATTTTTAATAAATTAAAAATCTTTAGTTTAGATGATAATTTATTTAATATAAAGAACTACTATATTAATATATAAATAATATTAACGCAATTATATATAAATAATAATAAAATAAAACAATATATTTATTTATTAGATAAATAATAATATATACTTTTATAGAATTTTATAAAACCGCTAATATTATATTTTATATTCTAATACTTTCAGCCGATTTAACTATTTTTATAATAATACTTTCGAAGATTTTATAATATGATCTAGTAAATAATACCTTTAGAATTAAATTATCGAAACTTTTCTAATAGAAATAGATATTTCAAAAGTTTATAGTATTAGCTTTTTATTTATATTTCTATCGATATATTATTAGCTAGATTATTTAAAATCAATTATTTTAGAATATTATTATTTCCGTTATACTAGCGGATTTCTCTATTTTTTATCCGATTCTACTATTTCTAATATTGTCTAGGCTTCTATAAATCGATTTTATAATATTTTTATATATTAGAATATATTTTAACGTTATTATATAGTTTATTATATTCTTTAAATTTCATACTAGTTCGATTAATGTATATTATAATTACGTTTTATATAATATAAAAAATAGAGTAATAAATAATATAGTATAGTATTTATTATATTAGAAATCTATAGTAATAATTAAATTAATAAAAAAAAAAGATCGAAAGTAAAATTTAATTAATTAATATAATTATTAACTAGATTTCGGTTAAAGTAAACGAGTCTATATATTTCTATAAATTTCTAAATTATTCTATTATATGTTTTTATATACTTTTGCTATTATTTTATATAGATTTTTTTTTAAATATTAATTATATTAGTCTATTTTATTATCTATACTACTTTTTAGTATCCCGTTATATCTAAATAAAAATTACTATCTATAAATTTCAAATTAGTTATTAGCCGCGTATATAGTAGAAAATATTCGGAATCTAAATATATATTCTATATAAAATAAAGTATAGATTATATTATTATATATAATCGCTTCTAGAAACTAAAAAAAACCGATATATAGAAAACTATAGATCTAAATATAAAGGCTCGCTTTAAATAAAACGCTAGAAACGAAAAGACGGACTATAGAATTAATAAAAAAACTTTATAATAATAGATAAAAATAATATAGATTATACTATAAAACTAAATTCCGGAAGATATTTACTAAAAAAAAATAAAAGAAATAATATTTATTAACTATATTAAATAGAAGCGAAATAAAATAATATATTAAAATAATATATTAAATCTAAATAGAATTATCTTATTTATAATTATTTATTTCTAATATTTTTATAAATCTATTATAGGTATTAAAAATATAGATGAAATAAATTTAACTAAATATATAATTCTAATTATTTATTCTATCTAATAATAAATAATCTATTTTAGCGGCTTTAAAGAATTTAAAACCGCTAGAATACTAGAATCTCTATAAAAATAGTCGAAGTTTACTAAAGAGTTTAGCTATAGTAGTAATACGGCTAATATAACTATCGAATTCTATATAAAAAGAAAAAAAAAATACTAATAATATTATCGAAATTAATAATAAAAACTAGATAGTAGAAAGATATTCTACTAAATAGAATAATACTAAACTCGAAAATAATAAAAATTTAACTAAAAATATTAATTTTAATTAAAATAATAATATAGAAGAAAAGAGAGATATAAAAAGGAAAATAAAGCGGAAATCGAAAATAATAAAGATATAAAAAGATTATTAAACTATCTAATTAGTTATTTATATTTAGAAATGGTAGATCTAGATAAATATATTATTAATAAAAGAATAAATTTTATTATATAGAAAAGGAGATTCTAGCGGTTTTAATAGATTAAATTCGGGTTTCTAGATTCGATTCGAAACTAAATCGGATTAAATTTTAAAAAAATCCGACTCGGATCGGATCGGATTAGCTAATTTAAATTCGAAATTCGATCCGATAATTAGTCTATTTAAATCTTTATTTAATATAATTCTACAAACTAGTAAAAAACTCCGCTTTTAATATTATTTTGAGATCATTTATATCTTTATTTACTCTTTATTCTACGGGAAATTAACGAAAATAACTTTTTTTTAAAATAAATAGAAGATAAAGATATTATATCTAGATTAAAATAAAATTATATTTTAATATATACGAATATATAAAATAATAAATAAAATTAAAAGTTTAATTAATCTTTTTCTTTTCTAAAAGTTTATATTTTATCGTCTCTTTTTTTATAGAAATTATTTTTAGATACAGATTTAAATTTAGATAAACAATTATCGTCTAGATTTTCCGTAGACTTTAGTTTACGAGGTTTTCTTCGCTTACGTTTTTCATCTAGCGGAGGTTGCTTTTAGACTGGCCGTCGGATCGAGTTTCGAATCCGAATTAAAAAAACCGATCTAATCCGAATCGATTCTAATTAGATTGGCTACTTCGGTATAGATTTCTATCGGTATTTCGGAAACTCGACCCGAATTTTAATAAATTGGTTTAATCCGACCCGCTAAATAATATAGGTCGGTTTCTAAAATTAAAATCGAAAATTAAATTAAATTATAAAATAGAAATTAATAAAAATCTAATTCGACCTAATTTATAATTATATTAAATAGTTAAATATTATAACTTTTATAAACGATTATTACTTTAAATAAACTATTTTTTTTACATATAATAAATAATTTAGATAATATAAAATAATAATATATTTTATTTAATACTAGCTAGTATAACGGCTATAATTTATTTTATTTTTTTCTAGAAAAATTCTAGATTGTATATTTTTTTTCCGGATTTTTTAATTATATAGAATTCGGTTATTAACTGATTTATTATTTTCTAGCTATATCTTTAAATTTTTTATTAGATTTCGAACAAATTAAAGATCTGTAGTTTAGATAATAATTTATTTAATATAAACTACTACTAAATTAATAGCTAAATAATATAAATATAGTTATATCGCTCCGCCAAGCTATCAAGGTATTCTTTGGCCCGCGTGGCTTTAAAACGGTCGCTAGCTATAGGATCGCTAGCTAGTACGCTAGCTACTATAGCTAGAAGCTTTACCCGGTTAATTAGACTAAAAGATCGTAAAAAGGTCGGATAGCGCGTTTTAAAGGCGGTAAAAAAAAGATTTTTATCGAAGTTAAAATAGGTTACTCTAGCTATAACGAAGTAGTCGATATCTTCGAAAGTAGATATAGTTATTACGGATATAGGTACTATCGTCTAGTTTAGCTATAGTATAGCTATTACGAGAGTATATACGTACGTAAAAGGTTTTAATAAATCGTAGTAATTACGAAGGGCTTATATTACTAGTAAAAGAAAAAGAAGCCATAACTACGAGATATATTTAACTATAAAAATTTCTATATTATTTAAATTATCGTTAGAAAGATATATAATATTACTAAATAAATTTAAATTAAAATTCTATAGAAAAAACCGTTATTTATATTAATTAAACTAGGGTACAAATTCTGTTACCGTATATTAATACTGGTATACCAACGCTAGATTGGCCGTCGGGTCGGGTTTCGAACTCGGGTTCGTATTCCGAGTTCGAATCGAGTCGGTTTCGATTTTTCTAGATACCGAACCGATAGGTTTTCGGTTTCTAATCGAAGAACCGATTCGATTCGATTCGAAACCGTTAAAACGCTAAACTATAGTATAAAAGTATAACTTTAGTATAAAAATTATTCCTATTTATTTAAAAAAAATTTAAATTAATTAACTACGCTCGCTAGAAGGATCCTAGTTAGATTAAAAATATTATCTAAATGTATTACTAATATAAAAATATTATAAATAAAATATCTATAATATTTAAATTATAATAAAGACTTGGCGGGTTTCCGTCGAATATCCGGATTCGATCCGGAATCGACTCGCCAAAAATTCGAGTCGGTTTCTAGGTACCGACGGGAACCCGCACCGAAGTAGCCAGTCTGACCAACGTTTGATCTGTTTACCGAATCACTGGTTTACCGGATACTAAAATCAAAACCAAATTAATTAAATAAATAAATATAGTTATATATAAATAGTTCTAGCCTGGATGGCGCAGTGGTAACGCTGCGTGACCTAGAGGTCCAACGGATCCGCGTTCCATTTCGGAGTTAACGGAGTAAATCCAGCGGGTCGGAGGTTCGAATCTTTCGAAAGCCAACCTAATATTTAAGTTTTTTCTAATCGATCAAATCGATTTTTATACAGAGTTTTTATAGAAATTATATAGAGAGATTATTCAGAAAATTATCTCGGCCTAGCCGATTCTAATCGAAGTAAATTAAGTTAATTAATAGAGTTAAATAGACTACGGTTTCCTTCTAGATTTTAGTCCAGGTCTAGCTTTTTCGAGAATTTTAAATTAAATTCGCGGTAAATATTTGAATCTAAATAATTTACGTAATTTGATCGAATAGTATTTCTAGTATTAATTCGTAAAAAACAATCAAAAATTCGAATGATTGAATCGTATATATATAAATAGTAATATAATAAAGTAATATATTTATTTACTAGATAAATAATAATATATATTTCTGTAGATTTTTATAAAACCGCTAACGTTATATTTTATATTCTAATAATTCTAGACGAACTAACTACTTTTATAGTAATATTTTCGAAGATTTTATAATATAGTCTAGTAAATAATATCTTTAGAATTAGATTATCGAAATCTTTTTAATAGCGATAGATATTTCGGAAAGCTATAGTATTAGTTTTCTATTTATATTTCTATCGATATATTATTCTAGATTATTATTTCTACTATTATACTAGCGGATTTCTTTTTCTTTTATCCGATTCTATTATTTCTAGTCTTTTCTAGATTTTTATAAATCGGTTTTATATTATTTTTATATACTGTAACGTTTTTATACGTCAAAGAGCGTTACGTTCGAGTTTAGCTACAGCCGTAGGCGTAGTCCGAGCTATTAAATAGTAAAGGAGTTCTAGTATAGATTATTATAACTAATCCCGCGTAGCCGCGAAGGTATAATTACGATATTACGAGGTATCTTTATTATAAAGGTAATTAAAAAGAGAATAGTAGAAATATATTTAATAATTATATTAACGACTAATAAAAGAAACTATTTAATAGGAATAAAAAGCGATATATATAATAAAGTAGCTAATAGTACCGATAGATAGCCGTCTATTAAAAGCCCCTATTATAAAGGTCGGCTACGGCGGCTACGGGCTGCTATAGATAATTAGACTTATTTACCTAGCTAATCTTCTAATATACTTCTAAAGAGTTATAGATATAATATAGTCCTTTCTATATCGCTTTCTATCTAGCTTTTCTATATACGGGGTTTTTAAAATCTAACTTTTTTCTTTTCTTCCTTTTTTTTTCTTTAATATTTTTATTATACGTTTTCGAAAAAGTAATTATTTAAAATCTTTCTATTAAATTTATTTTAAAAGTTTTTATTATATCTTTTCTTTATAGCCTTTATATTTGTAATTCTTTAAAAGAGTATAAAGTTAAAATAGATAGTAATATCTATAGTAAATATACTTGTATCTAGAAATCTTATAATTTTTTAATTTCTAATACTATTTATATTATCCGCTCTGTTTTTATTACCTTTCTAACTACTAATATCTATAGAGAAATATTTTAAAAATAAAAAAAATAAACTTCGGTCTAATATTAGAAATATTTTTAATAAATATACTAAGGCGCGTTATTATATCGAGTCTTTTTTAGATTCTAAAAAGGAGATTCGTAATTAATACCTTATTTAGGAGTTATATTTTCGCCGATTTCTTAGAAAGTAAGAGTATTTTATTATTTATTATCGCGTTCTAGATAAACGTAAAAGTAATTTTATCGTTTAAAAGTAACGCGTATTATTTTACTTTAATAAATTTAATAATCCTATTATATTTTACTTTTCTATAGGTTTTATACCAGCCGTATAAAAGGTATTTATTAAATCTTTTCCTGGTTTCGATTTAATTAATTTAGATCGGTTTCTAAAGGAATTCGATTTTTTCTAGCCTCTAGATTTAATAAATATATAAAAAAGTATCTAGTTAAAGATTCCTTCGTATCGCGTCTATCTAATTTAAATCAGGCGTCGATATTATAAATTATATCCGGGTTTTCTATTATATCCGCTAATTCTTATTTTTTAGCGACTATTTTATTCTATAATAATAAAGTCGGGGACTATTTATCTTTTAATTATATATTTAATATAGGATTTAGTATTCCTTTTTCTAGATATTTTTCTGGTTTAGATATAGGGTTATATTTAATTTTTTCTATTTTTTTAATAATATTTCTATAGATTTTTTTAATATCTTCTATCTATAATTCCTAAATTATTTTTTAAGTTTTATCGTATTTTAATACCAATTGTAAAAGTAAATAATAATATTCTTTCTAGATTTTTATTTTCTATACTTCGCCCTTTTTTTTAAATAGAATATCGATTTCCTTAATTTATTCGTAATTCGTATTTAATACGATATCTAATTTCTATAAAGAAGATTTTTTTTCTAATTATACTTTTTTATATCGGTATTCTAAAAATTAATTCTTTCTATTTATCTCCGAATATTATATATTATCTAGCGTTTTCGATTACTATAAAATTTAAAACTCCGATAAATCTATTTTTTATTTTAATTTCGATTTCTATAATCCTATTATTTTATTATAGATATTATTAAATATATTTTTTAATTTAATTATATAGTCTTTTTATAATCTCATTTTTCTTTTTTCTATTTATAAGAGCTACTATTTTATAATTTCTGATTTTAATTTTAAGCGCTATTATAAAAGGTTTCTCGATTTTATATAGTTTAAATTCTATTAATATCTTCTTTTTAGCTCTTATAGATTCTATAAAATACTATTTTAACTTTTCTTTATCCGATAGATAGATAAGATAATTATTTTTATAATAGACTATTTAACTTTCTGTTATATATTTTCTAGTTCTTTTTTCAGATAATTTTTCTATTATCTCGAACTAGTATTTAGTTATCTCTATTATCTCTTTAGTAGACTGGCCGTCGGGTCGGGTTTCGAACTCAGGTTAGCTAACCCGACCCGACTCGAGTCGGGTTATAGTTAAGTCTAACCCGATCCGAATTAGGTCGGGTTTTTCTATAGTTTAATCCGACTTAAACCCGGGTCGGAATTAGATACCCGAGTTCGATCTATTAAAATACTAAAATCGCGGATAAAAATATAATTCTAGTATTATAGTATAATTTTTCTTCTATATTATACTACCTATTAATCCTATTTTTTTCTAATATTATACTAAAGACTTTAGGTATTCCTAATATTAATATATACTATTTATTATTATCTATTAAATAGTTAATACTATTTATATTATTAATTAGTATCTATATATCTATATTATTATATATATCCGATTATATTTATTCTTTATAGATTATTAACTAGCTATAATCTATATTAAACGCGTTACTATTTAGTAGAAGGACGTCTAGTTTATTAAAAGGTTAATATAAAATCTAGGGATATAGCCGGGGACGTAATAATAGCTAGTTAATAATAAGCTCTAAAGGATTAAAAGCTCTAAAGGAAAGATATACGTCTATAAAATTATTTAGGGAAGGATAATACTATTTATATAGTATCGGTATATTAACTAATATTTATAGATAACTATTATATAAACTAGTATTAAATAGAATATATTACTATTTTATATTATCTATAATTACTTTTATATTCAACTATTAAATATAATTATAAATCGGATTAGATTAGATTTTCAGGTCGGATTCTCAGGTTAAAATCTATAACCTAATTTAAAAGTCGGGTTAGAATCTATAACCCGACCTAACCGCTTAGCGGGTTAAACCCGGATCGGGTTATTAAGACCGGGTCGGGTACCCGACAGTTCGACGGGAACCCGACCCGAACCGGCCAGTCTACTCTTTAGTTAGATAATTTTTTTTAAAATATCCTATTTTTCTATATAAGTAATAAACTTTAGTCCGCGATTTTCTATTTTTAATAGTATCGAGCTTTATTAGATTTCCTCTAAACTATCTTTTAGTAGATCCTATTTTATTAAACGCCTGTTTATCTAAGTATATTTTATACTACCTAATATTAATCTTAGTCGCTAGTTTAATAAAAAATACTAGCGAATTTATAGCTTCCTTAATTTTTATATAAAATCTTTTATAGAAATAGGCTTTTAGAACTAAATCTTCCTAGTCTATTTTATAAATTAATATTCTAAACTAAATAGTTTAGATAGCTACCGATTTCTATTATTTTAGAACTATTAGTTTCCTTTTTATTACTCTATTTTTATTATTATTTCCGAAGATTTCTTTTATAGCTATAATTAGATTACCGAAGGTATTAAAGATTTATAATATTTTATCTTCCTTTTAACTTTCCGGATTATTAAGATAGTTTTCTATATAAAGCTATATCTAATTAAAAGCTACCTTTCTTAAATATAATATTATAAATAGAACTTTAATCGCTTTATTCAGAAACTGATTTATATATAATATAAAGTAGATACTTATCTAAATAAACTAAGATTTTTAAAATCCTTTATTTCTTTTATAAATACTAGGGATTATCGCTTTAATAGTATCGCTTCGATCTATAGAGCGGGGTAATAAGACTAATATAGTAAATTATTAAAGTATAACGTTCTTATATATTAAAGGGCGTTATATTCTAGTCTACCTATAGCCGTAAATATAATCCGAGCTATTAAATAGTAAAAGAGTCCTAGTATAGATTATCGAAACTAATCCCGCGTAGCCGCGAAAGTATAGTTATAATATTACGAAGTATCTTTATTATAAAGGTAATTAAAAAAAATAATAGAGATATATTTAATAATTATATTAATAACTAATTAAAAAAGCTATCTAATAGGATTAAAAAACGATATATATAGTAAAAGTAGCCGATAATACCGATAGGTAGCTATCCGCCAAGAATATCTATTATAGAGGTCGGCTACGGCGGCTACGGGCGGCTATAAATAATTGGGCTCGCTTGCTTGGCCAATTTTCCAGCGTGTTTCTATAAAGTCATAGACGTAATATATACTGAAAAAACTTTTAACGCTATTATATAGTTTATTATATTACTTTAATTTACTACTAGTCCGATTAATATATACTGAAATTATCTTTATATAATATAATAAATGAAACGACCAATAATATAGTATGGTATATATTATATTAGAAATTTACAGTAATAGTTATTTAATAATAATAAAAAATCGGAAATAAAATTTAATTAGTTAATATAATCGTCGGCTAGATTTCGGCTAAAATAAACGAATCTATATATTTCTATAAATTTCTAGCGTATTCTACTATATATTTCTATATATTTTTAACTACAATTTTATATAAACTTTTTCTAGTATTAATTATATTACTCTATTATATTATTTATACTACTATCTAGAATCCTACTATCTCTAAATTAAAATTACTATCTATAAAATCCAAATCGGTTATAAACCGCGAATATAATAAAAAGTAGTTAGAATCTAAATATACGTTCTATAGAAAATAAAATAAAGATTATATTACTATATATAAATATTTCTAGAAATTAAAAGAAACTGATATATAGAAAACTATAGATTTAAATATAAAGGCCCTTTTAAAATAAAACGCTAGTAATAAAAAGATAGACTATAGAATTAGTAAAAGATTTTATAGTAATATAAAAAAGTAATATAAATTATATTAAATACTAATTTATATATAGTATTATACTACGAAACTAAATTCCGTAATAAAATTTACTAAAAAGAAACGAAAGAAATTATATTTATTAACTAAATAAAATAGAAAGAGAATAAAATAATATATTAAATATAAATATAACTATCTAATTTATAATTATTTATTTTTTATATTTTCTTAAATCTACTATAGCTATTAAAGATATAGATAGGATAATTTTAATTAAATATATAACTTTAATCGTTAATTTTATCTAATAATAAATAATCTATTATAATAGCTTTAAAGAATTTATAACCGCTAGAATACTAGAATTTCTATAAAAATAATCGAAGTTAATTGAAGAATTTAGCTATAGTAGTAATACGGCTAATATAGCTATCGAATCTCTATATAAAAAAAAAGACGAAAATACTAATAATATTATTAAAATTAATAATAAAAACTAGATAGTAGAAAAATACTCTATTAAATAAAATAATACTAAATTCGAAAATAATTAAAATTTAGCTAGAATTATTAACTTTATTTTAAAAAAAAATAAAAATAAAAATAAAGATAAAAATAAAAATATAGAAAAGAAAAAAGATAAAAAAAAAAGATAGAAACGGAAACCGAAGATAACAAAAATATAAAGAAAATTATCAAAATATTTAACTAGTTATCTATATCTAGAAATAATAGATCTAGATAAATATATAATTTCGATATATTAATATATTATTAATAAAAAAATTGATTTTATAATATAAAAAAAGAGATTTTAACAATTTTAATAGATTAAATCTAGATTTATAAGTTTAACTCGGAAGCGAATCGGATCGAATTTTAAAAAAACTCGATCTAATTCGGTTCGGTATCTAGAAAAGTCGAAACCGATTCGGGTCGGGTCGATTTTTCTAATCCGGGTTCGAAATCCGATCCGACGGCCAGTCTAGTTCTAACTTTTCTAGATATTAAATCGAAACGATTTCGATTTTTTTAAATATTAAACCGATTCGGTTCCGGATTAAATCCGGGAACTCGGATTTAATCTACTAAAATAATTAAAACTACCAAAATTTTGTAAAAAAATACAGCTCTAATATAAAAGTTATATTTATTTATTTAAAATAATTTCTAATTAGATAGAATATATTATCTAAATATATTATCTTTATATAAAAATAATTAAATAATTAATTAAAATTTAATTAAATATTTAATTATAATATTATATTATATTATTTATAGTATAATATTATATATAGAAAGTTTTATAGATTAGATTAGATTTCTATCGATTTCTATTTTATAATCCAATTTGACTTTCGATTCTAATTTTAGAAACCGATTTATATTATTTAGTAGGTCGGATCGAGCTAACTTATTAAAACTCGGATCGAATTTTTAAAATACCGATAGAAACTCGACCCGAAGTAGTTAGTCTAGCTGCTTTATAGTAACTTTTTTTAGTCTTCTATATCTACGAAATACTTTCCATCTAATAGTAATATTTTCTTCTATAAAATATTTTTTTATATAATTTTTACTAATTAGATATTTATTATTAAATTTACTTAGAGGTTTAAAAATATAGATATTTAAAATTTAAGTTAAAATAATATTATATAAACTATACTAACTAACTTTCAATTTTTAAAATTATATAATTCTAAATAGAACTATATTTTCTTTAATAAAAATATTATCTTTTACTTTCGAATTCTATATCTTTTTATTAGTTTCTATTTATACTATTATATCTTTAAATATTTTAGTTCGATCGCGCGAAAAGAACGGTATAGAATTAATTCTTTTATTATATCCTTTCGGAAAAAAGCTAGAAAATCTTGGTAATTCGATTCGGATCCGACCCATTTAAATTATATATTTAATATATTATTATTATAATATTTCAATTTAGATAATTTAACGAAGTAATATATTTAGTTTTACTACGGACTTTCTAGCTAGTATAGTTAATTTATTAGAATTATTTTAGTAAATTTATATAAAAGTTATACTAGCTTTATACTTTTATATTAAAGCTTAGTAGTTTCTACGGGTCGGATCGAATTATAATTTAGAATCCGAAACTCGGTCGGGTCGGATTATATTTTAGTTTAACTCGATTCGGATCGGGTCGGATTAGCTAACCCGGGTTCGAAACCCGACCCGACGGCCAGTCTACTAGAAATATTAGTCGATAGTATTATATTAACGCTATAAAGTAGATAGAAAGATAGAAATCCAGTAGTTATATACGTACGAAAACGCGTAGTAAATAGAAACTAGTTTAAATAGAGATTCTAAACTTTTTTCGGCAATTTAGTATAGTATTTAATAAATATCTTTCCGAAAACTCCGTTAAATCTTTTAATAGTACTATTTATATATAGATAGTAAAATATTATTCCTTTATAATTAGCTTCTAGCAGGCAGTATTAGACTGGCCGGTTCGGATCGGATTCCTATCGAACCGTCGGATACCCGACCCGGTTTTAATAACCCGACCCGGGTTTAACCCGCTAAATAGTCGGGTTAGATTATAAATTCTAACCCGACTTTTAGGTTAGATTATAGATTTTAACCCGAAAATCCGATTTAAAAATCCGATCTAACCCGACTTATAATTATATTCGATAGTTAAATATAAAAGTAATTATAGATAATATAAAATACTAATATATTCTATTTAATACTAGTTTATATAATAGTTATCTCTAAATATTAGCTTATATACTAGTACTATATAAATAGTATTATCTTTCCCTAAATAATCCTATAGATATATATTTCTTCTCTAGAACTTTTAATCCTTTAGAGTTTATTATTAACTAGCTATTATTACGTTCCCGGCTATATCTTTAGATTCTATATTAACCCTTTAATAAACTAGGCGTCCTTCTACTAAATAGTAATACGTTTAGTATAGATTATAGCTAGTTAATAATCTATAAAAAATAAATATAGTCGGATATATATAATAATATAGATATATAGATACTAAATAATAATATAAATAGTATTAACTATTTAATAGATAATAATAAATAGTATATATTAATATTAGAAATATCTAAAATCTTTAGTATAATATTAGAAAAAAATAGGATTTATAGATAGTATAATATAGAAGAAAAATTATACTATAATACTAGAGTTATATTTTTATTCGTAATTTTAGTATTTTAGCGGGTTAAACCCGGGTACCCGACCCCGACCTAGGTTCGAGTCAGGTTAAATTATAGAAAAATCCGACCTAATTCGGATCGGATTAGACTTAATTATAACCCGACTCGGGTCGGGTCGGGTTAGCTAACCTGGGTTCGAAACCCGACCCGACGGCTAGTCTAGGCAGTATATCTCGTCTATAGCTAGATTCTAAAGATTTATACTTCGATTAATAATAATTTCTTTTAGAAAACCGTAATTACGATAGATCCGATAGATAATATATTCGGCTAGTACTTCTACTTTTATATTTAGAAGCGTTTAAACTATAGGCTATCAAGTCGCGTTGTTTATTATAGTTATAATCTATTTATTACCCTATTCGATTTCTAGTAAAAGACCGATAAAATCGAATTTCTACTATTTAAAAGGATTTAATCTATCTTTCTAGATATTTGAAAGATATATTATATCCAGTTTAATATCGCGAGGAATAGTAGTAAATTAATATTCGGAATAGTATTTAATAAAATATTTATTATTATTTTTTATTTCGGGCTATTACTATTTTATACGAATTGTATCTATTATTTTTATATATTAATAGTACTATTTTATATATAAATATAGTCTAGAATATTCGTCTAAACATATATTAAAATATAGGATACTTAATTATTTTTAAATAAATCTCGGTACTATATTATATAATTTTTAATTTAGAAATAATATTTATATTATTTTAAAATAGCTTTTATTTTCGGATTATTAAATAGAGTTCCGGATTCTATATAAACTCTAATAGCGTTTTTAAATAAAAGCGTATAATTATCGATTTTGCCGGTAAATAGCTAGAAGTTGCCTCTTCGGTTTAGAATATCCGCTACTATTATTATACTACCCGGGTTATATTTAATATCGAATTTATATTTTCTAAATTCCGCGAACTAGCGAGCGAGTTTTCTAGAAGATTTAATAATAGTTTTAAAATATTATAAGCCTATATTATCCGTCTTAATAATTATAATTATTCTATTTTTAATATAGTAATGCTATCGCTATAGAAATTCTTTAATAGTAAAAAATTTCCGTTTATAGATAGCGTACTTATATTCTAAAGATATAAATACTTTATTTTCAAAACTAATAGACTATTTAAAACTATTAGTACTAATCTAATAGAATACGGCGCTCTATTTAAATCGAAAATATCTGGTTTAATAATAAAAAGTAGAGTTATATCGAGTTAAATCAATATTTTATTATTTATTAAAACGTTTTTAATTAGTTTATACGTATTTCGAGCTAAGAAATTTATTCGAATTAGTTTATACTTTTTACTTTCTAAGCTCTGGATTAGCTTATAGAAAGATCTGTAAATTAATACGAAATCTTTAATAAACTTCCGATAATAGATATATAATTCTAAAAAGGATCGTATATTATATACCGTTTATAGCGGCAGCCAGTTTCAATTAGCTTTTACCTTCGCTATATCTATACGGGTTTCTCCGTTACTAATAATATATCTAACAGATATCTATTCTTTATAGTTATATTATTAAAGCTTCGATAATCGATATATATATACTAGCTACTGTTTTTCTTTTTAATAAAAAGAATGGGCGCGCTCTAAAGAAATTAATTTAGTCGAATTAATCCTTGTTCGATAAAATACTTAACCTAACGTTTCTATTCTTTATTCTATTTAGAAAACAAGCTATAATAAACTCGATTAATAGATTTAATATTGCCGGTTTTAATTATATAATCTAATAGCCTTTCCGATAGTAGCTTTATCGGAAAATTATTTTAGAAATAATCTAAAAGTTTCGGGCCGAGAATTCTATCTAGTTCTATATAGTCTATCGTCTTTTAAACCGAGTTAAATCGTTCCGGAAAATTAGATTCGTTATATATAATATATAGATAGGCTTATACGCCCTTTCTAATAAATTATTCGAATCTTCTAAAATTAATTTCGAAAAACTCAGTTAGAGTATTTTTAAAAAGCTATAAACGATATATATTTGAGGTACTATATAGCCGATATACGATATTATCTTTTAGATTCGAACTCCTAGAGTATTATAGTTAGATATTAAATTATACTATTTCTAGAAGTTTCTTCCGAGAATTAAATTATAGTTTATATCTAGTACTATATAAAGAGTAGTAGTAGAAAAGGTCTTATAAAACTATAGAAGTTCTACTATTTCTAAAATATCTATAATTTTACCGCTTTCGAGCCGTACTTTATCCGATAACTACTAGAATTCTAATTCTAAAAAACTAATGATACGCCTAGTAATAGAGTAATTAGTAGTATTTAAACTAGCGAAAATTTAAAATAATTTCTATCAATTTCTAGATTAAACTATATATATCTATTAAATTCCGGTATTCGATTTATACGGGAAAGTTATTTACTATTCTATATATTTTTAAAATATAGTATTATATTATAGAAAATAGTTAAAAACCTTTTCGATATCTTTTTAAAATTTATTTTTAATTCTTCGATCCGTATTTTAACTAGATCGAGCTATTCTTCTACTATTAGAAGCTTTATATCGGCGTTATCTATAAACCCTAATATATATAATAGTTTTTATTTTCCGATAACCTATTATTAGCGGTTACCGACAGAGCTTTTCTTTTAGAAAAAATCTAGTTTTCGGGAGTATATCCCGGAATATAAATATTTCGATAATCTTTTTCGCGATAGCCAGACTTTCTATAATTATAGTATTTTTTAGTACTATTTAATTCTTTTTATCTACTTTCTTCTCTTTAACTATCTCGGCTTCGGTTACGCCCTTCTCGACCGTTTTAACTACTAGTATCTATAGTATTAATCTTAGCAGTACTAGATTATTCGTCTATAGAAGCCGTTATAATATTTCGATAGCTATAATATTTAGTATTACCCTTTTTAAATATCGCTATAGTATTTATAATATTCGAAAAATTTACCGGTTATCCGCTTTATTATTATAAAACGAGATATTATTCGATAGTTAACTAGATATTAGACTTTAGGTAATTAATAAAATATTTTTAAATAGTAAATTTATTAATTTCGCTTTAAAGATTTATATATAATTTAATAAAAGCAGAATAGTATATTTTAATATCGCTAAAGGTTTTAACCTAAACTAGTTTACGATAAATAGCTAAAGCTTTTTCTATAAAATTCGGCTTATTCTATTATTTTAGAAAGATTTTACGAAAGTATTTCTAGAAGTTTTTATCTAGATTAGAGATCTGTTTAATATATAATATTTCAATATTATTAATAAAATACTAGTTACTATTTTGTAAATTTATTTTGGTTTTAATATCCGATAAACCAATAGTTCGATAAGTAAATTAAACGTTAGTATACTAGTATCGAATTTACGGTAGTAGAATTTATATCCTAGTTTAATTAACGTAAATAATAGTTTTTTAGAAATTTAATTTAAATTTACTTAATAATATAACGTATTTTTTAACCGATAATTTAACGTAGGAATTTTTATAGATAAATATACCTCGCAATTATCGCTTCTTTTTGTTTTACTAGTAATATAAGCTATATTTACGTAAGTACTACGATTTACTAAAATTCTTTATATATATATATACTTCCGTAACAGCTATACCGTAGCTAAATCAGACGATAGTATATTTATAACTACTATATTTATGTTCGAAGGTATCGACTATTTCGTTATAGCAAAAATAACCTATTTTAACTTCGATATAAATCTTTTTTACCGCCTTTAAAACGTACTATCCGACTTCTCTATCTTTTTTTAATTTAATCGATCGGGTAAAGCTTCTAGCCGTAGTAGCTAGCGTATTAGCTAGCGACCTTTTTAAAGCTACGCGGGCTAAAAAGTATTTTAATAGTTTAACGGAGCGTTTAGATATAGATTATATAATAAATATAGACGAGGCGATAACTATTTATAATTATATTATATTATAATTGATAGATATAACGGAAATATTAGATTTTTATATCTATTTATATTATTAATGATAAACTGGATATATAGTATCGAAATATAGTAGAGGATATATAATCGCGAATAAAAATAGAAATAATTAAATAGAAATAATTGACTGCGTTATAAACCTTGTCTGACGAACTGCTTTGGCTGTGAAAATTTCTTTATACGTAAAATACCACAATCGTTGCGGTATAGAACGTTAATAAAACATATATATATATATATAAAAACTCAATATAATTTCAGACAGAAGCCTTTCAGGAGGGACTAGCTACTATAGAAGATAAAATCCGAGATAGTCGCGCTATAGAATTAATATTAATATTTATAGCGGCGGAGCCAGGTATAGACGATATAGTAGTTACGTTTATAATCTTTAAAATCAGGAGATTTCTTATGATAAGCGTTTTATACTACGTAGGCTATAAAAATATTAGAGATATTAGAAAAAGTAGATCCGTATAATAGTAATTTAGGATCTCTACTAGAAAGTTCTAATAGCTCTAAATTAGGGCTGTTATAACCGGAAAAATAATAATTTAAACCGATATAGCTATTCCTATAATTTATATAAAGATAACTAAAAAATCGATTATATCTACTACTAGATCTACTTTTACTATTACCATTATAATAATTATCATTTCCGAAAATATTTAAAGTACCCTCGAAACTAATATCTTTTCTAGAAATATCTTTTTCTATAATAGAGATAGTAGCGAATTAGGCCGTAAACAAGTTATTTAAAGAGATCCTATAATAGAATTTCGGATCCGTATAAATTTTAAAAAAGGCTGTATTTTTATTATATACTATTATTCCCTCTATACTAGTATTAAATAAAAAGTAAAATAAAGATTTAATTCGGGAATTTATATTCGAATTCAAAAAATCTCGTTTATAAAAATAGATAAAATCGATTTAAAAAAGCTTTAATAATAGAGCAAGGTTGGATCGTTTATAATTTTAAATAATTATTCCTACTAGTATATAATTTTCAGCTAATCTTTTATAATTATAGAAAAGTAAGATATTTATATATTTAATTATCTCTACGCTAGACCTATATTTGTTTCTATATCAGCTTTTATAATTAACGATCGGATCAATTAGTATCCGAATTCGTATATAATTATATAATCCAGCTGTATATTCTATAATTTTTTAAACCGGTTATATGGTTCAAACCCCCGATCACTATATTTATAGAGTTTTTGAATAAAAATTAAATTAAAGCTATTTTATTTCTATTATTTATATTAAATAATATAAATAGTTTCGCTTCTAGTATAGCTTTCTAAAAATTTATATTAGTTTATCGATTTATAAAAACTATTAATATTTTATCGTATCTACTATCGAAAGATATAAACTATCTACAATCTATTAAATAAATAGAGTTAGAAAAAATAATAGATTTAATACTATCTTTTCCAAAATCCGTAATAATAATCTATATAAAGCTATATCTTTTAGATTAAATAATAAGATTTTTCTAAAACTTTAATACCGATATATACTATCGGACGTTATAAATCGAAAATTTTTATATTAATAAACCGGTTTTTTCAAAGAAATTAATAAAATTAGATATTTTATATAAAAATTAGAACTTTTTTCTACTATAATAACTTATTCTTTTATTTCTATAATTTAATTAAAATCGATATCTATCGGCGATAATCTTTATAATCGGCTTCCGCTTAATAATAAACTTTCTACTATCGAAATAAAAATTTCGAAAAAAGATTTTAACTAATTCGAAATAGAATAAATTATAAATTAGCGATAGATATATTAGCGCTTCTTATATCAAATTTAATAAAAAGACTATAGGTCGTAATTTAGTTAATTTGTTTTGGTTTTAATGCGCGATAAATCAGTGGTTCGATAAATAAATCAAGCGTTAGTATACCAGCATCGAATATACGGTAGCAGAATTTATATTCCAATTTAATTAACGTAAATAATAGTTTCTTAGAATTTTAATTTAAATTTATTCAATAATATAACGTATCTTTCTATCGATGATTCATTCAACGTATATAGGCCGTAATATAAAAGCTATTATAGATTATAAAATCTAACGTACTATATAGATTTCATTAACGGATATAATAAACGGTTTCATTTTCTATCTAGAATCTAGTATTATTATATAGATTTATCTACGGCTTACTATTATAAATAATTTAAAGTTGTTCTAGCGGTACTATAGTAATCAATACTCTAAACATCTATACTACTAGTAGATTTCCGCGTTATTCCGGACTAAAGTCGAGGTATTTATAAATATATTTTATTTTACTATTATTATATTTTTAATAATTATCTATTTTCATTTCTCTTTTTATATTCTATAAAATCTATTTATAATAAAGTCGCTTTTAAGTAAACAATTTTATTATCTAATACTGTAATATAGTAGTAGCGTATATCAAGGCCGATGGATTTTTTATATTTAAATATATAATCCGGTAAATTTTAGTTCGATTTCTAATAGCGCTATTTTATTTTAATTTTTTAACGTTTGTATCTATAATATTTTTAAAGTTTTTAAATATTTAATACGAGCGTATCGAGAGCGATATTGTTTTTTCGTTTTAATAATATTTATTATAAATTATTTAAACTTTCTATAATTTAGTAGAATTTAGTAGATATAGAATTACTAGCTAATAGTTTTAGTTAACTAATACGTTAATTAAATCCCGTTAACCGCGATTTATTAATACTATAGAGTTCGTTACTCGATTAGACCTAGCGCTTAATCTTATTCGCTTGTTTATAGAAAAACTTTCCATCTATATAGAAACATCAAGTTATTATTATTATATCAAATTGAATTATAATAAAAAGTTATAACAGCGGATATCTCCCAGAAAAAGGAATTAAATGAAAGATAATAAATAAATAATCCGAAAGCTGTCTTTTTTCCTATATATCGAATAACTAAATTTATCGGCTTTTTCGTTTCTATCTATTAGAATAACTTTAAGAATAAAAAAATGATATTAATATTAGAAAAAAACGAGAATATTTTCGACCTAACTATATTTAGAGCTAAACCGTCGACTATAGCGAATAGATTTCATAGCTTTCGAAAATTATTATTACTAGAACCTAAAAAATTTAAAAGAAAAGAATCGTTTTTTTAAAAGATTCGGGAATATTTTTATAATCTGAAATTCTAGATCGGCGAGATAGTTCGTTAGTTCTATTATTATCTATAAAGCTATCGACGATATCGTCGTGTTTATCTATAGTAATTACTACGGAATATTATTCTAATTAGAAATAAAAAAATATCTAAATTATTCTATCTATAATTTTAAAAAACAGAACGTTTTCTTGTTATATTATAATAATATAATTCGCCTTTTCTAAATTTAAAATATTTAGAGAAAATATAAGGAAATAGCTAATATAGTATAAATTTATTTAAAAATCTATAAAATTGATCTATAGAAGTTTTAATTAAATAAAATATATTTTTATAGATTTAAAATTAAAAGGTAAAGTATATAATTAGGATATTAAACTAGACGAGTTAATTATTTCTAATTTTTATCGTTTTTCGTCTCGCTTTTTATAACGCTTTCCTATCTAGAAAATTTCGGATCGGCTATAAAAAAAGTAATAAAAAGTCTATTTAAATTAATATAAAGTAGAAGTATATATAGTATACTGTTTAAAGAATATATCATTATAGTAAAAGTTCTTCTATCTGAAATGAAAAAAAATAGCGTTAAAACAAATAGACGTATTCAATAATAAGAACTTTATAAAGGTTATAAACAATTTATTCGGCTAAAACGCAAAGAAAATAAGATTTAGGCGAAAGTATAAACAGTTACAAAAAGATATATAGAAAAGATATCTAAAGATAAAAAAAGAATTATAGAAAAAACTATTAAATTGAATTCGATTTAAAAGATATTAGTCGATAGTCTAACGAGTAGAACTTTAGCGTATCTCGATATCTTTAACTAAATATTGATTAAAATATAATACTAATTGTTATAATATTAATAATAATATCTTATAATCGATTCTATCTATAACGACTTCTGGTCTAGATATTTCTCGGAACGGGATATAGAAATTTCCGATCTAAATCTAATCCGAATAGATTCGAATCGGGTCTAGATTGGGTTATATAGATATTTACCCGATTCGAATCGAAACGGGTTAGATTCGAGTCGAGATTTACTAAAGATAATAGTTGTTAAAATTATTCTTAAAAATCTAATATAGGCGCTAAATTAGTCTAATTAGAGTTTTTAACTTTTAAATAGTTTAAAATACTAGTAATATCTATATAAGCTATTTTAGCGTCTATACTAGCGCGATAACTAATTAACCCGTCTTTTAAACGGGATAAACCCGTGAAAATCCGTTTATATCTCAATCCGTTTATAATCCAATTCGGAGATATTCCAATCCGTTTCGAAATGCAGGTCTAGAAAATAAACCGTAAATAATCAGATATCGATCCGTTAAAATAACTATAAAAGAAGAAATTTTTGAAAATAGAATTAGCGCTAGTAAATCTAGTAGATAGTAAAAATCGTATAATCGCTAATAGATAGAATATCTATTCTACCAGCTTCTAGAAATATTAGTAAAAATTATTTTTGATATAGAGAAAAAGACTATCGATTACTAAAATACCATAACGTTATATAATTATAAAAGAAATAAAATAAATTATATTAAAAATTCTATCAATAGATTTAGAAATTTCAATAACGCCGTATAGAATTTACTATAAAATAGAATATTTTTTGGAATCTTGTAATAAATCTGAATAACGTATCTAGTTTGTTTATATAACCGAGGTATTATTATTATTGTAAAAGTCCTATCTTTTAAAAATTAAAAATCTAGATAAATAGTATATAGACGATTAAATTATATTTATTGGAAAAATTAATTCGTATAAATATTATAAACAGAATAAAGATAATAAAACTTTCGCTACTACTATTAAAAAAACGATTAAAGAAATAGATTTAAAAAATAAAAAAAAAATCTAAACGTATAATATATTGTTAAAAAAATAAATAAAAAAAATAACATTCTATATATCGGTAAATATAGAAAGATTTTTAATTAGAAAAACGCGTTTATAATAGCGATTACTACTAATACTAATTAATTACTATTTACTTTCGTATTTGAATTATCTATAATATAATCTAAAATACTATTTTTCTTTTTACTAGTAACGAAATCTAAAGAAATAGACTTTTAAAAAGTTTAGAATATTATTAAATTTCTATAAATAATAGAAATATCATTTAATATAGCCTAATTCTTTTATTATATATCGAAGATCAGAATATTCTTTACTAAAATAATACGTTCGGAACTAATAGAAAAATCTATAGCTAAAAAAAAATAAACTCGCTTCGCCGCTAATAACTATAACGACGATAATACGATAAAATTTATCGAGCAGTTTAATAAAAAAATTTTAGCTAAAACTAAATTCGTCGATCGATAAATATATTTTAACTTTGAATTTTAATATTTAATAATCTTTAACGAAAGAATCTTTAGCCGATAATAAAAGGAAACTTTTATATTTATATATTATTCTAATCTCGAAAATCAGAACTACTATTATATATTATTAATAAAACGTTTATCGATTCAAATATAATTTTTAATCTAGCTAATAATTATATAATCGAATAGAGAAATAACGTAATATATTTTAATAGATCTGTTTAGATCCGCGTTACTAATGGAAATATCTAGGCTTTACTAGAATTTATTAAAATTTCTATTACTATCGCTAGAATATCGAAAATTATTCAATTTTATATCGTTCCGAGATAAAATTCGTACTTAATTGTTTTTAGACGGCTATAGTTAAAAAACGTTAATATTATAAACTATTATAATATAGACGAATCTTGGATTATAGATTCTATAGATATCTATTTTTAATTTTACTATAGTTGTCCTACGAATATATTTTTTATCGAGAAAGTCGATTAGAAGACTTTATAAATAGATAAAAATGTAATTAAGAATCTTGATTACTTTAAAGATATTAGATAAAAAGCTATATTAGAAAAAATAATGATATAAACTAACTAATATTAATAGAGGAACTGGATAAAAAATAGAATATAAATAGTAACTATATAACGAAAAAGTAAATAAGAAAAAATAACAACAATAGTAGATATTTTAGAATCGACTATTAAAGAAAACTATTAAATAGAATTCGAATCCGAGATATATAGCGTCTAAAAAGATAGAGAAAATAAAAAAAAACTGGAATCGAAGTTTATAATAATAGAGTCTTGGAATAAATTTAAAAAAAAGAAAGTTAAAATAGTAATAATAGATACAATGAAAGCGGAATTTATTATATATCTATAGCTATAGCAAAATGCTTATTTTGCTTCTAGAATTTAAAAGCCGGTATTAGAAAAAGTAAATTAGCTACTACTATTATTAATAGAATAAATAATAACTTTATAGAAAAAAAGAAAAATAAATTAGTAAGTAAAATATCTTTTTTTCTATCTTTTAGAAAACTAAAAGAAAATCTGTAACGTGATTGTAATAGATAATAGATATTATAACAATCTTTATACTAGCGAAGAAATAAAAAATTAATATTTGAACTATCTAAAATAAAATTCCTATCTAATATTATAGAGCTATCTAGAAGATTTTGGTATTTCCAAAAGTGGTTATACTTATTAGAATATCGATAAACTTACGGTATAACGGGTAATTAATTAATAGTTAAATAAAAATAAATTAATCTTGATTATTAGAATAGTATATAGCGATAACTAATAAATTAAATACGAGCTATAAAAGCGTCGAGTTCGAAATCTATATAGATAATGGGACTTTACTCTTCTTAATACTTTTATTTATCGAAACTATTAAAAAATCCTTTTCTTAGTACTTTTATTTATCGAGACTACTAAAACGTCTTTTCTTAGTATTTTTATCTATTAAAACTACTAAATTAATCCTCTTTAGTATTTTTAATAACTAAACCTACTAAACTACTTACTAGAACTAGTACTAAAACTATTTTATATATCTTTATCTATTAAAGCGTAATAGAAACTCTAGTACTAGACTGGCCACTTCGAATCAAAGTGACGATCCGATTTCGCGATAAACGTGGCTAATACGTCTAAATTACTAGTTAAAGTTAGTTTCTTTCCTAATACGGTTAGAAATTCGAACCCGGGACACGAATCGAAATTCGAAACCCGATAAAACGGTCAGTCTGCCTTGTACTATACTAAATACTACTACGTTCTCGAAGATACGTCAGTCGTATTTATAATATCTAAATACTAGATACTAAAAGATAATAAATAGTTATATATAGTAGCAGGATCGATATTAAAAATAATAAAGAAATAATATAATACGATAAAAAACGTAAAACGTATTGAATATATTAAAACGATAGAATTCTATCCGAAAATTCTAAAAATCGAAATATTAGAAAATAAAAATAGTTTCGATATTAGTTTTTTAGATTTTCTAACTATACGAAGGTTATAAAAATACTAGCGAAAAATATTTAATAAATTTCCGGATAATTTCGAGAATTAGTTTAAAGGTTATCTATAATCTATAGGCTAGCTAGGTAGAATATATACTAAATTTTTCTAAAGACGAAATTTTTTATCGCTACGTAGCGAGAAATATTCGTTATAGATATTCGTAAAATAGATTTAATTAATTTTAACGCCTATCGTATCCTAATCTATCGTAACGCGCTATCTAGACTGGCCGTCGGGTCGGGTTTCGAACCCAGGTTGGCTAACCCGACCCGATCCGAGTCGGGTTACGGTTAAGTCTAACCCGACCCGAGTCGGGTCGGGTTTTTCTATAGTTCGACCCGACTCGAACCTAGATCGGGGTCGGATACCCGGGTTTAATCCGCTAAAATACTAAGATCGCGAATAAAAATATAACTCTAGTATTATAATATAATTTTTTTCCTATATTATACTACCTATAAATCCTATTTTTTTCTAATACTATACTAAAGACTTTAGATATTCCTAATATTAACGTGCACTGTTTATTATCGTCTATCAAGCAGTTAATACTATTTATATTATTTTTTAATATCTATATATCTATATTACCTTTCTATATTACTATATATATCCGACTATACTTATTTTTTATAGATTATTAACTAGCCGCAATCTATACCAAGCGTGTTACTATTTAGTAGAAGGACGCCTGGTTTATTAAAGGGTTAATATAGAATCTGGAAGTATAGCCGGGAACGTAATAATAGCTAGTTAATAATAAGCTCTAAAGGATTAAAAGCTCTAGAGGAAAGATATACGTCTATAGAATTATTTAGTAGAAAATAATACTATTTATATAGTACCGGTATATAAGCTAATATTTATAGATAACTATTATATAAGCTAGTATTAACTAGAATATATTACCGTTTTATATTACCCGTAATTACTTTTATATTTAACTATCGAATACGATTATAAGTCGGGTCGGGTCGGATTTTCGGGTCGGGTTCTCGGGTTAAAATCTATAACCCGACCCGAAAGTCGGGTTAGGATCTATAACCCGACCCGACCGCTTAGCGGGTCGAACCCGGGTCGGGTTACTAAGACCGGGTCGGGTACCCGACGGTTCGACAGGAACCCGACCCGAACCGGCCAGTCTAGCGCTATCCCGAATTACGAAACCAGTTTTCTATATAGAGGAAGAAGTAAAATAGCAAAAATTATAATTTTCTAAATTCGTTATAGCAGATATTAAATATAATATTGAAATTCGAATTACTAATAACTATCCGCTTTATTAAAACTGTAATAGCGTAATCGAATATCAAAACTGGATTTTTTTAATAGTTGATTCTTTTATATAGAATAACTTTTACGATAATAAATATAAATTGATTACTTTATACTTTTATTTAAAGAATATAATAAGTACTATAGATATATATAGATTGCAAACGAATTCCATTTATAGATATTAAAGATTTAGATCTGTAAAAAACTATTACCTATATTACGACCGTATAGAAACTAACAGCTCTACGATGTCGGCGCTAAACTTTATCTAAATCCAATATCTGCAACTTTATATTATATGTACGCAATACGCAGCTGGTATTATAGATCTAAATTTATACAAATTAAAAAATCTATCTAAAACTTTCAAACGATATAAAAATAATGAAATTCTAATTAATAAACGTTGAAAAACTATATATAAAAATATAAGTTATTAGTAATATTTTTATCAGTCCTACGAGATCCGCGCTAAACTTTATCTAAATATAATATTCGAAATCGATATCTTTCTATTATATACGTAATACGCAACTGACGTTATAGGTTAGAAATTATTTAATTAATCTGGTTTTGGTTTTAGTATTCGGTAAATCAGTAATTCGATAAACAAATTAAGCGTTAGTATACTAGTATCGAATATATATTAGTAGAAATAATATTTTAATTTAATTAACGTAAATAATATTCCTTAGAATTTTAATTTTAATTTGCTAAGTAATATAACGTATCTTTCTACCGATATTTTAACTAATATAGAATTTTTATAGATAAATAGGCTTCGTAGTTATTACTTCTTTTTCTTTTTTTTTTACTAGTAATACAAGTTTAAAACCTTTTACGTACGTATATACTCTCGTAATAGCTATAGCTATAAGCTAAACTAGACGGTAATACCTTTATCTATAATAACTATATCTATTTTCGAAGATATCGACTATATTATTATAGCTAAATTAATCTATTTTAACTATAATAAAAATTTTTTTCTTACCGCCTTTAAAACGTGCTATCCGACGTCCCTATCCTCTTTACTCTAATCGATCGAATAAAGCTTCTAGCTATAGTAGCTAGTATATTAGCTAGCGGCCCCGTTAAAGCTATACGGGCTAAAGAGTATTTTAATAGTTTAATAGAACGTTTAGATACGAGTTATACGATAAATACAGCCGAGGCGATAATTATAGATAATTACTTCGTAGTATAGCAGATAGTTATAGCGGAAGTATTAGATAATTATAATTATTTATAACGTCGAGATTGGACTGGATAGTAGAGGATTCGTAATAGTAAAAGAAAATAGTTAAATAGAAGTGATTTAACTGCGCTGTAAACTTTATCTGACTAACTTTAGCTATAAAAATTTCTTTGCACGTAAATATAATAATCGTTACCGTATATAACGTAAATGAAATATATATATATATATAAAAAAACTCAATATAATCTCAGATGAAAGTCTTCTAAGGGGGATTTAAAAATTATACAAATTGAAAAATTTATTAGAATCTTTTAAATAATATTAAAGTAATTGGAATCTGACTATTAGACGTTAAGAGACTATATATATAAACAAAGACTATTAGTAATATCTCTAACAGTTCTACCGAGCTAGCGTCAAGCTTTATTTAAATCCAGTACCTGTAATTTTCTACTGCCTACACGTAATATATATTTGATATTATAAGCTGCAAATTATATATATTGAAAAGTATATTTAAAGCTTTCAAACGATATAAAAATAAACAAATTCTAATCAATAGACGTCGAGAAATTAGATATTTAAAAGAAAATTGTTAGTAATAACGCAGAGACTCTGATAATCAATTCTACTAACGGAATATTTCCGTTCTAGCTAATTAATAGATTTGAAAATAAAGGAAACTATATTAAAAGATAGAAACTATTAATAGAATTCTAAAAATTAATTTCTAAAATCGATTTTTCTTTAATTATTTTTATAATAGAATTTTAACGAATCCGGAAGCTATTTAGATTCAATATTAGACTACGAAGCGAGATACGAGCGAATGAACTATATCGGTTCCAAATCCTAAAACTCGTATATACGTAGTTATTCACTATTCTAAATATCTTTCTACGATTTTTTTTTTAGAAAATTTTTATATTGATCTAATTTAACGTCTACCTTCGTCTAATCCGAAACTATAAATATTTTAATTCGATTTAATAGAAGTCGAAGATAAATCTAACTTCGAAATAGTTGATATCTATAACTAATACGAATCGAAACTTTTTTTTTTCTAAAAAATATCGAAGAAGTTATCCGATCTAGTACTATCGATCTAAAGCTACTAGAAATATATTTTAATTAGAGACGAATAGAAGGTTTGAAGAGGCTAGTAAAATATAAAAAATCTATTTTATAGCTTCGATTTAGAAAAAATAAAAAAGAATAAAACTAAAAAAAAAAATAGAAAATATTTAGTACCTAGAGAATTTTAGGGCCTTTATTCTAAGATCTAATATTATAGATAAAATATAAAATAGTAAAGATGTATTAGAAACGATGATAAAAAAAAGGAATTAAATAATTAGAAAAGAAAAATTTCAGGATATAATAAAGATAATAAAAGACAATAAAAGATAGTTAAAAGTTAATCGATATAAAATTAATAAACTTTTACAAAGGTTTATAGAATTATAACAAAAGACGTTACAGAATATTAATAAAGAAAATAAATAAAAAAAATAGCGAATTATTATTAAACGCTAACGTTTCTAAAAAGATTAGTATCCGAACTAAAAAATTTACAAATAAAATCAATTATACTAATTTAGTAATAGATTCTCTAGATGATAATACTATTATTATTATAGGAACCTTTCTGGAAAGCTTTTATCTGAAATTATATTGAGTTTTAATATATATATATATATATTTTATTAACGTTATATACGGCAACGATTATTATATTTACGTATAAAGAAGTTTTTACAGCTAAAGATTTATAGTTCGTCAGGCAAGGTTTATAGCGCAGTTAATTATTTCTATTTAACTATTTCTTTCTATATTCGATTACGAATCTTCTCCTTTCTCTTTTTCGGCGTTAAAAATAATTATAAATATCTAATATCTCCGCTATATCTATCTACTATACTGCGAAATTATTACGAATAATTATTACCTCAGCTATATTTATTATATAATCTATATCTAAACGTTCTATTAAACTATTAAAATACTTTTTGGCCCGCGTAGCTTTAAAAGAATCGCTAGCTATAAAAAGGTCGCTAGCTTTAAAAGAGTCGCTAGCTAGTACGCTAGCTACTACGGCTAGATGTTTTACTCGGTCGATTAGAATAAAGAGATATAGGGAAGTCGGATAGCGCGTTTTAAAGACGGTAAAAAAGATATTTTTATCGAAGTTAAAATAGATTACTATAGCTATAAAAAGGTAATCGATATCTACGAAGATAGATATAGTTATTATAGATATACTACCGTCTAGTTTAGCTACGGTATAACTATTACGGAAGTATATACGTACGTAAAAGGTTTTAGTAAATCGTAGTATTTAGAAGGGGTATTACAGCGCTTGTATTACTAGTAAAAAAAGAAAAAGAAAAAGCGATAACTGCGAGGCCTTTTTATCTATAAAAATTTCTATATTAGTTAAATTATCGATATAAAAATACGATATATTATTAAATAAATTTAAATTAAAATTCCAAGGAACCGTTATTTATATTAATTAAATTAAAATATAAGTTCTACTACCGTATATTCGATACTAGTATACTAACGCTTAATTTGCTTATCGAACTACTGGTTTACCGGGTACTAAAATCAAAATCAAATTAACTAAAGTATTTTGGAAATTATAGAAATAATATATATTAAACGTTATCGGAAAATACTAACAATATAAAATTATTATAGTAAAATAGTAAGAATATATTATTATATCTTTAATCGTAATAGAAAAGAAATATTTTAGATACGTAAATAGATTAGAATTATAATTAATAGGAAGAATCATAATATCTTTTTCTAATATCGAAAAACGAAAGAGATCTTTAACGCTAAAAGAGAATTTTATAAAAGAAATAAAAAATATATTATAGATATTAAAACAATAGAGAGAAAATTTAAAATAGCGAAAATGATATAGTTAATTCGCGAAGTCTAGAAAGTAATAATAAAAAAGCTAATCGCTATTAAAATGGAAATATTACTAGCCGATAATAGCTATAAAGATTTAGAAAAGTATATAAAATGATCTAGATAAATATTATTCCATCAATTAACTATTTAATATTAGTAAGTAACTAAATTATATAAAGGGAAAATCGAATTTTAATATCTATACTATTAGCGATACAAAAAAACGTTTAATTAATACGAGCGGTTATAGAAAATGCTAAATTATATAACTATCGAATAAAACGTTTATAAAACTTTATTAAAGAAATATATATAAAGATATTAGATTTTTGTTTCTAATTAGCTCGTATACCGCTTATCGAAAATATCGCCGTTAATAAAAAAAATTTTAAAGTATAAAGTAATTATTTTAACTCTAATAAAACCAACTTTAAATAATGATTTCAGAATTATCTCGCTAGATCTACAGATTCTAATAAAGACAAACTCGATATAAACATCTAAACAAACTATAATAGCGATAAATATATTCTATCGGCTAAAAAACTAAACGCGTTCATTAGTTTAAATAATATATAATTATATAAACCTATAATATAAAGGTTACTACGTTAAAAATAGCTATTCGGAAAAATACTAGAAATTAATAATAAAGGAAATTCTAAAGTTAGCTCGTTATAATAAAAGGAAGTTACTAAAGATATCGATAGTTTAATCAATGACTATAAAAAGGATATTAAAGAGAATAACTAGCTAGCTATCTTCTAAAATCTAATTTACGAACTGTAGATAGTATATACCGTCTATCGATCTTCTATAGTTATCGTTATTCGGCCGATAACTATTGATATTAAATATTTAATAGAAGAATTACATCTATTTAAATTTACAATACTCGTTTCTATATCTAAATAAATCGCGATAAAATCTATTTATAAAAAAGACAGTTATTCTAATTTTACTAATAAATAATTATAGATTCTGTAGATAGAATATATCGAATAGAATTTAATTTAAACGTTTTTTCGTTAATATTAATATTAGATTGGCTACTTCGGGTTAGATTCCCGTCGGTATTTCGGAAATCCGACTCGAATTTTAATAAGTCGGTTCGACCCGACCCTCTAAATAGTATAGATTAGTTTCTAAAATTAAAACCGAAAATTAAATCGAATTATAAAAAAGAAACCGATAAAAATTCGATCCGACCTATTAAATCTTTTATATATAATACAATACTATAATTAATATAATATAATAATATAATATAATTAAATAATTAATTAATTTTTTAATTAATTTTATATAATAGTAATATATTTATATAATATATTTCGTCTAACTAAAAACCTTTTTAAATAGATAAATATAACTTTTATACTAGAATTATATTTTTATACTAGAGTTTAATAGTTTTAGTAGTTTTAATAGGTCGAATCCGGGATCCTAGATTCGACTCGAAACTAAATCGATTCGATATCTAGAAAAATCGGAATTAACTCGGTTCGGTATCTAAAAAAGTCGAAACCGATTCGGATTAGATCGGTTTCTTTAATCCGGGTTCGAAATTCGATCCGACGGCCAGTATAATTAATATATAAATTTTCTCCTTTATATTTAATAGTCTTTTTCTTTCGAATATAGATTATAGAACGATAGAAAATAGAAGTTAGTACTAGTTCTATATATTATTCGAACTAGTATAGAAAAAATCCGATAGAGTTTTTTTAATCGATTAAAAATTTTAGTAATATTATTCTAGGCTATTTTTATATTATTTATACTATCTGGTATATAATTTTAAAAATAATAGAAAAAAAAAATTAAAAATAGAAAGAAAAGTATTAGAGGAATTATTAGACCTGATTTAGTCTAGTACTAAATTAAAGTACTTCTATAGATTTTCTGTATATTAGAACTTAGCATCTAATTCACCCCGATTCTGCACATTTGGCCTCCACCCATAATCGTATCACAACGGCACATGCTTCGCCAAGGAGCTAGGAGACGATTAGTCCGCCCCAGAGGCAGAGAGATCACCATCCTTTCTTCCAACATCCCCAACAACAATAAAGATTCAACCCTCCGCCAGCGTCTCTTCCACGCCCAAACTCATTCACCATGTCAGTCCCGACGATCCTATCAGGCTCAGAAACTACACCCACTGCTTCACCCTCATCGACCAGGAAGCCAGCCATGGGTCTTGGTCTTGGCCTCGCCTGGTAATACCACTACTGATCTTGACTGCGGGGCTTGCTCTGTGGATCTTTTGGCGTCCGGAGTCGTTATCCTCGACGACTGTTTGGGAGCGACTGCGGGCCAGGCGGACGAAGCAGGCGTTGGAGAAAGAGAAAAAGAAATCATCGCCGTCGAAGCGCCAAGCAGTGAATTCGATATCTCACGGCGTAAAACCCTTCATTCTCTCCTATCGTTATGTCTGCACTGAGCTGACGGAAGCTGCCATCCTATTTGGTTCGCTGAGGGTATGGTCCAAGAGCTGGGCAACGGGAGTAAAGAATATATACACCACGAAGCACCAGTGCATTGGTGGAGCGTACAAGCGTACAGTGTCCAAAGAAAAAATAATGATATCAAGTTGTGACCCCCCTGACGCTCTTCATAAGCTTTCTTGAGGGTTACCAACGCTAGGCTAGAACGTCGAGAGAAAGTGGTCGTTTGGTGCCGTAGAGCTGAGTTTAAGCAGTCTAACCTGGCGCTGTGTTCGAGTAGGATTAACGAGCAATCAGCCTTCAAGAATCCTCGCAACCGTCCAGCGAGAGGTTATGGCACGCAATACTCACTTGACTTAGCTAGCAGACCATCACTTCGACTACAATCAGCTCTTTCTCGCCCAAACCCTCCATCAGGTTAGCCTCCTACAAAACCCTTATCGTAACAGCCATCTTAACGGCTTTGTTCTGCTTTGAGGTATATTCTTGAAAAACCAGTTGCCGTAGAGAAATAACGTCCCGTTATAGGCACCGGGTGCTTTCGTAAAATAAAACGAAAGGCGTTATAAAAATCGCGATATTACTAATCTTACGAACGCGGATATTAACGCAGCCTAGTTCCTAGTGATCTGCTTAAATAATAGAACTCTTTCTAACGGGGCCCGTAAAGCGGTTTATCGATCGGGGAATCTCGTTTTAGAATTACTGCTTACGCTTGTAATTGCCGCTATTATTCCCGTTTTATACAACACCTTACTATACGATATCTATAGTATTAAATCCACTATTGATATCTATATTAATCAAGGTCTCGAATATAGAAATTAGAATTTCTAGAATCGCGTAGCGAAGCTGCGAAACCTGATACGGTATTAGCTTGGCTTGGCTTTTAGAAAGCTAACCCGTATAATATACGTATAGATTTTAGGCGAGAAGTAATTTACGTATTCTATTATCTCTTCCCTCGGAGTATAAGATATAGCTAGCTATATTTTCTATACTACGATATAGTACTTTCGATTCAAAGTTGGTTCCGCGCTTTCCGGCCAGCCTCCAATCGGAAACCTTCAAACCCTGAGGATGGCATGGCGAGAGTCTTTGGATAGTATCTTAGGGTTCGCTTGATGCAAGGGCGTGGCGAGTTGGGAGGTTGTTGGATGTGTAGTGCTTGACACATTTTCTTCTGTAATTGCTTTGCGGTACGTCTTCGTTGCGTTGAGGTTACCAGAATGTCCATGCCAAGAAAGGCAAGGTTATTGTATTCTCCATTATTTGGAATGTAGATTTCGGTTGTATGAATTCGCTCTCATAGACTTTATGAACGGGTCTATTAATGGACCGATGGCGATTACCTACATTTTCGTGATATTCTTCCAATAATAACTTCACTTTGCAACGCTGCTGGGATGTTTCATTTCTACCGTCACTTCTTCTCATGGGGGATGAAGGCGTCTTGACTGGTCAAAAAATGTGATCGAGCGTCGAGGGAAGTAAGCAGTTGAGTCTCTTCCGAGAAGGTGGGTGTTACGGCGTAAGCTTTCCATTACAATCTTGAACATGCAAAGGTCCTTTTGATATCGATATGTCAATTTTCATTGGTTTTCTCCTATAGATAGCGCGTAAGTTGACGTTTTCTTTTCCTTGTCCTCTCCCTGTCCCTCTCCCTCTTCTTCTCCAACAGCCAGTCACTCGCCGCGCTAAGAATAACAACCTACATACAACATCCACCCAACACCATCCATCCTCCCCCACTCGTCCTAGTCAGGATATAGGATTGAACAGCCAGCTGCGATCCTGCATTACTGGCGGTGAGAAGTGATTCGGCAACGCTGGCTGGGTCCATCTTTTGGAAATCTTGTTCGGTCGGTACTGCACCTCAACGGGGCACAGGGTGATTACTGAGAGTTCAACTCAGAATATCTATCCCTGCGAAGACCATTAGAGAGGAGCGACGACTAAAGCAGAGAAGTTCGTTCCGATCACCTGACTTAGGCGAGGGAACAATGGCGGGCGCCTCTACATGATCCTGCATAGCGGAGGTGTGGTGGGATGATAAGGCTGACTTCCGCAGCCTCATTCAATGCGAGAGGCTGTGCGCTGCTTTGATGAAAATTTCTTGTTTTTATTCCCACGACATCTTATGTCAGGGACCCTGAGTCGTCCGTCACTCTGTCGCAATAACATCAGACAATGCGATCATGGCCGATCCTCTCAGTATCGCAGCCGGTGTCATCGGTATTCTTACAGCAGCCGCACAAGTCTCACACCTTCTTATCGACTTTACTAAGAATTCGAAAGATACGCCTCAGACGGCTCGGACTGTGCTTACGGAAGTTAACGAGATCAGCGGTACCCTCTCATACCTTCAATCGTTTCTACTCGGCAACGAAACCTTGGATTGTTCGAGGACACAGCTACTGCAGGTAGATCAAGTAGTAACGGTTGTCAGTGGATGTGTACTTACTTTCTCGGAGCTTGAAAAGCTCCTGGATACTCTCAAGACGGACGATATGGGGATACGGGATTGTGTCCGCTGGGTAAAGAAGGAGAAAACGATTGGTAGCCTCGTGCAGAGGTTGCAGAATCACAAAGCTTCTTTGTCACTGGTGCTTCATATTCTCAACGGGTGATTTAGATACGATATCTAGCTGTTGTTCGTGCTGATCTTTTGCAGTAACACTATAATAGAGGCCAAGGACTCCGTGGATCGTCTTCATGGGATGATTGAACGTTGCTATAAGGAAATGTCATCTCGGGTTGAAGCACTCGAGATCCAAGACCGGCGCCCGGACCAGAATTGGGAGTATACGGATGATAAGGACGATACATCGTCAATTCGAACAGTGACCGGGCCTTCTACCAAACCGCCTAACGTAGCACCTGGCTCAATCTGCTCCGGTGCAACATTGGCCTCTGACTACGTGAATAGTCTTCAACAATCATGGGTCTACCGAAGAAATAATGCCCTTGATGCATCGAGGCTCTCTGTTTTTTCGCGTGAGGATTGCTCGATGGCTTGGTCGTGTCTTTCTGGCATTAGTTGGGCAGAAGTTTCTAACATCGCTATCATCGGTCTTCCTATCCTTACCGATGAAGTCTACAATCCGGCACGAACAGGTCGGACATTGTCGGACGCATTGATGGACAAGTTCTGCGCGACTGCAACCCGTGACGAGATTGCTTCGAACGAGCATATCATCGTGAAAATGCCTCCGATGAGTCTTCCGCTTAACTTCCTATGGCCCGGTCGTGTCTGGACGGAGATAAGTCATGACCGCACTAGTGGGCGCAAGATATCTCTGATGTGGGAAAACAACACCGAGATTATCGAAGTAGGAACTGAAATCAATGTAGTAGTAGACTATACAGATGGAAGTTACGAGAGTATTACAGAGGCTATCAATAAAGATAGTTAAGAGCACTCACCAAGCTATCTATAAGCAGTTCCAAACAGATCACTACGCAGATTAGCGTTTGTAGAAAAGGGGTAGACACGGCTAAATTTTCACTGGGTGGGGGTTTCCGGTGACTCCATGCGCCCACTGGTAACCGAGGGTCGGTATCGTTCATGTCCTCGATAAAGAAAAGTTAAAATGTGCGGGAATTTGGGTATTTGCACCACGAAACACTCCATGCATGACGGGGTTGAGACCTTGAACGAACTCAGAAGAGAGACGACCAGCTACTAAAGGCGGTTCCGTCGAGACTCTTTACTCGGCACTTCAATTTCTTCTTGATGAGAGCAGCAAGTATTCTTGGCCTCGCTAACCCTGTTGATTGGAATATTTTCCCGGTCGAATTAGAGCAAACCATGAATTCACTATTGGTGGGCAACAAGCTGTAAGCCTATTTGGAGGAATAGATACATTGTTTCCCTGTTCTATTGTTTTATGTGTTTTTTTAGTACCCGTTTAACCGATAGTTCCGTAAGTACTTTGGTTTTAGTACGCCTGGAGGTTATATTGGTGGCTTACAATCATGCGTATTTCGAATTGGTGTAAGGGAATGCTGATTACTACTGCAAACCTTGCTTGACTGCTTCTTTTGACTGTGAAAATTCTTTGCTGCACAAGCAATAATCGTTGTTGCCTCATGAAAACTTCGGTGATGAAACGCACATATATAATAACTCGATTATAACCCCGGACAGGGGCCCCACAAGGGGGCTTTCTTTCTCTTATCCCTTTTTTCTTCTTTTTTTTTTGGCTCTTCCTCTTCCTCTCCAACTAACCAACTACTCCTCGCAATAACAATAAACCACCTGTATACAATATACACCCAACACTATCCTCCCCCCATGCTACCTCGTCCTTTCAGGAAATACCCACCGGCAACTTCCCTCGAACCATAGGAAAGGCATTCCGCATCCTCACCTCACCACCATCACCACAAAACAAAATAACATCTTAACGCTCTTCACTAAGCACACTGTCTCCCAACAACACTTGCTGCCAACTTCATCGAATCCTAAAAGCAGGATTTCGTAGACTGCGATAAAGAGGAAGAGGGAGTTGCGAGGGGAATTTGTGAGACGTCGGTACTGAAGTCGTGGGGTAATTGAGCATATTGGCATGTTGGAGCTTGGAAAGTGGTAGTAATTTCTCTTTATAAGCCTGGCTGGGAAATTCATCGGTCTAATAAGTAGCTCCAGGCTGAGATATTTGCTTTGCTGTTGTTCAATCATGGGTAGATCGTAAGAGGGGGATACTGTTTTCGATGGATTTGAAGTGTGGACATAGATCGCGTCTGCTTTCAACTCGTAGAAAATTATGGGAGGCGAAGGAGAGAAGAAAAGTAGGAGCGGCGATAGAGATCAGAAGTGAAAGGTTTTCCTGCCCGGCGACGGTGAATGAGAGAAAGACTGTGGGGCTGCTGGGTGATGAAACAAGATACCTGCACTGAGTATTGATCTTCCCGTCATGGTCGAGGTCTCGATATGCTTTGTGCTTGCAGCACAGACCAGAACTGGATCCCGAGGTCCTGCCATGGGACTATGGCGTCCAGTCCCGGCTTTTGGTATAGGGGGATCCTGGTCTGAGAACTTTTATACATGTGAGATATTGAAGGAAAACACCGGCGTCAGGGTCCCGTTCGATTGCAAGTGCTGAGTAAGTGCAATACAAGACGCATGGCAACCGTGCATCCTGCAGCCCGGTTACAGTCCGATTTATGTATCTCGAAGCGTATGGGGTCTAAGCTTCCTGCAGCTCGTGTGTACATCGCCAACGGTATTGCAGCAAGGCCCTACAGAAGGTCCACAAATGGTGGCTCAGGGGAAGCCAAGTCTCCAATCTCGTTTAGCGATGCTGAAGCATGTCAAGGGTTCGGTGGCGTCGTTCTAAGATTGCCGAGATTTTTTGGTGCCGGCAGTTGATCGATCCTTCCCTGTCACACTTAAAAATGCCTCGGCAACACCTGCTTTGTTAAGCTTCTTTCGACATCCATGAACCTGTCGTGTCTGCTTTGATTCGTCGACCGGACGGTACGTCGCTTGGACTGGAAGGACCCGATTACCATTACTGGATCGCACGTTAACGGGCCCTGCATATTATTCGGGCTTGTTTTCAGAGAGTCAACGAAATCTGGGGGTTATTAGTTCCTGCGATGCCGGGGATCGTCGAGTTGACGTCTAGCTAGAAGCCCGCTATATCAATCGTCTCGATCGGTGGTTGGCACGCTTCATTAGTATTTCGTACCTGGATTTCAACGGCTTCTGGAGCAATGCCGAACAAAGAGAAAAGAGGCCAGTGGATTCGCAATAACCTGTCAGAACACTACTCAGACATCGTCGTGAACTGACAGAAGCTTCGGGTACAGCAGTAGACAAGGTTCAAGGCGGTGGACCAGTTGCAGCCGATGCATGTGAGTCACAGCAAAGCCCATGGACGGCAGAATCACGCTGTGAACGCCGGGCTGGTTGGGCCATCGAATGAAGGCCTGATCATGACCGGATAGACCTCACCCTAAGACAATAGATAGTTGGCAAGCCGAGGTGTCTGCGGTGAAATTACATAGCTCAGTCATTTTCCTGAGAACCTGCGTTGATGCTTTTGAAACCTCGCCAGTGAACATCCTCCTGTGATCTATCGAGTTATCTACTCACTCCTGTTTCGAAGCGCCGTGTCGAGGATCTTAGCGATTGCCCACACTTTCTCCTCTTCCCACTTGCGAGCGACGATTTGCAACCCTACAGGCGCGCCATCGTAGGTCTCGGGGTCATCTTCGAAACTTCGGTCAGTTGATCACAGTGGTAGCCTAGTTGCATAATCCACTTACAAGCTTCCCAGTTCTTCCGATCGACTTCGTTCAATGGCTGGTATTGATGATCAAATCTGTCAACCGACTTGTCTGCTCTTGTGACGGGGATTACGGCAGCGCTGTAGTCCATCAGGTTGATGCTTTCTGTATAAGCTATATACCATCGGTGTTAATCATGCTTTTCACATCGTCCGAATGTTGCTCCCTGCGCAGCGAGTGCTTGCTCACCTGTGTGGTAGAACTTTCCGGGTATGACTGCCGCATGAGGTGCTACCGGCATCACGACTGCGTCGACGACTTGGCCTTGCCTTGAGTGTTAGCACAGGCTAGCCAATAACACCGGGGAGCTGACCGTCATCACTGCTGGTGGAGTTCCAGTAATCATAGTAGGCTTCATTGTAAGTTTTCCCTCGAATTGTCAAGTCCTGATATTCGAGTAGCGGTATCGGATCACGAAGCTGGAAACTTCCTCGAAGGGGAGGAACAAGAGGCTCTCCAGACAGTTCTAGCTGCTGGTGTATGTCGTGGGCACCATCGGCTTTCAAAAATGCAAGCTATATCGCAGACTATTAGCAACAATAACAGGCCGTTGTACGCACTGATGCTGTGTATGATTTGGTTGTCATCCGAGGTGCTGGAGAAACTGTGTGCGGTGCGACTGATGACAAAGGGTCGGAAAGCTTACATGGATCCTTTTAGCAGTTGTTTGCGAAGGTGGCTTCCAGTCGACGATCTGACAGGGGCACGGTCAGTCGCTTGTGCACGATGGCACTCGCGTCGACCATGAGAAAGCATGTTACCTTATGCTTCAAGTCTTGAATGAGACCACAAATGATGCGTAGGCCTCGTGTCACGGGGGGTTGTGGCGTCACCACTCCATCCGTCCAATATATCCCAATTTTGAGCGGTACATCAGAGGCGAAGCCGTCGGCATTAGCCCTTGCCAGTGTTGATGTTTCGGCCTCGGTATTCCAAGGCATCCTAACGACGTTCGGATCTCGAAGCCATGGGCTTGTTGACAGTACGGAAGTCATCACAAGCCTTATTGCGTCAACTGTGGTGCCCATGACTCCGATCGATGAGGCATAGGTATCTTGTCCAGGGTTCTGCGGAGATCAATAAAGCATTAGCCCGCAATCGGACTCTCAAGAAGCGGCGAGCCGGCTTTTTATGTACCGTATTGGCCACGTTACGATACGAAAGTCGATTGTGCGTTGGCTTGATGGAATATGTGCCACAGAAGGCAGCTGGGATTCGCACGGAGCCACCTTTCGCCAGCTCCCATCAGTCTGCGTTGCTGAGAGATCACTATCATCAATGGAGGGACTGACCGATATCGGTGCCGAGCCCTGCCGAACTCCCTCGGAGAGCTTGGAGTGCACCTTCACCTAATCATGGGATCAGCCACAGATGGCGGGCTTGGAATAGTAGTGGCGTGGGTGGTACAGACCCCCCGAAGAGCCTCCACACGAGAGGAGCTGGTTCACTGGGTTCAAAGTGGTGCCGATGATGTTGTTAACCGTTTCGCCAAGCTGTGTTACAATCTTAGTCGACGTACTGGGTAGAAGCGTTGCCCCTCTTGCGTACCAGCAAAGTTTGAGGAAGGCTAGTCTGAACGAGTTTCAGAGAGAGTCAGTAGATTGCCTGGAATTTCATATTCGTGGTCCCAGGCACCTTGCAGAAGAGAACAGCGCCGAGCGAAAGCAGTTCCTCGACAACCTGGCTGTTCACCCGATGCACTTTGGCGGGGTCTTTACTGCCTTCGTAGGTGCCAATCCAACCTACATAGCCCATGGTGGTGTCGTATCCTTTGACGTGGAACTGATCCTTCAAGCTGATTGGCAGTCCATGTAATGGGCCTTTGACAGTGCCGTTCTTTGCGTAATAATGATCCAAATCGGTGGCGGTGCGCAGAGCGAAGTCGAACATGACTTCGTGAAGACAATTGTTCTTGTCGGAGTCAGCAGAACAATGATGATGGAAGGCAAGCACAAAGCATGACGGACAATCTGTTGAGCAACCGCAGCGGTCTTACAATATGCTCGAGTAACATCAACCGCAGTATACTCGCGGCGTTTGATCTTTTCCACAAGTCGCAAGCTGTCGTTGCCAATGATTCCTTTGTCGTCATCGGTCAGATACTGCTCAATGAACGGGCCGCTGAGAGTACGCTGCTTTTTTGCCTTGTCTAGATCTATGTCCCATAACAGCCATTCCTTAGGTATACTGGAGTGTATGTCTGCAACCTTGGTCCTCGCGGTAGCCTGCCAGCGTGGGATCTGCATGGTTTTTCTTATCACAGCCTCGTCGACCCGGTTCAGGTCTCGATGGTTGAATGTAGCCTAGTCGGAGGGTTTAGTGAAGAAGAGGTCAGGATGTATGCATTCGGGAACACAGAATATTAAAAAGGTCAAGGACATAAGATGATGGACGGTCGTCGACATCAAGATCGAGGCTGGGGTGCGGACCCTGCTATAAGCTTGTACTGTCCATAGAGTAAGACAGCAGGCCACGACTTGTCATCGCGGCTTCTGTCATGGCAACACAGCCCAGTATGTGACAAAGAAAATCTCATCCAATCGTAACAAGCCCACAAATTAAATTGAAGACAGACTAAGGTAGTCTTATCTGATCTGCCAAGAGAGCTTACGGCTAGTGCTAAATATAGTCTGGCGTCATGCCAAGGGCTTGGCAAACTTAGTACTTACCTCCCACCCTCGCCGATATCTCGGTCGACGTCACGTTGTACAAGACAAAAGGGTCTTGCTATCCGTACAAGCATTGATATCTGTCCGCACAAGCAGAGGAGCCAATTAAGAAGCGCGTAGGGCCGGAATATATTATTCCCGGGTCTAAAAACGGGAAGTCAGCCTTAGTATTCTCTTTCCTTTATAATTCCCGAAAGTCTACCGCCTATTAGGCAGATAATACGGCCTTAATCTGGCCCTGAAAAGAGGGCAACCTAATAAGTAGGAGCTAGCTTTAAGATCTATCTAAGAATATTAACGGAATGATATTACAATATAGTCGATTTTAGCCGTTAAAACCAAGGTTTTACATACTTGTGCGGATAGACATCGATGCTTGTGCGGATAGCAAGACCCAAGACAAAAACTTCCATCTTGATGTGAACGGGCCGGCGGTGATGTTTCTCGTTCAAAACAATCCGTCATGATGCTGTACACCATCCAGTCCTGTCCAATGTCGTGGACTGTGAAAGTCAAACAGCATAACCCAGACCTCATCACTACATCCCTACTCACCGACGAGCTTCAAATCGAACAGCAGCACCAAATCGCTAGGGATTGCTATTCATCATCTAGCAACTTCCCTCAAACCGAGCATGCAGCTTTTCCAAAGGTTGCACAACCTCCGAGTATACAGCTCGCCTCAATTCCTCGTCTTCCAGGTCCTGACTCGCCGCACCAAACGCGCAGTATATACAACGCCTCGTTGGATTATGTAAATCCAGACCGGCTTCCTCCATGGCTTGCTCTTGCCATTTTTGCGCCGCATTGAAGGCCGTGTATTCGTTGTCATTACCATCCTGGTCCTGGTATTGTTTGTAGAATGGCTGTGCTTCGATCCGCTCGTTGAACCACAACTCCAGGATAAGGATACCTAAGGATAGCAAAGAAGTATTGCTCCCCCGAGAGGTAGTCTTGGTGGTGACAGCTGATTCTGCATCGGTCGCGCTGATCTGACGTACGAGAAACGGCTGCTCCGTGTAGATGGTGTCTTTCTGATCTTGGACGAAGTAGACATCTTTCTTGCCCCAACTCTCGTGAAGCCATGGACCTGTATGGAGTTGCAACATCGAATGCGCCAATGTTACGGCTATTGCCAATCTGCTTCGCCGGGGGAGTATCGCTTGTCCGACAGCCGAGCTCTTCTTACCGAGAACACCTTCAAGGGTGATGATGTTCTGGATGTCGGCGAGCTTATCTTGCGGCGGCCCTGCGAGTGACAAGATGTATCGCCGGTGGTGAGCGTCCCTGAAATATCCTAGGGATGACTGCGATGACGAGCGAGATCGTAGCGTAGAACAAAGGTCGTTGATTTCTGATGCCCCGTCACAAATGGAAACCGTCGTGGGCTCCGTCATACTCGTCACGGGCTCCGTTATACTCGTCACGAACGATCCCCTGCGATCTCTAGTACCGGACGAAGTGGTTCCCAGCGAAGGAGCGTTGCTCGAGTGTTGACTTGTGCTGTCGGCCAATGATCGTGGGTCGCCTTTGATAGACGGTAAAGACTCTCTGCGCTCATCCTTTGGTTCGATGTCCATGAGTTCGATCTTGGCTGCGCACCAATCTGAGGAAGAGCACGTGGTAGCTGTATCTGACATTCGTTCCCCCACATGAGCAAAGTGTACGTTGAATTTGACAGATGTAGGGTCCTCGATCTCATGGCCACCGTCCTCGTCAGGTCTAACCCTTTTCTCGAGAAGCAGCTTGGCTGTATGCGTAGGCGAATCATCACACCGCCAGGCGTGTGTTAACGCAGCATGGAGATTGTGAGCGTGATCGCGGATCTGATGGAAATATCTCGTGATGGGAGACCTTCGTTTCTTGCGCATTGGTTCTAGTCTCTCGCTGTTGCCAAGGAGTGTTTGTATCTCGTTGTTGTGCCTCTCGAGCTGACTCATAAGCTTGTCCCGTCTTTTCCGGCTCAGAGTATACATGATGCGTTTCAGTTCGTACTCCAGCTTGAGCCTTCCGCTGCTAGAAGCATGCTCGATCCAGAGAGGCTATATATGAGTGTCAGCAGTCGAGCCAATACATACCAGTCGACGTGGATATACAAACACGATCCTCAACAATCTTGAGTTTGTGCTTCAATTTGTGAAGGGTCTCCTCAATATAGGAAAAAGTGGTAGTGTAGGACTCATATTCGTATTTGCCTGGCAAACGCTGTCGCAGCCTTGCGTTGAGTGTCTCATCCGCCCATGCTTTCCCACCTGGATGGTCAAGCAAGATGGACATCTCGTATTCCGATGCAACGATAGGCCCGAGTAACTCTTCGATGTTTTGGCGGAAGAAAATCCTTTGCCTTATCACGGCGTTCAAGAACGCCGCAAATTCGCCTTTGAATCTTATCCATTCTCTGATGACCTGGAAGCCATTCTCGTAGTGTTCGAGTGCGCTGATTACCAATGGGAAAGCAGCAAGGATGAGTCCAGCTGTCTCGATGCCTGTTACCATATCGCACAGGGGTAGGCTGAACGTCAGCAACGTTCCATATCGATCTCAGGGATTGTTGGAAAGTCGAGCGTCACTCTCGGTTCAGTATATGCTGGTGATCAAAGAAAGAGTGGTATGCTTTCTCCGGTCTATGGCCCCTGTCGAAGATAACTTTTGGGAGACGAGAAGAAGGCTTGACAGGCCCACTTTGACCACCGATGCGATCCGGCCTCGCACCAATTGCCTCGAACCTGGGGGCGCAAGGCTGGATCTGCCATTGGTTGTGATCGCCCCATCTCCCGCACAGTGCCATTACACAATGTCCAACATGGCAAGTAGCGTTGTCAAGAGAGCGTCCAATACATTGCGGTTTATAGGCTTTTCTTTCCTTGTATTATGATATGTTCCTCTGGCTTCTCAGTGGCGGTTCTTATGAGCCCACCTTCATCCCACGATGCCGCTGTTTGAGCAAGATTCTGAAGAATGGAGCACCTGCAAAAGCCTCGCACCTCCGCAGGCTTTTGGCGACAACAGCTAGTGTTACGGCAAGTAGTGGAAGTGCCAATGAGATTTGTAGGATTAGTGTGGTGTGGTGGTACAAGGCTTCGAAGTTTCTGCAGCGATGCGCATGCGAGAACGACAAAAGGCAGCAAGTCATGAGACTTCATTGGCAGATGACGCCCACCTTTCCCGTCTGCACTGCAATTTGATAGGTTTGTCGTTAATGACGTGGCCGGGTTCAAATGGTCAGGTGGTGCAGCTGCCGAAGAAGTACCAAATGACCCAGGGACTTTCGATATTTGCCTCGAAGCTCTGCCTTCGAGCATCAACGTGCCAGCCGACGGAACCTCCTGTATGACATTGCTCGTCAATTCCCCTCCATGGATGGAGCTTCATCGACGGTCCTCAATTGCTCAACAAACCTCAAAATGTTTGAAAACGTTGAGAGAATTGCTACAGAAGTGCAAGGAGCGCGACTGGAAATTCAGCGAATACTCATCCGAAGACATAACAGATGCATTGGCCAGGTTTAGGACTTGGGTGGATAACATCGGTGCCTTACAAACAGGCGCATCATCTTTGGACCACAGACTAAGACATGCGGACGTTCGCGATGAGGTCCTGAGGCTTCTGGGTCAGCTCTTTCAAGCATTGGAAGACCGTTAGTCTTCCACAGCCTCAGACCCTCCTCTGAGTTTTCACTAAGAAAAACAGTGTGGCAGATCGCATCAGGCGCTCGCGTACAGATGACATGGACTCCTTTCGATCCACCACTTGATATGAACTTTACGGACGACAAAGCCAGTGACGATGACAGCGACGATAGTGATGAAGACAATGATAAGGGCGCGAGCGTAGGCAGGGCCGATGGTCATGGTGGTCTCACTACTGAAAGTCAGATACTTTATTCCTCAATCCTGGAATCGATCACCAGTCTTCTGAAGCTGTCCATGTTCATCAGGAAATCCACCAGAGGGAACACGTTCGCGAGATCTTCAAGGGCCCAGAAGTATGAAACGCAGTACGATATCAATCACGTCCGCGACAGATTTCCTTTCGCTTCCAGATGGCCGCATCTAGTGGATCGTCTTGGAAAGGCCAACGCTCAAAGACGGCAATGGCTGTCTTACCAGAGACGCCATCGGGAGAAACTGGCTGTGTCGGCTTTACTAGACGTACATGGGACCTCCTCCGGTCCAGATGTAGCTCTCGGTCATAACGATGAAGGATCGCAACAACACACATTGGCGCGAAAAGGTATAACAGAACCCTCGGTCTGGACAAAGGAGCACAAAGATCCGTATCCAACGTTGAGCGCTACCAAGGCTTCCACGTTTTACCAAATGAATGAACAACAAAGAGAAATCACAGGTACCGACGAATCTGAGACGTCAGGCTCGGAAACCAGCTTTGGCGATTTGGATTACGAGACAAATCTTGTGCCTCAGCCACCGCCAGAAGCAGCCGACCAGAGTCCTTTCAAGTGCCCTTACTGCTTTTCGATCATCACCATTGCCGGGAACAGTGCCTGGAGGTAGAGTTATACCCAGCAGTACTCCTGATCAAGCGGCTGTGTGCTGAATTTGCAGTAGGAAGCACGTATATTCAGATCTTGCTTGTTATGTTTGTACACAGGATCACTGTAGTCACCCGTTATTCGAGTCTCGAGATCAATGGTTCAACCACGAATTCGAGGAGCATCGCAGGCAGTGGGTCTGTGGCTCTTGTCAGTCATCGTTCCCTTCCATCGACCTGTTCAAGGATCACATAGGCACCGAGCACCCCGGAACTTTCCTCGACAACCAGCTCGCAGCGCTCGCCACTCGATCAGCCAGACCACTGCACCGGATTTGTGCTTCCGCTTGCCCACTTTGCGATTACGAAGCGATTCTTAGGCGGAAGTTGAATCCTAGCGTTGAGGAGGGCCCGATCACAGTGCCCATCCGTACCTTCCGGAATCATCTAGGCCGTCATCTTGAGCAATTGGCGCTGTTCGTATTGCCCAAGCAGGACTTAGCCGAGCAGGATGACGATGTTGGTGATACCATGGTTGCGATCGAGGGCCAAATTACCCTCTCGGGCGATACTGGAGAATCTGATGACGATGAACGGTCGACGAGTGACACAGGTTCGGAACATAAGAATCCCGAATCGCAAGTCGGTAAGCAAAGACGCCGCTCACTACAGACCCAGTCGAAAGTCAACGAGGAGATTGAAAGCCGAGTTTCTGATGTCGCACATTCCTTGGACAGTGTGCTTGCAGAATATAAATATCCTCGGTTTTCTGGCGAAATATTCGAGATGTTCAAGTCGCCACCAGATCTTGCGTTCAAGTGGATGCCTCCCATGGACTTTGCACCCAGTGCAAAGGATTTCGAGGTCGATGACGAGGAGCTCATGCCCAGAAGAGAGAAACCAATGTTCGGAGGTGATATCTTCACGCCTGGCTGGGTCCGTGGATATGGGTCACGAAAGGAAGGGTTTTGCGGTCGTTGCAGTCCTGGAAAATGGCATAACATTGAGGATTCCACTTACGAGAAAAACCTCACCTACATGCACGGCATAGCTTCATCGGGTCTTAGTTTACCCCGTCCTTCTGGAATTCGACAGCTCGAAGGTGAGAGGGGAAGGTGGCAAGAGACGGGAAGGTGGCAAGTGTTCTGTGACAAGTGCTGTGGCTGGAGGCAGTTGAGGAAGACTGATCTGGGCTGGAATTGGTTTCGACACTGTACAAGGGTCTGTTCCGCCTTTGATGCACCAACCTTCAACTCCTCCCTCAAACTGACCTATGAATAGGAGCATGGAATACCCCTGTTGACGCCAAGCCTCGATTACGTGCCATCGTACCACGGTGGTGGAGCTGATGAGTGGCGGGTAGCAACTTTGGTTAATCTGATCAGGAGGGATCACCTCGTAGAGTTTACTTCGATCCTAGGCCGGAATCCGACACTGGGAGCATTTCAGAATCGAGTGGGCCGCACCCTGCTACATTATGCTGCCGAACGTGGAAGCGTCGTGTTCATGTTCAGCATCCGTAGAGCTCTCTCTCGCTCTGACACCAAGGCTTCCGTGATCAATATGAAGTCCATGAATGGAGAGACTAGCCTTATGCTTGCGGCATCGCAGGGTCATATAGATGTCGTCTGGTGGCTGATCGACAACGGGGCGAATATCTATACAATGTCAGTCGACGGAATGACAGCTCTTGATGAAGCGCTCGAGGCAGGCTTCATGCACATCGTTGGACTTTTTCTCTCAAGAATGACGGAAGAGGAGAGGAGGGAATACTATCTGCGAGTGGCAGGTCGACAGCTTCCGCAAGCTGCAAAGGTAGATGCTACTGGAGAAAGAGTTCTCGTATAGACCAGTCAGGCTGGGGGACGCCAATGAACTTTCTCCGTTCCACAACGCAATCGTACAAGGCAACATGGAGGCCATCAGAATTCTACTCAGCCAAGGGGTTGATACTGAAGACTACTCACCGAGTGGAGAGAAGCCGCTAATGCTTGCGGCTTCGAGCAGTCAATACAACGTCATCGAATTGCTACTCGCTCATGGTGCCGACATCAATTCGACGTCAGCCAAGGGCTGGACGACATTGATGCACGCTGTACGGAACGGCGACCGCGCAGTCGCCCAGCAGCTCATTTCCCACGGCACTGACGTAAACCACCTTTCACCTGACAGTTGGACCGCTCTCGCAGAGGCCACTTTTCGAGGTTATAGGAACATCACAGCACTACTCTTAGAGCAGGGGGCTGACACCGAATCTCGTTCCTCGCACGACTTCACGCCTCTCATGCACGCGTCTTACAAAGGCGACGAAAGAGCCGTGGAACTACTTTTGGAAGCTGGGGCTGACGTGGACGTAAGCTCTAATCATGATGAGACCGCCATCCTACTCGCAGCCGCTGGTGGGTACACAAGCATCGTATCCATGCTGCTGAAGGCTGGTGCCACGCCGGAACCTGCATGGGCCAAAGGTCCCAACGACAATTCCGAGGAGGGCAAAAAGCAAGCGAAAGAGAAAGCCGTGGGAGAGCCAGAAGATAGGGCGCATGCGCGAGGCTGGACGCCTTTGATGCTTGCAAGTCAAGGAGGCCACCAGGAAATTGCTCGGATTTTGCTTGAAAAAGGTGTAAATACCGAGGTTAAGAGCCCACATGACAAAACGGCGCTGGAAATCGCGTTGGAGAACGGGCGGACGGAAATGGGGCCGATACTCATGGGGAGCCCATGATAATGTGTAATCGAGAAAGCATCGAGGTATCAGCCGGACGGGAGCTCGGAGTTCCAGAATTGAGTACGTGACCAGTGGCCATTACCACACCTTCCCCCGCCTCTTCGCCCGCTAAGGTCTCCGATCCAGGGTTTTCGAGGATATTGCGGAGGTTCAGAAACTGCTCGATAAAATGGCTACTAAGAGTCCGTTGCTTCTTTGCGTTTTCGAGAACCAGTTCTAATAGTAAGCAGGCCTTGGGTATCTTAGAGTGTATGTCCGCAACCTTGGCCCTGGCGGCAGCCTGCCAAGAGCTGTGTGGAATCAGCATACTGTTCAAGACGTCTCGGCAGCCTCGTCTTCAGAGTGGAAGTCTTGAGTGTAGACTGAAGACGGGATGATCGAGGAATGGGAGACACAAAGTAAGGACAAAAATCGTGTGACGTGTAGTGGAGAGGTTGTGCTAGTCAAATTTGGAAAGACTTAAGATGTGAATGAGAGGTACCACTGATGTAAATAGGGAAGGAGCGAAGCTGTGTCTGCGCACAGTCATCATTGTGGTGTCAGCATCACCATGCATGGAGGATCAACGAGGTGGTGCCTCAAATCGAACTTCAGTCGTCCCCGTTCACGGTGAATCATATGTTGTCGATTTCAAATAGAAGAGGTCGGAGGTCAACCAACTGCGCTTTGATAAGGAATGGCACACCGTTTGCTTGGCAGTCACGTGATGTGGTGGCACGTCGCGTGTCAAACTCCTCATCTGGGTAGTATATTTCCATCACCGTGCTGCCGCCATACATGAGCCATTCTCCGTGACAAATAAACGGTCAGCATGATTCAATTCCCTTTTGAAAATCTGCTAACAACATCAACATCCAAGCCTTGATCTCGGGCACCGCGTCTTGAACCTGTGACTCTAAGCGTCTTACTACACTGCACTGACGAAACATGTTCCTCAATTGGGACTATGGCATTTATTTCGATTCTTGGTTCAAGCGGATGGACGGCAAGATTGACTCCATGGACACCAAAATCGACTCTATGGACGACAAGGTCGAAAGTGAGCTTAATCTTATCGAGTCTGGCGTTGATCTCGTCCAAAGCAGTATCGATAGCGCCGAATTGAACCTGGATTGCCGATTTGACGATATTGATACGCGGATTGACGGGCTGGAAGCCAAGATCGATGGGATCGACACCGTGGTGGACATGCGGCTTGATCGTACAGAAATGAGGTTAAGGAGAAAACTTGACTGCCTTGACGAGCACACGGCCAGGCGCTTCAAGGCCTTGGAGAAGAAGATGCAGCGCCACTTGGATGACACGCGAGCGCTAAGTCGAAACGCTTCATGTACTCAAGGCTGGCAACAGATCAAGCCAGTGTCGAATTCCAGCAATGGTAATGGTCTGGACACCGTTCCAGAAAGCCTGCCTGACACGGTGCGGAGCTTCTGGAGTCTCAAAAAGCCGTCGAATAGTGTGTGACCCGGTGGCCTCCAAATGGGCAACGCTGGCTAACATGGCGGCAGGTGACACTTTGACCGAGCTTCTCCAGTACTACCAAGTCCAGGGATATGAGCACTGGGAACAGGAAGAGGATGCTGTGGTAACCGCCGGCCCAGCTAGGTTGACAGGACATGCTTACCTCTGGCCAATATTGCGCTCAGCTGTTCGTTCCCACCCTGAGATCGCGCAACGAGCTTTGGCGGTGGAATTGGGACTGGACTACGACAGAATCCAGGCCAACATGGAAAACAAATCCACGTTCCAACAAATTGGAGCGGCTCCGACCCAAAGTGACGAAAGCCGTGTTCCAGACCAAGGCCGCAAGCGACGGAGGGTAGATGCGACAGAAGTCATGGAGCCGGAGCGGACTTCTACTGCACGAAAATCAAGTCAGCCGGTCGCACGTCGGACTCGACGGAAGATCACGAGGTAGTCAGAGGACGGGTCAACAACGTGGCTGCCTTCCTTCAATTCCCCCTTCGTTTCGGCATTGTATTCCTATTAAGGACACCCGCCAACTATGTGATACCTGCATCTGTGATGTACGTGCAAAGGCAGGATCACAATTTGTCGGTGATTATTTTCACATTTTGCCAGAGCACGGCGGTACTTTGTTGGCGGAGACTTGCAGTCGATGAATTCTGCAGGCTTTCAGGCCTCCTCATGGTGGTGGCACTCTGAGACAGACACAAGATCTCGTGTGCCAAGACCTAGCAAGATCTGGATTCTAAATCTGGCGTGGATAACAACGCTCCCGCCGCACGTGCAGTACGGCGAGCTAAAGCCAGCTTCACGCATCAGATGACGTAGCCTCCAACCCGACCTTCTTCGCGTCTGGTCAACCCACATGTTGTCCGTAGGATCCAATCTTGCAACAGATGGTTGACTTGCTCTGCAAGATGAGCTCTACGCTACGGTCGTCACCATGTCTCTCTTTACTGCTCAAGTCTTGTACCATTGCGCACCAACCTAAAACCTCGCCCAATACTGCAAGTCTTCCGCTCGACCGCCGGCGACACATCTCCGCCTACGGCTACACCCAAGCCAAAGCTCTGGTGTATCCCAAACATGGCTCACCCGCCGACGTCCTTAACCTCCACACTCACTCGATCTCGCCTCCTCATTCCAACCTCATTACTCTCCGTACCCTTGCCGCTCCGCTCAACCCGGCCGACATCAACCAGGTCCAGGGAACCTACCCCACTGCTCCTCCGTTCACCCAAGAACTCGGTACCACACAGTCATCCGCCGTTCCAGGAAATGAAGCCTGTTTCGAAGTCCTCTCCGCAGGCTCAGCCTGCAAATCTGTCGGTAAAGGTGATTGGGTCATCCCAAGCCGGACGGGATTGGGTACATGGCGCACCCATCTACAGGTTGCAGAAGACAAGGTCATGAAGGTCAACAAGGGTGGCTTGAAAGCCGAACAGGTGGCCACCGTGTCCGTCAACCCTGTTACGGCTTACAGGATGCTGAAAGACTTCACCCCGTTGAAAGAAGGAGACTGGTTCATTCAAAATGGAGCCAACAGCGGCGTCGGCAGAGCAGCTGTACAGCTGGGCAAGATGTGGGGTCTCAAGAGTATCTGCGTAGTGCGGAAACGAGAAGGTGCGGAGGGTGAAGTCCTGTACAAGGAGATGCAAGAGCTTGGTGCGACGGTGGTGGTCAATGATGAAGAGATCATGGAAAAGGGCTTCGGGGAAAGGGTCAAGGAATGGACAAACAGAGGTCGCGAACCTCTGAACCTGGCATTGAATTGCGTTGGGGGCGACGCTGGGATGGCCCTGGCCAAAACCCTCGATGCCGGTGGCACGATGGTCACATACGGCGCCATGAGCAAGAGTCCGCTCAGAGTGGGTGCGGGCATGTTGATCTTCAAGGACCTGCGGTTCGTTGGATTCTGGGTCTCGAAATGGGGAGATCGCTTCCCGGATGAGAAAGAGAAGACCATTGATGAAGTACTTGGCCTCATTAGAGATGCACGCTTCAAAGATGTACCGATGGTCGAAGTACCATGGTCGTATGAGACTAAGAAAGAAGAGTTGCTGGATGCTGTTCAGGGGACTTTGGAAGGCTTCCGTAAGGGGAAGGGAATATTCAAATTCGGTGATACTTGATACTCGAGCCAGAATCTATACGCCAGTCCGCTTTGGCCTGATATGGAAGACTTTTTTCTCGGGATTCTCGAGGTGCGAAGATTCGTGGGACCACTACTCCGCCTGACGCGAGACTTCTTCGCTGAACCGGACGTGAGATCGACAGAAAACGATTGATAGTGCTGAAGCCTCCCGTGTCTCAACGATGCTGTCTCAATGATTCTGGGATCCAACAACTGCACTGATACCACGGTTATCCTGGTTTCGTTCGACATTGCTGAGACCTTCCCAGCTCCGACGATACTGCCGAGTTCATGCTGGAGTCCGGATCTCACTGTGATACCGGAATTATTCCAATTCCGTTCGATCATGCCGAGACACTCCTGGCCTCACGAAAACAACGAAGATGCTAAGCTGATGGAGCCACGGAAGGTCATCGTCCAAGCGATCTCTTAGATACCAATACTCCAGTCCCAATCGATCCAACAATTACGCTCCCTGCAATCAAATCTCCTATAATCCCTTTCCCCATAAGCCTCGACATTATCAGCGCTCGCATGTTGCCGACGCAAGCTTTCCTCTAAAAATCCAAGGGCTCGCCTTATCCTACTTCTACTTCAACAGATCAAACTCTGCAAAGAACAGATCCTAGATACAACTATCTCAAGTGCGCAAATTGTATGTGCCCTCTATACCCCGAGAGTCATGTATTTAAGATCCCACTCCAGTTTAGCAACACATAGTACAAACATTCTTGGCCGAACCCATCCAGTCACACCCCTCAACAAACTTAATACATCGACATGAACACAAGCTTTCGCTGAGCGTATACTCTAGAGCGCTCTCTGCCGTGATAGTGTTGCATTTCCCTTCACGAAACCTTGCAAGTCCCCCCGGTTTTATAGGCGGTATAGCTAATTTGCTAACAATATCTTGGGAATGGAGGTGGCGCGGCGACTTCTCTTCTAGGGTGATCGTTTTGAAGCAGCCGCAGTAGGTACGAGAGTCGGCGCCGACTGATGAAATTATTTGGCTTGATCCTACGGTCCCACGGTACATGATCAAAGTAGACTATACCAGATCTCGGGAAACTTCTTCGGCCACAGCGGTGCTGAGCGCCTGATTGAAGAGTCTCATGAGGACGGCTTAGGGGAGACCCTTTGAGAGACAAAGTGCGTCTTGGCTTTTTCCCGTTCGCTACAAAGGGCAGACAATATGTTTTTGTTTTTTTTTTTTGTTTTTTTTGTTTTTTTTTTTTTGGATGCGTATCATCTCATTTTTTCAGATTTTGCTCCCGGTCAGGAATCGAGTCGGTGGAGTTCAAGAATCCAGCGAAACAACAGGGAGTGCGGATGGTCGCAGCTTGCAAGATGCAACGGACCGAACGGAGGGCAGAACGCATGAAGTAATAGTCGGATCGAAGTAATGAAGCGTTAAAGAGAGCACAGAGTGGATGAGCGCCTGGAGCTCGCATCGGTAATGGTTTGACTGTTTTGGTCTCTTGGATTCTTACCTGTTTGCGTTTAGCAATCTTCGGTAGCATTCTGTATTTACGCATGGAAATGTCTTATGAGCGCTTTGATTCTCATATCTGCTGTTCTGTCTTGTTGTCTGTGACAGTGTGCTGGCCTGGATGTATTTTCGCTTGTTGGTAGATTTTACTCCAAGCCCCCAGGCTTTGGCATACCAGAAGAATTCACGGCATACATATAGCGAGATGAGTCTCCTCACAAGCCACGAGGGTAACTTTGCTTCGAGACATGTTTGGGGGACATGTTAGGGCATAATTTAAAGTGGAGTTTGCATGATCTACAATAAAGTTTACAGACGATCTGTACATCTTCAAAGCAATAAGTATGACAATGATTTCGCGTAACATCCAAAACTATCCCAGGACCGGTGTAGCAGCAAAACCTACCTCGATGATCAATGCCAACTCCTGCTGCTTTCCCGAGGCAGCATACCTTCAACCATACCACTCCTCGTACATCATCCCAGTACGGTAGTTCATGGTCTCGATCTGTACCAATGGAGGACTATCGTAGATCGTCTGACCGCCATTCTGATCTGCGTCAGCAAGTATCGACATCTCCAGGCAATATCCCGCGGGATCGATATGGAGATGCCGATATTCATCAGAGGTGGGCTCGTAGTCCCATTCCTCGTCCAGAGTCGAGCAGGTGTTGAAGAAGAACGGCACGTGTCTGTACTTTAGTTTGAAGCTTTCGTAGAATGTCGCTAGTTGCATGATACGTAGCCGCTCGGCACTCGATAGTCGGTTGTGTTTCATGTATAGGAATGCGTCTTCGCGGAGGGTGAGGCGTGCTTGTTTGAATAGGTGCTCGGTGCGGTTGGTCAGGGTCCATTCTTCGACGTCCTCGATGGCGAGGATGTTGTTGTCTTTGTAGCGGCGGTAGAGATATTTCTTGATCTGGATCCGTTGTTTTTCTTCTCGTAGAGTTCGTGTGAATTTGAGGCATTGGTATGCAAGGTTCGTGAGGCGGAGGCGAGCACGTATTAGCTGGACGATGTCGGCGTGATCGTCCAGACGGCCTAGGCCTGCGGGCTGTCGGCAATACGGACATTTACGGGGTTCAGGTGTCTTGCCCAGAACATCCGAGACGAATACCTCCCGAGTATAAAGTCGGTCGGTGAACGGATTGATGGGGTATAGGGTTTGGGTGAAGCGATCTCTGTCAGTTGTTGCTAAGAAAAGTCTCATTGCGAGACCGCCGTCAGCTTCAGGTTCTTCTCGGATCTCACCTTCTTCCATTTCATCATCTGGGTCAAGGGAATCCTGCCATGCCTGTTGGTAAAAGGCATCGATGTTGTGTCTCCCATGCTGAGCGGCGATCATATCCTCTACCGTTGCTCGCACCTCGGATCCTCGGGGTAATTGGCCAACGAGGTCAATAGTAATAGATCTATTTTCCAATACTGTTGCAACAACACCAAGATCGTTTTCCATGGACGGATATGAAATTGGGCTGAGCCAAGTCATAAGACAGTGCTCGTGGAAGGAGTGTCCGCATTGGAGAGTGACCATCGAGGGTCGGGAGGCACCGACTGTGCCGTTTGTATGTAACGAACGGGGAGGGGGATCACCTTCAGGGGTACCCAATGTGTCCAGACATACGATGCAGCCTTCGGTCTGTCCAGCTGCTCTGTCAGCGGCTTCATTGAATTTCTCGATGACTTCCATCAGATCCGGGGCTATACCTGAATAGCAGGCGTCACCTCCCCACTCGAATGGTGAATACATAACTGTGGGTCGACTAACAGTATCGTTAAGTTAACCCACAGACTGATCTCGAAACAGCTTTTGTGGAAGAGCTAGTAAGCTGTAGGTCCACTCCAAAACGTGAAGAGACAGGGTCTAGTATAACGCGAGACCTCCTTTTGAGCAATCACGCGCCTTTGTTCGATCGAGGTTAGTATCGTGTCGGATTGGTTGTCCGGCTTTGTGAATCATATCACAATGGCATTGTTTCCAAGAACCGGCACCTAAGTTTCGCTACGACAGAGCCAAGGAAATGGAGAAGAGGAGAGGATTAAGAGCCAATCTACCAACCCAGTACCGATGAAGAGCCAACGATCGAAGGGTATCAAGCCATGTTGACCGCCTACCGCCATGATACCATTTCCATTAGACATAGTAAGGGCCGTCAGGAGCTTTGATGGGCAGTTCAGCAGCTCGTCGTCTTGACTAGCGTCAGACGTAGGTGATATTTTATGATAGCTTTTGGGGGCAACGTGGGCGGGCGCTGGTCTGATCATAAGACGACGCATTTTCGTGTCCTTCATTAGTCATTCGACCTCCCACATTCTTCAGAAGTACACTCGTCACTAGGTGGAACAATTTGACAAGGACCAGCCGAATGCTTGCGAAGATCCCTCGATGATGCCAGACTCTGGACAGCGAATCTTGAAATCGTCAATGATCGTTGTCTTTTCAGGTGCTGAGACTGCTCTTAGCTTGAGGACGCCGGGAAGTTACTGTAAATATGTTGATCCGCGCTGGAAGCGTTTGGTTCGTTCTGCCACTGCATGAATAGGAATATGGAAGCATTTCTCAAACAAAGACGTCTTTTGCAGTCCAGGCAAACTTCTCACTTGGAGGTGGGCTAACAGCAGCTAGCCTGTATAGGTCTAGTGCTTCTTGGTAGTGGATTAGCCAAAGAAGGCTTAGTGCTCGCTTATGTAATGCTCGTATCCATCAGGTAGACAACAATCAATTCGCGCTTCAACATTTTTAAATTTAATTGACAAGGCTCATGCTTTCGTGCCAAAAGGCTGCTACTTATCAGAAGTCTTCCGTTGTTTTGAAGTTAATCAAGAATCACTTGAAACACACGTTATAGGGATTTGCTGTCTGACATCAATTGTCCGAGTATTTCTGATGCCTCATAGTAATTCCAGGGGAAATCCATTGAAGTCTCATGCAGCTCCTTCCTTGTCACCCGGAAACAACTGGCCTATAAATATCTACTTCTTATCAATGGTCTGTTACATTGAGTGAGTTGACCCTTGTTGTTGAATGAGGAAATTGACGCACTCATCCTCAAAAGGGTACGTCTTGTGATAACGCTAGCTGATACGTTTGAGTGTACTATACTGTATGATGGAAGAGCTAACGCTTTTGCCTAAGCTCCTAGTCTAGATGTCAAGAGGATAACAGTCGAGTGATATCTATATCCTAGGTGAATGATAGAGAGAAATGAAACAGCCATGCAGAAGACTGTGTAGCTACGGACCCTCTATGTGCGATCCATGTAAGCCATCACTGACGGATCTCTAGTGACCTGATGGGCTTATTATACTAGCACATTTAGATGAGCTGATTTGAGCAGTGGAACGAGCATATTCAGATTTCACCTGCAGTTGTATGAGCGAATTTTTTATTGGTCTTATTTTCTTTCAATCCTTGTATATATCGGCGGTCATTGCTCTACAGCTTAGTCTCTCTGTATTCCTCTCTCCTACTTCTTCTGTTCTTGCATCTACGCAGGTTCTTATACTCTTCGAGACAATCCCCACTCAACTTTGCGACACAATTCGAAAAAAAATCTCATCTCCAGAGACCCTTCGACTGGCAGGGTTAGCATCCCATACCTCGACTGCCAGTCATATCGGAAACCAGAGCAGTGCATCTGATACGATTTGTATATAGCCATGAGGTTCGATCACTATCTTTCAGTCGCACTGAGCATGTCCTGGCTCTTGCCGGGACCCACAGTGGCGCTATACTTACCTCCAGAACCGCTCAGCTCAACATCAACAGACCTTGCCACCGTGGACCCCAAAATGAAGGGATCGACATTGCTATATTGTTTTAGTAATGACGCTGACGCTGCGTTTTTCGAACCTACACTGGATAACTGGCGTGCCTCTAGAGCGGGTGAGAGGTATATGGAATTTGCGAAGGATATGGTCAAATCCCCAGAATGGGCTTCCCGAAAATCTGAACCATATCTTTTCGCCCGGCGGACGATCAATTTGGTAGGGTTTGAATGTGGTGTCAACCTCAACGGCTGCAGGGATGGCCCGAGTTGTGATGACGTCTTGACAAGACTTAGAGACAAGGACGAGGCCCGATGGGTCTGGTTTGTGTTTGAAGCAATGCATCGGCTGACTTTGGTTAGCGCCGTGATCGATGTAAGTGTTCTATCCCTTCAATAGGCAGGGCGGGCATCCGATACCTGGACGACCAGCCAGCTCGGAGAGCCCAATGATGCATATGATAATCCCTAAATGTTACTTTGCGCATGAACTGATATGCAGCAGACGCAGACTGTGCGATCGCAAGTGGACCTTGCCTCTCTGGCCGAATCTGCAGCGCATACCTTCGTGCGAAAATACGACGAAAGCGTCGAAAACAAATGCAAGCTCCTTTCTGGCCTCGTAAATGCAGCTATCATGACAGCATTCCTCTTTTTGGGAACTGTTGTACCTGCGGCGCTGCCAGCTATTGCGGGGTCTTTACCTGCGGTTGCATCCGGCGTCGCCGGCTCATCTGCGGTTTTAGCTTCGAAAGGGTCTTCGCTGGCGTCCTTTGGACTGAATTTCTTGTCAAACTTCCCAACAAATGTGAGCCAACAGACAGAATTCACGAGCGCAGCAGTCTCACTAATGAATTAACTTTCAGGTTGGAGGCAACGCAATTGACGAAGGAGTCAAATGTCCTTTCACAAATGCACCTAAGGGGCTAGAGGAACAAACAAGGCTACAAATCAAAACAGACATCAGTCTATTCTACCAGAACTACCGAAAAATCATCCAGACTACCAATAGTGATCTTATAATGGGAGTGATGACTGGTAACCGTTGCGACCTTTGACAGTGTAAGTACGGCAAAAGCTAATGAGAGGTCCGACCTAGATAATATTTTCTTGACCAGTTCGACACTGCTTGCAAACGTGATACAGTCAGGTGACTACTTGTCGTTTACCCCGGAGCAGGATAAAAGATTTGAAAGAGAGGGTCATTTGATCGAAGCGTAAGTCGATACTATAATGATTTCGAATTTGGTTGCTGACTCAAGCCAGGGATATGACACAATACTACAAAAATGCTCTCATCTCAACACTCCTCAAGGATCAGATGTGTTACATTGTGTGCTCAATAAAAAAGTCATGGAAGTCAGACATCACCGAATTTGAGCCTGAAAATGGTAAGTTTTGTAGAGCTAGATGCTGGCAAGATTGGGGGGATGGCGAGGGCGATCTGAAGGTCTATGGCTTGAACGAAATCTCCTATGACGCCGACACTTGGGGCATCGAGATTCAAGCCTTTCTTAAAGCTTCCTATGACAACTACAAGACCAACGGCTTTCGATATGTTCCAGAACTGCCGTCTACAGATCAGCTTTTCAACGGCGAGATGACGCCAACCACAGGAAGCTACTTGCCAGTCTGCGACTCATACCTGGGTCCACCTAAGAGGGACCCTCATTCGGGTATACCATGTATGTGTGGTGACGAATACGGCAGTGAGACTGCCCAATTCTGGACAGCAGCAAACTTCGACAGCTGGGCCGCCACCAAGGTCGAGGGTCAATGGCAGACGGAAAAAGGCCCGCCCTACCTATGCAAAAATGACATGTCGATTTCTCAAACACCTCCGGTGGCGTATTTTATCAACATGTGCAACCTGGGATGGCGTTGGTCAACAGTAACGGACGACAATGATTTGTTGATGAAGGGTCCCGATCCGCATTGCGAGGAGTTCAAATATGAAGCCAGAGTGATCAAAGATGGTTTTAATATGGATGTCAATTGCCATATCTGTTTCGGAAGCAGCCTTGGGAAGGAAATCCAGTCCGGTAGCGAACGCCAGAGAAAAATCATCGAAAACTTGTACTGGACGGACCATTATGGCTTCAATGGGGCTTCGGGGTCACAAGACTACAATTTCCACCGAGCGTGCCAAGTCTGGGAAGAGAATAACGGACATTGTTCTGGTGAAAAGGCTGCGTGATAGCGGTGATGGTTCGAGGATGATCATGTCAGTCACATCGACTCTCTGCTCTTGTCGAAGCACCTACCAACGCCTCTTCAGAGCTTCGACATGCACGTTCTCCGCCGTTATCGCCAGAACCAAGGTCACTCCATACATCGACAAAGCTTGTCGACCTATTGATTGTACAACTTCGATACCACGGATATCACTACTAGCGATACCGGCGCCCCCATCCTCCTAGTTTGCAAAGTTGCAATCGCCACTGTTGGGAATGCAAGCTGACGACTCATAATTAAACATAATCACTCTACACTCGCATCACCAAACGACTGATATGCTTCTGCTCTTCTTTGATGTTATCTCTAAGTCTGCACTCTCCTTGCGCTCATCCCCGATTACTCAAACTCCTGCCATCATAACGCTAGGACGGTGGTCGGGTAAAACGCTGTGTCTCTACTGATGTATTCTGTCAAGCAAAACTACGACATAGTTCTCTCGGGTCAGCCATATAGAGAAGCAGATAAAGTATTCATCGGCCTGTTAATTACCACATAATGCATCCGAAATCTCCGTGGTAGAAGGTTGGATTTTAAGCATCTCTTAGCCACAACCGAGATCTCAGTTAGCAATCGCCGGCGCTGGTTATTGGGCACCTAAGTGTCCATATCGGAGCAAATGACTGACATCATATGTTGCGTCATCTAGGATATATCATCTGTCCATGATTCCTGAAAGGGTGCTGATGGCTGAGATCACCATTCCATAGGATGTGAGACTTTCTGGTTAATACGACGAGAGATGATAGAGAGATTGGCACCACCAGGACTATTTTGGTTTCAATGAAGCTGCCAGCGTCATGGGATGAGGATGTTGAGAGAATTCGGAGCAGTCGGATGATGGAAGGAGGGGCCCAATGATTGCGGCGATTCCACAGCCATCACCTTATATTGTACTGCCGAGATCTATCTGACCACAATCATGCTGTAGAAATTCTGTTGGTCTTCAAGTATCGCGGTAATGGCGGATCACTCATCGTTCCGAGCGATATTACTGGCCTGGTAGGGATATCGAGTATAGTGAATTGAAAATACCAGCGAAGATAATCGTCCGCTTGATCTTCTAGTTCCCGGTAATCAAGTCTCGGGTAATCCCATCATCAGGCTCCTTGGACTTGGATTCCCAGTCATCAGATCTCCTTTCCCTGTAAAACTAGATACCAACTTTATATATATCTTGCTGGTGCAAGACTTTTGATAATTCATAGCCCACCTCGTCCCACCTCAAAAATCGCAATCCGTGAGCACTGGAGGACGCAACGCATGACTGCCTTGCCCGGTGAAGGTCGTGTCTGAAAAGCCTATCCCAATTTAGTGACGCGTGGCACAAACCATAGGCTAGACCCGCCGGATCGCCGTCCTTGATAAACCGATCAATTCGTCGACTTTCCTTTGGCTTTCTTTGAGGAAATGCTTTGCAAGGTTTCTGTTGGAGGATCTCCGCAGCTCTTGCATTTGGTTGAAACATATGAGGCACGACTTCTTGGGTGGTACAGGCCAATCAGCCCTTCTTTTCTTGCCCTCAGGTTATAGTAGTAGCTATCTGTAGCTATCAAGATATACAACAGCACATGGTCGCAGCAATGAAATACGGGACTCTCAGCAGGATCAGGTGTATAATGAGAAGATTATTCGCTCGGCAAAGTAATTGAGCGAGTTTTCTGACTTGATATAGTTGGGCAATGAGGATATTAATCCGGGCCTTGGCAAGCAACGATCTCCGCCTATTACCCCTTTCTTTCCCCTACACTCTTTCTTCTTTTCTGCATCCTTCGATGCAGACAAAAGTTCAACAATCCATCATCGCCTAGATATTGTAAGTGGTCTACAATATCGCAGTCGTTATCAAAACAATTACAGATTGCTTCTAACCCAGCTATCATCGCTGTCCCCAAGTCCGGTTCCCCCCCCTTCACTCCTTGTTCATGCAATCACAGTGGCGGCGCCTCCGGATCCTCCATACACTGATCGACCCTCATGAGCTGCTTTCCCGTTGCCTTCGCCAGCGCGATGAATTGCGGCAAATACTGCACTGTCGTTGGGTAGAGATAATGCATCACCACAAGATTCCCTCCTTTCGCAAGATCTCTCTTGAACGCATCCAACTGCTTTTCAGGCGTTGTGGAGAGTGCCCAGAGATAATCTTCGACGTCGACGCTCCAGTTGATGAATTTGGAGCCGGGGATTACGGCCGCGAGACGCTGCCGGATGCGTGCGCCTTCGGTGCCGAATGGTGGGCGGAAATATTTGCCTGTATTTACATAAGCAGGAGAACCGAGATGGTGGGTTGTGGGAGGAATGGGGGCTTACTCCTGACGTTCAATGTCTTCTGCACCGCATCGATATCTAGTGTCAATTCCGAGTCTATAGCAGCGTTGTCGGGAAGTCCTTCCATCGGCGGGTGCGTGAAGCTATGATACGCTATCTGATGGCCCTTGCCTAGCATTTCTTTGTATACATTCGTCAAATTGTTGCCAAAGTCCAATAGCGGCGCGCCGACGGTGAAGAAGGTCACTTTGATGTTGGCCGCATTTACGGCTTGCAGCACTTGTTGAGCAAGCGCTGGGTCCCCGTCGTCTATAGCGAAGGCGAATGAGTTGGGCCGCGTGCATGCAAAGTATAGGGGCGTAGTCTCCAATTTGGATGGTACCGAGAAGCCAGAGGGGACTGTTTTGACAAGCTCGATCTTCGACACGGTGGTTGTGGCGCTGGCGTAAAAGCCCTTGAAAGCGAAACCAATCGCTTTCTTCCTATCGATATTGAAGTGTGTTATAGGGATGTATATGTCGGTCTTGGCGCTGTTAGAGTATCGCCCGGCTTCAACATCGTCCCAGGTCTGTGGGTAGGGTGCTGCTCCTTCATTGCACGACGGGTTATGCTGCTGCAGAGCGACGCTGAAGGCCGCTGAACCGGTATATGCAATGTGCAAGTATCCGTTGTCGTTGGCGGTGAAATCAGAGCAGCTTCCGGAGAGTTGGGTGTACCATGAGAGATCCGCGTTGCCCTTCATTGAGAATGTGATTTTGCCGCCAGATATCGTGTAGGTCGCAGGGTCGTCGCCTCCATGCCAGAAACCTAGCGCGTTGGTATCCGGATTCGCGAAGGCATCAATGACAAAGGAATTGGGGCCTGACGTCGCAGGAACGGTGGATGTTGGAACAGCCGGCTGAGATGAAGACGCTACCGGATATGGGGAGCCTGTGGCGCCACAATAAAAAGCTAAGGGACCGAAAGTGACCACTTGGTTCAAGTTGCTGAACAATATCGCAGTAATGTGGCCGGTGTCAAGGCCGGAGAACTTGGAGAAAGGGATCGAATAGTACTTCTCTGTTCCATCGAATGTCCAGCCCAGTTGAGTACTCGAAAGACTGCTCGATGTCGGAGTGCTGGAGTCGCAGGACGCGCTTGTCTGGAGCTCAACCTGCAGAGCAGTGCTAGCAGCGGCTTTGATATTCATGCCAATACCTCCGTACTTATTCGTTGCGGAAGTGCAGCCGACCATTGAATAGAAATAAGAACTAGCACCAGGCGTCAAAGTGACGCGGTTATTGGCAACGACGATAGACTTCATGGTGCCATCGTCTGATGTGGGCAACAACAGGGCATTGTAGAAGAGGAACGTCAAGCGAGACTGCGAGGACCAATCATCAATCAAGAGATCGGTGCATGTCCCTGGAGGCGCCGAGGTAGTTGTACTGGCAGACACACTAGCTTTGGTTGTTGAAGAGGACTTGGAAGTGCTTGTGACTCTGACGGAGCTGTTGCCGCCAGACCCAGCTCCACACACGAGGCTGGTTTGACCAATCTGCCACGTCCCCTTGGTGGTGCTGAAGCCCTGAAAGACGAAGCCCTTAACACTAGCCGCATTGGCGCCGGTCCACTGGGTAAAAGGAATATTCACTGTCTGAGTGTTGCCCGTCAGACCGCTGACGGTAAAGTAAGAACTCGTCGCCACGGCAGTGGCCGAGCAAGTAGTCGTTGTCTGGATCTCGACTAGCATGCTGGCACCGCGGGCGGGGGCCTTGACGGAGAAGGCTAGGCCATTGTACCCGTCAGTCGAAGCTTTCTGGCAAGGAGCAGGGAAATTGGTGTAGAAGTAGCAGTTGGCCTTGGCTCCGAAGGTTACTCTTCTATTGGCCGTATCAGCCTTGAGGGCGGTGCAGGAGCCATCATCTGTAGGAACCATGGCACGTCAGCTCTCGAACAACTGGTGATGCCTGAAGCTGGATGATACTGACCGCTAGTCCAAGCTCCCAAGGAATTAGTATTAGTTGAATACTTCGAGTAATTGTCTATCACTAGATCGGTTGAGCAGGCTGCTTGGGCGCCTGATGCCAAGAGTCCCGCGGCTATCAAAAAAGAGAGTAGATGAGACATAGCCGTGGACTCGGACGGTCACAAAGCAGCGGGGGGAGTTACAGTTGAGGGTTGCGATGTAATTGCAGTATCGGGGACAGAAACGACTGGACGTCAAGTGCGACAGACCGAATAATGATAACACCGATCACAGAAAGAGCTCGTGGAAAATCAGGGGAGACAGAGATATATGTAAATGATGACAAGGGGAGATATATTTTGACCTCCGTACTTCCCGAGAATACGAGGAGCGGGATCAGGGCCAAGGATCTTGTCCTCACATACTGTACTACAGCTCGCCATCATCGTGAAACGACTAATGCAAGGGATACAACGTCCCTTCCGATTATTGGTAGCTTGATGTGGGGATGATGCTGCAGCCCCAAGGGCCAAGGCAGTCGAAGAGATTTCCCCCTGATGGGGACTCGGATGCCAAGCCACCAAGACTAAAGGGGCAAAAGCAGACGGCAGTCCAACCCCTTTTGCACCCATGCAATGCAGTCATGGCCGAATCGAGATTCTCATCGTCCGGTTACCTCGGTTGAGCCAACCGTCATCGCGGGATCACATTTGATGCGACAAATGAGCTCTCAGGGGATCCTTGATCAATATGCACATCCCAGATCGTGCCATGAGCTGCGTGGTAAGATCATGGTCTCAATTGTAGGAATACTCTGGATGAGGGTGGTTATCGATCTTATTGTTCCCCCACAGACGGCACTGCACCATTTCGTCAGTCGCGTGTCAGCGAGCTATATTTAGATGCTGCAACCAGAAGGCTTGGTGGGTGCCTGGTCCACGAAATCAAAAACACCGAAATTAGTTGCGACGACGACCATCGAGGTGTCGATACCTCGTTGTGAAATACATCTTTACGAGTTTCTGGCTATAATTGCACGGATGTGAGAGTGTCAGAACAAAGTGTCAGCCAGCAGGAAGGAGTGATATAGTGATTAATTATTGCCTAAGTGAATTTCTATAGAGCTGTAAGCGCCAAGAGGACGTTAAGCCTACTTAGAATTATCTAAACCTTATAGGGCAGATACACGTAACCTCAGAGAGCTTCAGTGGGAAATGCCAATTGGCTTCTCCACAAACTCCTCATGATTGCTCCTACATGCCAACACAAAGGTAAAGAAGGTAGTGAGAAGGCGAACGAATTGTGACGCCCGACGTATTTGGTAACATAAGCTTTATGCAAGAGCTAATGTTGGACCCAATAGAGCTTCAAGCAACTTGGATTGGCTGCCAGAAGTAACAACCGACAAGCAGAACAGTGCATCCGGTGAACCGTTCGACATTGATAGATATACGGCAGTACTGACTAACTTACACGAGTTTTCCGAGTTTGATTGATTCTTTTCTTGCATGGAAGGCGTTTGCAGTCCAAACTAGAACCCTGCTCTTAAGGCGATAATGGCACCTGTCTCTGCTTCAAATTGGCGCCTGGAGGGTATCTGCTAGAGCCTTACAAGATCGTGGAGGCATTCGACAAGCTGCTTTACACCGTGCCGACCATTACACCTAGGTGTTGAAGTTCATGGCACCTCGAAAGAATCCTGAAGAAAATCGACCACGTTCACAATGCACAGTTGTCGATCCTCCTAATGCATACCGCACTAGCATATCACACATAGAGTCTATATGGGTTGATCAATACCCGGACTTCCCAGCTCTTAAAATATCGGCAGAGATCGGCTGCAACTTTTGTGGACTGTTAAGGCATGCGTTGCTGGATCAATACGCAGATGCCGCCATTGCAAAGGCAGAGAGCGATTTCGACGAGTCCATTCGAGCTACGTGGCCGAACACGAAATGGAATGGGCGCGTCGAGATCTGCGGCGGTCGTTTCGGCACCGAACAAGACGATGCCAGAGCCGATCGAGCTGCTATGATGCTGGATGACCATTACCAACGCGCCATTCAAAATGTTTCTTTCGATGTGTGTCCATACCCTCCAAGGAGTCAGCAGGATAGCGGCAGGATATGGTTCAACGTATATGTGCATCCTGGTAGGCTCATTCTGATTGTCTCGCCTCTACCCTTTCTCACGGCGAAAGATAGACACAGTAGCTGCTACTACTGTCAGGCGAATGCTACCCTGTGAAGAAGCTTTAGCGTCCACAAATGTCGCGGCAATCAAGGGTTGGCTTGACGTCTGTGCAAAAAGCCACCACAAATGCCGTTCTCAGCAACCACAACGCCTCCCCACTCGCGTCATCGACGTTGGGCCCGACGATGGCTCGCAAAGTCCAAAGTTAATCATCACGTTCGGTAAGGTATCTCTTTATGTCGCCCTAAGCCACTGCTGGGGCAAGCCAAAAGCATCAGACGTCTCTAGTAATGCTCGGACTTCGTCAGCCAACTACGCGAATATGTTGAGAGGATGTCCAATGGACACCCTCCCTCAAAACTTCCAAGATGCCATTATCACCGTACGTACGCTAGGTCTTCGCTACTTGTGGATCGACGCTTTATGCATCATCCAAGACTCAGCGCAAGACTGGGAACACGAAGCCGCACAGATGGGCACCGTTTACAACTCGGCATATCTGACTATCGCCGCCACTTCTGCATCGTCAAGCTCCAATGGCTTTCTAAAGCGCCCTGCATGGCCATGGCCGGTCGTTTGGATGCCTTCTGCCGCAGGAACTACTACTTACGACCCCAATAGCTACGCTATCAGATACCAGCCCGAGTACTCAACCTATTCACGCCAGGATGTCATCGATGCGTCCGTGTGGAATACGCGCGGCTGGACATTTCAAGAACGCCTCCTGTCTAATCGGATCCTGCATTTTGCGAAGGGAAGGCTGTTCTGGGAATGCCGGAGTACGGAAGGATCCGAAGAGAATGAACCACTTAGGGAAGCGGTATACCACACCCAGTGGATGGCTACTGATGTCGGCACGGCCGCGTCCCTGTCCCTTCCGTCCGACGTCCCTGGATTCGACAATAGATATGAACTGTGGTATAGGCGTGTATCTGCGTAAGTTAGCATTACTTTCCCAGTAAACCTGCGACAGTCAACCAGAATAGTCCTTATAAACCTTCTCTAGATACTCCACACGCAATTTGACTTACCCGGCCGATATCTTCCCCGCTCTTTCCGGCCTCGCGCACGCCTTTCAGCGCGCCTACCTGGACTCCAACGACAGATACCTCGCAGGTATATGGCGTGGAGATCTCCCCCGCGGCTTGCTTTGGATGACGAAAGATAGTAGTGTCTCAAAACGACTGTCTGTATACCGTGCTCCGACGTGGTCGTGGGCTTCAGTGCAAGGTGAAGTTCTCTGGCCGACCCGCACGATCGCCAGACATTGTCATCATAACTTCGCTGTTGAAGTACTAGAATCACGGGTCAAGACCGCCTCGAGCGACGACATGGGAACCATTACTAGCGGCGCACCCCTCACCCTTTATGGCAAACTTCAGCAGCTTGCGAGGGTGGCTAGACCACAAGAATGGGGCGCGCTGTTGCGGTTTCCCTTTGATCTTGTAGGTGCGGGTGGCGATGTCATAGGGAATGGTACGTTTGACGTAGATGAGGAAATGGAGGAGGAGGGGCTTTGGATCTTGCAGATCGAGATGCAAGGGCCTGGCGACTCCTCTTTCCCCTATCTTCCTAATTGCCTTCTGCTGCGACGGGTAGATTCGAGTGGGTTCAAACTGGCAAGGGTAGGGTGTGCAGCGTTGAATGAGGATTTCCTTGGGTGTTTTGACGATGTCGAGTCTGGGGAGATCACGCTTGTGTGAGACGGTGACCACGACGGAGAGGCATTTGACTTTGAGGACATGCAATCTATCATCCTAGTATTGTCTATATTCTCAGCACCAACAGCATCTGCCAGATAAACCTTAGATGTGGCCGTTCAATCGTACATGGTACACCAGCAGAAGGGAAGAATCGCAGTAGGATGGCGACGAGAATGACGGTGATGAGTAGGCTGGGGAAAATGACGACCATCGGAGAACAAGCGATATACAGAAACATAAACTATTGCTGATACTGGAGTATCCTAATTACTGGAGCCCACTAGTTCTTGCCCTTCACAACCTGGAAGAGAATCAGCCTCAAAGAACTGACAGCTTTTTGAGCGCAGACGAGGTCGGTGTATGACTTTTCCAAGAGTTGTTACAGATGACTGTCAAATTTCTGATTAATAATCTGATCACATTCAGTGGTAGATCGGCAGTTGTAGCCGTGTATCAACGTCTTGAATACTGCGGAACAAGTAGACCGGGCGTTTGGGGAGCAAGGGTTGAGAGAAGACTATTAAAGGTAGACAGGAACAGAGATCAAACCAGTAGGGACATAGATCGCTGGCTCCCTCTCACTATCGCATACCATTGTGCTTCGTGATTCAATACAGATATATCTACCCAGGCAAGAGAAGTCGAACGCATCAGTTGGGACGTTGTGTATCCAGTAAGCTGCCTGCCAGTTAACAATCTCCGTTCTAAGTTGACTTTGTCTTTCCGGAACCTCCCTGCGGTACAAAAGCAACCCCGTCGGACTATGTTGTACAAAGATCAATAGATCATGGATGGATGTTGCACGGAAGGAATCCAGGGGGTCTGAATATCGAATATAACCTCAATGCTTCGACACCGCTGTCTAAACACATAGTATAACATGAATTTGTCTACTCTACTTTCACTCATAATACCGACTTCACCAACTTCTCCTATTTAGGTTGTTCCAGTCTGTCTTCTGGCATTTGCCGATCCATTCTGGTTTGCCGATCCATTCTGCATTGGCCCGTTTGCCGTACTATCCATGTCTTCCCTCTCCAGTACCCATCGGTAAAGAGGATCCAAGTCGACGCCTCTCCGTCGCCGAATGTAGTGATCGAAACACCAGGGAGCGACTTCGTGGATCTGGTATTTCATATGTCGACGTGTGGCCACTCCGAAGACGTAGTTCATTTCCTCCATCGTCGCTCTCTGTCTTTCCGTCCCAGGGACGAAGAGCCATACCAGACAAAGCGCAAGTGCGTCAGTTCCCCTGCAAAAGCTCAGCAAAAGCGGTAGACATGATATTTTCGATGCAGACTCACGCAAAGAGGCACAGCAGACCTGTCGGGGTGAGTTTGCCGATAAGGACTGGCACAAATAGATCCAATATTCCTGCTCCCATCCAAGAGACAGCCGACGCCCATGCCATTCCGACTTCTGTCATTATTCAGTCGGTGCGTGGTTTCCCTTATTGAAAGCTTCACTAAAGGCCATGACTTACCTCTGAGCAGCTGCGGAAAGATCTCGGAGCTGTAAAGAAAGGGTACAACTCCCGCTCCGGGGCTATAGGCCTAAGCGAGGTTCGAGGTCAGCTGGGTCTCTGCGCAATTCTACCTGTGAAGCCAAGCTATTGCTGTGATAACGACCCTGAAAATAATGACTTACCATGGTGTAAAGTACGAGGAAAGTAGCAGTCAGTCCCAGTTGTCGCGGGGAGCCGTCCGTGGCTTTGAAGCTGAATGCTGTTCCGAGGAGGAATGGGAACATAAGAGCCAATGATAACATAAGCAGCCACCTACGGCCCTTGGTATCGATAAAGAAGTATGCGATCATGGAGGATCTGGCGATGTCAGGTTTCCCAGGCAGGCACAGAGAAGAGTCTCAAAACCTCACAGGAAATTCGCAATCCCAAATACGAAGAACAGCCACAGACTTGCTTTATCAGGGCTGCTTCCGGGCTCACGGCTTTCGTCACGTGAATCGAAAATTGTTGAGGCAAGGAAGGCGAAGACGTTAACGCCGCTCATCTGTTGAGCCGTCATTACCAAGAACGAGGCCAATGTCGCTCTCCGAGCACGAGGGATCGTAAATAGCTGAGTGATGCGCCTTGCATACCCAAAGAGCCCTGTCTGCTGTCGGTACACCTGTGGGTCCAGATATGGGATCTGATTTTCGATCTGGATGATATCTTGATTTGTACGCATGAAGAGAGTCGTCTCAACCTGTAGTTGAGCGAAAATGAACACAAGATCTCTTGCTGCCAGTAGAGGGTTTCCGCGAAGACGGGTCAAAACGATGTACGCTTTGTCGTACCGCTGCTTTTTGATCAACCAGCGTGGGGACTCCGAGCCGAGAAATACTAAAAGGAGTAGTGCGAAGGCAGGTATAAAAGAGCTTGCGAGTTGGAATTTCCAACTGTGGGGAACGAGCAGCGAAATGGCACCGGAGATTGCTATTCCTAAAGCAGTCCCAGTCTGCCACGAAGTCAGAATTTGACCTGGGGCTATTAGTATATGACTCAGAGGAACGCAAGTAGGAGCTATATACCTCTCAACCGCGCAGGTGAGACCTCGGACTCTATATGAATATGAATTGGCATCTATGATGTGGCAGAAAGGTTCTGCTAATTACCATAAATTGGGATGACCGAGGATTTGGCCCCCATTCCTATTCCGAGAAAGCTTGATATTCATGTCAGCCAAATGATCCGATGGAATTGTGCAGCAGGGGAGCCCACAATCTCCAGGCGAGTAGGGCTCGCCAATCGTTAGCGAAAGCCTCTCCGATAGACGCCACGAAAGTGAATAGAGCGGCGACAAAGATGGCAGCTCGCCGTCCCGTCAAGATCTCTGTCAGCGGATCACAGATGAAGGCACCGACGGTGCTGGCGGCGAAATAGACAACGGCATTAGTGGCAGAGAACGCCCAGATATCTTTGCCACGTGTCTGAGCGGGGCCATGCTGCTCGAGCGACTTCAAGCCAAGGGCCCGGGGCCATATCTGGTTCGCGCCGACGATAGCACCTTGCGTCTATAGATTTCAGGTGTTAGCGTCGTCGTTTAGATCAAGAAACTTCTTGAGAACTGTTCTCATGCGGCGTAAGCTGATCTGGAGAAAAGAGATATTCCACCGACCCAACCTTGAAGGACGGCCCCAAGAAAGCAGGTGAGGAGAATAATCTTCAATTCTCTGGTCTCAGTCCAGACGGATGTGTGCTTTTCGCTGTCCAATGCCGTATCCTCCACCTCGGTCAGAGTACCACCTGCGTTTTCTTTCGTACGAAAGATCTCCTCTTGTCTTGCGAGATGCGCTCCGCGGATCAAAGTAGCGAGGTCGACGACACTGTCGAGGCCGTTGTCCTCATGGAAAGCCTTGATGTATTCGATGACGTGCTCCTCGGCTACGCGACGTAGAGGATTCTCCACGAAACCTAGGTTATTGTCGTTGAGCAGTTGTTGGAAAGGGAGTTCGGTCGCCGATGACGCATGCTGACGAAGCTCCATTGTCGTCAGCCCTCAAAGACCGAGAGAAAGTTTGAACGTCTTTCGGAGTGCGTTCAAAAGACGTAACTTCGAGCGATAGGGCAGCTGGCTATATCACCTTGACAGGAGATTTTGTGATCGGATATCAGCCATATTTACAGGTTGGGGCAGACGAGGCTGGAGGGAGCCTGGTACTGCCACTTGGTGCAGGCATCGCATATGAAAGGGTGGGAAGCGGTTCGTCGGAGTAGCTCAGCCTTTCCGCATAGCTGACCCTGGAGACTGTATGCAAATGAGCCCGCGAGCATTCAGCACCCTGCGGCCGCAATAAAGATCAGGCGTAAGATGATCTACAACTTTACCGGAATTCCCATCAGCCCGATTGTGCCTCACATTGGGTGCTTACGAGTACGGCAAAGGGAGGGTGTGGAGGTTCAGCCTCATTTGCTTTCATCCCATTGGTGCCATCTCGGGACGACTTGCCCATGGACCTTTCCTTTCATCGTTCCTCTCTTCACCGTTGACAAAACCTCGCAGACGACCAACGGCGGCTCGCTCTACTCGCTGGATGCCATTCCGGACCTCGAAAGCATCTTCCTCCAGGTGTGGGGGATACCTACGCATACTGGTCTTCTCGTCCTACTCGGCTATGCTTCCGACTGCTCACTACTGCCCCGCACGCGCTCGCAGAGCTGGTGGTGTGCTGACTACAGCTGGCCCATAACAACGACTCGCCGCCCTTGCCCCCCCGACCATCTTCCTTTCAAAGCTCTCTAGGCCTCATCAACTGTGTCAACTTTGTTGCCCCCGCATCAGGTTGGAGACCCGTACCCGAACGTCACTTTCTCCAAGCTCACAAAGGTCCTGCCTGAGAAGCCTGTCTGCCATGACTCAAGCATGAGGGATTCGGCACGTCGCTGGTACTCGTCAGCCTAATCTGGCCAAGAATGGAAACCACCGGTAAGTCTCATCCTATCCGGTCTGAATCTCACGGCTATCAACGCGTGTGTTGGACTGATCTGTATTCCTAGCGAGCATCATCACAATTTGTAACCTCGCCATACAGATCAAATCACTCGTCGAAAAGGTCAGGCAGCATGACGAAAATGCCCAAAAGCTGGTCGTTAGGCTCGACACACTCCATTCAATAGTCAAAAACGCTGGCACGCAATATGGACAAGAGGAGGATTCCCTATATCCCCTACCTGAGCAGCAGATTCGGCAGGCGATTAGGAAAGTCCTTGTTCCATGCGAGAATGACCTCAAGAAGTTCAAGAGAAGCCTGAGCGTGCTCGTGAGCCGTGGCAATTGGGTTTCAACGGCCTGGAGGCAACACAACGCCGCTCCAGACCTTGCCAGGATTGACAAGTCTCTATCGGACCATCAGCGCGACATCGGATCGCTGGGCTCACTGCTATTAGAGTCAGTCACCAATGCCTCGGGTTTCATGTGTACAGGAATCTAATATCCCAATCAGAATCCGAACGGGACAGATAAGAGATATACAAAAACAGATACTCGAATTGCTTCTAAGACTTGCTAATACCCCCATCCACGACATCCCTTTAAGCACCACGAGTGTGGATCCGGACGCCAACACCAACCTACTGATATCCCGATTGACGACTCTAATTGGAGAACCAAACTCGGCAGAGGATCAAAGTGAAGGAAACATCGATGCAAATGAGACGCTCCTGGTGGAAGAAAGGCGGACGCGCCATGCGGATTTCGAATACAACAATAACGGGACACCATTGCTGGAAGCCATCCAACAAGGGAACAAGGAGGAATTTGACTCACTCCTGCAAAATAGTGAAATCAGCTTTCAAGTGGTAGATGGTCAGGATCAGACCCCTTTGCTGCTTGCAGCTCACCTAGGCAACGAAAGCATGGTCAAATCGATATTATCCCGTGGTACCTTATTACCAGCAGGACACCACAACCAAGCTAACGACCACCGCCAAATTGACCTCGATGCGACAGACAGTCTAGGTAGGACGGTCCTTCATTACTGCGCAGAATTTGACATGTGCGATGAGGCGGGCACTATACTGGAGCACGGTGTCAACGTCAATACGCTGGACAAGAGCGATCATCCTCCCCTGTACTATGCCATTAAGAAACGTAAGTACAATGCTGTAAAGCTACTATTGGACAGAGGAGCCTCAAGGGACTTCGATCGGCCACCTGAATCTCCGTCCCACGAGATCAAGGAACTGTTGAAGAATGGTCCCGACAATGGTGGATCTCCAACAATACCTGATAACAGTCCCTAATGTCCAACGGTCTATTCCTGCATCAACGACGACTTCTAAAAGCTCCAATGGTGGCGAAATATATCGCCGCGAAGAATTGATGATGGCTACAAATCCATGTTTGAAGCAGCGAGTCCATAGTAGGGCAGACCACCGCACTATAGAGAGCACCATGTCCGCTTCACACCGCAAGAGCCTACTTGCCAAAAATCCTACAAGGCAATTCAAGTGCGTCCTTGAGCCCCAACTGGCAACTATCAATGTCAATCCTACCACAGTCGAAGGGGGAGAATTACAATTTCTGGGCTAATAAGCAACAAGCAAACTTCATCGACATCGGTCTTCTAACTAGTGTCACTGCCCTTGGTCAAGGGGTTCCTCGACCTTCTTTTATATCCCGACAACCTATTGCGCCAAACACCATACGTGCAACCACTGTCGGACAGGTGTTATGACCTCCCACACTCGCAAGGCTCCATTGTACCCGATAGGGTGAATGGCAGTGTCGTTGCCTTGCACGCTTTGAGCGTAGTGAGGGTAGGATCGAGGCTCGTTCTGACCGTACGAAGACCGACTTGTCAACACAAAACCAGTGGTTCTCTTCATATGTGCGGTGGACAAGTGCTTTGGTACCTGGACGTGGGCGCATCGTACCTAGACGAGGTTCTATGACCTCCACTTGTAATGCGGCTCATCATGTACCAGCCAAGCTGGGATGCTGGTTACTCGACTTCCTGGTAGCGGCTTTGTCAGTATAACGAGAAGCCATGTACAGTCTATGTGGAGACAACTACAATACCGAGTCTCCGGCCCGGCAAGTCGAGCAGTTTCGGCACTGTCGAGGTCAGTCACCGAATCACCTAAGCCATATTACACCTCGCGCTCTTACCCGCGGTATGTCACCGGGAACCCTTCGATTGTCTCAGATGTCCGACAACGAAAAAGCAAAACTGCAGAAGAGCACTGCATCAGGGCATCGGTAATCGCGTCACTCGTCCCTGGCTGACGGTGGGAGGCTTACTTTGAGCCTCAATGCCGTCCGAGCCGTGGGACTTAGACTTAGCGACACACGCAGAGCTCATGACCAAAACAGAAACACGAGACGGCTCGGGTGACGCTGAATGAGAGTATTTGGCATTGTGCAGCTGTTGGCTGGCCGAGCAAATAGGTGTATTCTAAGAAGAAACTGGGGATCGGGTGGGCCGGCTTTCTTAGCGTACACGTCAGATCTTGAATAATTTAGTAGGTAGTGGTGCCCCCCTCTAATCTGACATTCCCGGTTTGGAGCAAAGCAACAGGGTGATCCATGCCGTCATACGCTGTCTCACCCTGATGTTCAAAAACCCCGTGGCCGTGCTAGAAGCGCCAAACAGGTCAGTCTCGAAGGCTCTCACTGCTTTACAGTGATCCATGACAAGGCTGCAAAAAGCGGGGCCAGGGCACGTCAAGCCTTCATATAGGGGGGAAGCCATGCGAGGCCATTGCCAGCCGCGTACTAGCATCCCCAGCTTTGAAAAGAACCCTCGGCACCCTTCTCATCCACTAGAGATTCTTCTCGTGTCCGTCCAGCACACCATGTAGGTAGCTTGCGGAGATTTATTACTATAAACTGGGAAAACTTTCGGGCTCAGGATGGATACCCAGAATACCAATGGGCTTGTCATTGGCGGCTACCAGTCAAGAGGCGGTTCGGGTTTACCCAATCAAGGCCAGATTGACTGGGTTGCTCTTGCGAATACTACCGTCTCAGCCTCGGTCGGCTTCCTTTCACGCATGTCCGGTGCAGGCATTGACCCATCTATTGGAATATTCATCGCGTTTGATTATGTAATACAAGTGATATTCAGGAGGTTTATTTGGGGCCAATCGCTTAGCGGAAGCTAGCCTCTTTAGGTATAGTGGTCTTGGCATTGGCCTTTCGACATCTTCAGTGCCTACTCTACCATTTTAATACCGTCCACTGTCGCTGTAGGACAAGCCGTTGCATCCAAATTTCAAATGTCAAGATTGGGCACCCATCGACTTGAAACCGCTGTCAACAATTTTCGACATGCATCGCGAGGTACTATGGTACGGCTTCGGAATAAACCACATCATACCGAGTCTGATGCATACTACAGAGGGGGCTACCTGCGTTATGCTATGCTCAATACTCTTCGAGTCCCGGATCAGCGTCTTATCAGCAAGGGTACTGTTCGAATTGACGACCACATTCATCTCAACAAGCCCCGAAGCCACAAGGCTGACTCCATCCCTGCAACAATGGGAGGGACTGGTAAAATCGTGTGCTGGGTGCTTGTCGTCAACTCCATTTGGAACCATTGTCGATCAAATGGTCATGCTGGTATCCCAGCACAAACCTTCGAATCCGCAAAGTGGCCATCGCCGCCATGTAGGCGACCCCAGAGACGTCGCATCAGTATTAAACGCTCTGGGTAGACTGTCGAGCGGCCAACTAGTCACACTGACAATCTCAGGAGGCTGTGAATGCGGATGGATTGCAGCGGTTGCGTACTGGTTCTTTGATATCGCTGTGGAATTCCGCGATGCAGACGGGCAACTAGTATACCCGCTGGGTAAACTTCCAGATGCTTCCCGTCGAACATTGGTGGTACTTCAAATCTCAGACCGCTCGACTGCCTTGCAAGCGACCGGCGAAGCATATACGGTTGCAGATATCACAAGGGATATCCTGGCTCGAGACCAAGCACGCGATGAAATGGCCTTCAATGTGAACGACCTTCAGACTCGAGTTTCGTGGCAATCAATTCTTTGCCAAACTTTTGGTAGACAGGCTTCGACACTCCTGCGCCTCAAAGTCGATTTGGGAACTGCTGTAGGGTCTGCTGCCCGAATATCCTTAGAGTATTCCAAACCACAGATCGATGTTTCTCTCGGCTTGCCGGGACCTGGCTGGTATGGGCGCGGAGATGCGAGTTATGGTCTAGGCTGGTATGGGCACGGAGCTGCGAGTTACGGTCCAGGATTCTTACAATTCATATGTATGACATTTCCAGAGATGGCTTCATCCCGAGACGTCATGGAGATCGCTTCGCAGAAATCATTTGCTGATGCTGTCGCTGCTTATCAAACAACACAAGAACGTCTACGATCCACATGCGAATGCAACCGATGCCGTGGAGAGAGTAAAAGGATCATCTCTGGAGTGAGAGGGCCGACCCTCTGCCTGAGTATTCTTTGTGGATTCGTAATCCAGCTTGCCCTGGATCTTTCAGTAACTTCTGTGCAGCCTTCACTTCTTCCCACTCGGTCGGGACTCGAGATATTGTACCGAGTGTACTCAGAAAGTAATCACAAATCTTCCGAGCAAGACTGCATGTTGGATCCGTTGCTTTCAGATGGGTTCATGAGAGCATGGACCCTTATATCCGTACTCTTTACGGGCTATGAAGATATCACGAATATCATGTCTCCAACAAGGGAAAAACTTGCATACGTCAGAGGCGGTCTCTGCTTTTATCTCGGGGTCTTGGCCAGATTATCGGACAAACCAGAGGAAATGCTTCGTACTTTTATAATCCCTGGTTGCATTGAAACAAGGACTGGAAGGTTATATGACGCATTGAAGGGTACAACGCGCTTCAATGTTCCGGTATGCAGCTATGATGCTTCACCCGCAATACCATGCGTTACAGTGCCCACGGTGCCTCGATCCTTCAAGGAGGATTACGATGTCAGTGCTGTCGTGGAAGAAACGATGATCAATCTTACGACCCACTTCATTGTGAAGAAGTCCTCAGACATGTCGGTGGCCTGCAGCCCGTGTTTGCTGGCATCAAAGTTGCAGGAAGCGTGTGGGAGGAACAGAGTATCTTGCCCCAGGCAAGATTGCCCAGAGCTGGATATGGCCGGCCTTTCTATTGCTACGATAGAAGGCGAGGGTGCATATAAAGATGAATGGCTGGAAAAGGCGGGCTGCAAGATTGCTATTCGCTTAGTGGGCGACCATCCAATTGCTCGCCTTTTGGCGCTGCTGGTAAACCAAACCTACAGAAGAAATGTTCCAAGCGAGGCTCGGTCGCGGATCCACCAGGTGACAAGAGACGGCTGCTCCAACGAAGCTCTTGATGTCTCGCCCATGGAAGATGATAGGGAGGGATCTGAAGAGGAGAACTTGGAAGATGACCAGCTTCACGCAGTATGCGAGGCAGATGAGGGCAACTCATCGCCCGCGACGCCGTACGCAGGGGATTCAGATGTCATCCTGCAAAGAGACGAATGTCTTCCTTGCACGATCCGCAAAGCTGTGGCAATCACGGGTAGTGAACCTCACAATGTTTACATCATTTGTAGATAAGGGAGACAATTTGCATCATCCTACATATGCTTAGTTAAAGCTGCCAGTTCTGAAGTCTGTGGCACAATGTTCATCCATACAGAGATCGCCAACTACCGATACGGCACCACAATCGAGCCAGAGACTCTCTAGAGAAGACCATTGGGAATATACATGACCTTCAGACTGACCTTATGCTTGCTAATTGCCGAGAAGGCCTGATCTCGATTGTCGGCGCAAGCCCTGCCGGAAGTGTCGTTTGTCGTGGAAAGATTATCACTACAACAGTACGGCGGCTCCATACCCTCCAGCCCCTTCTTCGCCCGTTCTCAGAGCCAGTCCACCAAGCATCTGTGTGTGAATACAAATAATTATATAACTCAATGCCCCTGTCTGTTTGGGACATTAATTCCTTCAATACATATCACAAACTTCAACCTTCCAAGCCACTATCGAATGCTGAACACGAATGTTGGCGGTGGTCATCCATTTTTTTTCTTAGCTCGCCATCTGAAGTACGGTGGAGGATAAGCCACGGGAAATGTTGATTATCAATGACCTTGTCCAGGCGCCCGTCTGCAAGGTCATAGATGACTGGCATGTTCTCCGGATTACCGCTCGGGCTGGCGTAGTGTGTAATGGTGCAGTGTGGTGGTAAGGTCTGCTCGGCGAAAGCCTAGAGGCTGTGCCTGTAGAGCCGCGAGAGTTGGCTTCATCATGGTATAAAATGGCTTCCACGATGTCTTCGTATTCGGGCTATTGTTTCTGTATATAGTGAAGTGGGATCGAACGCGAGACTCAAAGTGCTGGAGGAAAATCCTTAAACAGTTAGTCAAAGCGGACGTATTTTCCAGCGTGCATATATTTGGCAGCACCTTTCATTTGGAATCTGCAGATGCTGTGTTGTTGATACTTGGAGGATCGGGCGGTGCGACCCAGGACCGAAACAACTGCGCTACGCGTACAATCTGGCATGGTATGCTTACTCAGCCAGAGCGAGGACATCTCCCCGTCGTCCTTTCCAAACAACGAATTCTCCCTCGATATATGAGAAGCCCAACCATTGCTAATACAAAAATCAACGTATGTTCCAAGATTGACCGATCTTCCTCAGTCCGTCCTCCAACAGCAATAATCAATGTCCTGAGAGCTGGAGCAACACATGGTTGAGAAGATGGTGTAGGAGCAAGTGGGGGCGATGCACGACATGAAGCCACAATCTGCAATCCACCGCCAAACACATCGCTGAACGTCATTGTTGCATAGAGCCCATGTGGTGGCCGATGCCTGGAGCTTCCCTCTGATTGGCGCTGCCCAAACTGCAGTGATCAGCTGATCGACAACCTCCTGGACTTTCCAGCAACATGACTCGTCCCGGACGATGTCAACCCTGTGGGCATTTGGCTCTTTTGGGTTGTCCAGCATGTTCTACGATTTATCTTATACGGATCTGCGTTGCCTCTGACGAGGGTAAATATGGCAGCCTCGTGGACTGTGCAGGCTTTTGACGACTAAGTCTGCCTCACGGCCAGCTTTCCATCCTCCTGCCACGATACAACTTGGTTGCCTGAATAAAGGAAGGAGATTATGCGATGGATGAGACAGTATCATCCATGTCTCTGGACACTCCTCTCAGTGCATGATACAGTCAATACTGTTTTATCTCTGTCTGTTACTTTTCAATCTTGTCAGCCTCGATACCCATGCAAGAGCCTGCATATACGACCTGTAGTGTGACCCTCCCTTTCGGAATGTGTTGAGCTAGGGCTGCCACTATGTCAAGAATTTGCCCCAGCTTGGGCTCAGGCTCTCTGAGCTTAAATTCCGAACTGGCCCTGCATAGTCAAGATCCAGGACGCTCCCAGTTCTTCCGTCCTAGGTATCTGCCAGCATTTCGGCTCATTCTTCCAAGTACAGACTCCCATGAACGCTGTTTGCTTGACCGCTCGAGTCTATCGGATTTTCACCAGATTCATATCATCGTTTTGCCCATAGACGTTTTGCCCATAGAGCTAGTATCTACTTTGGCATTAACCATGGACTCAGCCAATGTACGCATAGATAAACGGGCATACCTTGTGAGAAGTACTCTAAATCCTCGACCAGATCTGACGCTGATATCCCTAGGTATCTACAGCTATCCTCCTCGGGACTTGTGCCCTAAGTGTGACTTTGCGCTTCTACATCCGCGTGGGGGTGCAAAAGAAATTCTCTGTCGACGATGCTTTCTTGTTAGGGGCTGTCTGCTGCTTGATCTGCGCAGTAGTCATCATGTACTCGGTCACTCTCGACAAACTGTATCAGGTACAAGGTTTGAGCGCTGGTCTTCCGATTGCTATGGACATCGGCTTCCCTTTCGAGGATATACCTGCGGACTCATCTTTCTTTCAACCAGTCTATCAGTATCTGAAGTGGATCACCGTGAATCAGACGCTTGCCTGGTGTTCCATCATGGCCGTCAAATTCAGCTTCTTATTTCACTTCCGGAAAATGATTGACCGGATACCACCGTTGCAAACCTATTGGTGGTATGTCATAGCCTTCAACGTTGTTGCCTGGGGTTACGGCTTCTCGACATACTTCCTGTATTGTCCCTATTACGATAAACCAAAGATCTGTAGGCTTTCCCGGTGGTAACCTCCATGCTATGCTAACCCTACAAATAGATGAATGCTCCTTATCCTCAGGCGTCGCGAGATTGATAGGTCATGGAATCGCCCAGATAGCTATGGACATCATCGGTGACTTGCTAAGTGAGTGTAGCCCATCCACTAACAGATGGAGATACTCATTTGGGTTTGAGTTCTGTACATTCCAGTCAACCTTATTTGGAAAATCCAACTCAAATGGACTCAGAAGGTTCCGTTGATTCTCTCACTCTGTCTAACAGGAGTCATGATCTTGGTCACAATCACCCGCATTGCAGGCATCAGAATCGATGACCAGATCGATAGCGTGTGGGAGTCCTACTTCCTCATAGTTGCTGCGGAGATTGGTGTGGTTTTGGCCTCTGTCTCGACCTATCGTGCGCTCTTCGTCTCACATCGGAAACGAATCATTAACGAAGCTCGAGACCGAGGGCATTATTCTTCTCCAAACAGACAGCTCATAGGACGGATCTTTGTCTCCAGCCCGTGGCGATCCAAGGCCAAGGGCCAATCAACGCCCGATAACCACAGAGGAGATCAATATAGCCAATTCGACAAGGATGCCCTGCCGAACATTCCAGTTGCCCATATGACGGGAGTACGAACATTCATCAACGGCTGCGGGCAGAGTACAGATGCTTCTGATATCATGGAGAGCCAGGTATTCCATGATGAACATGACAATGACGATTGGCCTCTACGAAGGGAAGATGTGGTCAAATCTTTCACTCGAATCTGAGCCTCGTGATACCTTGGCAGCGTATCCCAATGACGTGTCGAGTTCCACAACCATCCACAGAACAACTGCGAGGCTGTCTGCAGTAGCTCCAGTGCAGAATCCACCCTCGTCAGAATAAGAATCGATTGCAATACGGGCACAGCGCACCTGGTGCACATGAGATACATCCAAGTCGCTACAGGGCCATTAGCCAACTGAACCTTCAACGCAGCAGCTGTATAGGAACATCCGTGCAACCGTTAGAACGATACCCCTTCTCGAGGTACAGGTTCTTATGCGCCCCTTATTGCAATCTTTGCTTGTTCTACCGAGCCCCCCAACGTGCCAGACGACGTAGTGCTGGGTCAACGATGAACAGGCGGGTACCCTGAGGCCAAAAGGTGGTTGTGGAATACATTGCCACTCCATCGGTCATGCAGAGACAAGACTATTCCGGAACATATCTCCGGTCCCCCTATTCTCAGAGGCTGAAGCCTTCCTCCACATCCAATCCTGGTTTCGAGGTCGGCTTTCTCGGTTCAAAATACAGTCTTTTTGGAGCTTGGGGGTCATCTCGCCGTGGAGCATAATATTTTAAGCTGCCAGTGCAGGCCAGAATCTCCATACTCTTTGGTAAGCCACATGAGCCTCCCGACCACCTCTCGCCCAGATATGTGCTTATTGTTTCTATAGGCTGGTCTAAGAGCTTGGACATATCCAGTAATGTGCAGAAGTTTTTCAGGTTAGACGAAGAATACCTGGGACAAGAGCAGTGCCGAAGGAACCCAACGTTGGAGCAGGGAAACGGGAAGAATGTCCTGACTACGCGGAGTTCGGTGACTGATTGCCTCTCGTCCGGAGCTTGATTTTTTGCTTCACAAGCCGTCCTAAGAGCTTGGAGATATCCGGCAGAAGACCTTCATACTATGCAAAGGACCTGGGAGAAAAAGAGCAGCCTGAAAGCGACGATCGCTGGGTTAGAGAGATCTGGAAGGACACTCCTATCATAGATACCACAGCAGAAATTGCTTCGTTACACCCACCAGTAGTACCCGCCTAGCACCTGCCTCCCCAATCGATCACCTGACCCGGGTTCGCAACGGCTTGAAGAATGTACGTGGCACAGGGAGTACTTTGTACCAGAAGACGATATCCTTGGTTAGCCCTGTTCATTGTTCAATTTCCTTCTTCTTCCGCTATATCTTGACAATTATTCTAGACGCGGTTCGAATGCTAATGCTCCCCAATCAGCTACTACTGCCAACCTCCCGCCCCTCCTCCAATACCCCCAAACACAGTCCTCTATTTCCGCCGTCTTCCCTCTTATATCCCCAATCCCTGCAATTCACCCTGTCCGCCCATCTCTCCTACCCTGGAACCCCGCGCGGCATCAGCCATACCTTTTAGCACTCCATGTGGTTTTCAACTGACGGTCCCCCCTGTCAGACCCACTACAATCCGTTCTGCAAGCATAGCAGCATCAGGGATTAGCCACAATTTCCGTCGAATTGACGGGGCTGCAACGCCGAAGAGTGAGACATGCTTTGTATTCACGGCCACGATCTGAGGAAGGGAGTTCCAGTGCGGAGGCTGTCGCTGGCCCACTAACACCTGCCGGGTAGAAGTTGCCGGGGCTTTCGGACAGTAAAAGGTGGGAAGGAGGATCTTGAAGGGCGCGTCTGCTTCGTTGCCATCTGCTGTGCTGGTCACCGATTGGGTAGCGACTCACTATTGGCACAGGCGACGAGGTCGAGTGAACATGGGCTGCTGAGTTACCCAGCCTGGATCCGAGGGAATCGCTGGCGTACTAACCTTGCTAGTGAGACCGAATACTGGATCGTAGATGCTGAGTTGTTGAAAGTGGATCCCCGATCGATTATTCGAATTCGTGAATCTACTGCGTCAGACAGCTGCAAGGATCCCTTGTTCTGCTGCTGGCTCTTGTACAGTCGATAACAAAGCCTTTGACTGGTATCGAGTACGTCTTGAGCATCAATTGTTCACGATCCTAAATTCAGACGAGTGGCCTTCTGCTGGCCGTCCTAGGAACTCAGCCTGACGTCCCTGAATGGTGGAATGTCAAATACAGTAAGGTAGGTGCAACGGCTACCCTCAGTTCGAGCCTACTGGTGCGGTTTCCCATCGATCTTTTAGCCAACCTCTGGCAATTAATCACGACCCTAATCGTATCTCATAATACTCAGTGTGATTGCTTAGTCTTTACCAAGGAGACGTGTGTTTTCTTCATACACGATCGCCTCCGAGAACGGGACAGCAGTTCGAATCTTCTTCTCACACACCAATGCCAGACATTTCTCCCAGGCGTATCCCTTTTCGTCCATATACACTGCACTACACCGCAGAAAGTCTTCATTCGCCGAACCACACCCAAAAGAAACAACCATGCTCATCCACAGTCAGCAGGGGTCTTACGAGGCCCTGCTGTATGTAGCTTCAGAAAAATACCGAGCTGGCTGTGGGGGAGGATGCAGAAGCCACGAACGCTGCTGAGCGACATCGTATGAGCGACATTGTCAAGGAATGAAACGTCGTTTCCCAGTACCGCAGCGAGACAACAATATCTTCCCACTATTTCCGCAATACAACGTTCGAGCACCTCCTCCACCACTGTCGCCACTCTCAATCGAGTGCTATCCATACCAATTTATCCCTACAACCCACAGCCGATGTTCGATCGCCCTTTCAAGACCACGATGACGCCATCGGCGTCCCTAATCCGCGCGTTCACCGGTTGTACTCGAGATCTCGTCTCGACGACTATGAAGACTCGAACTTATACGCCGCCGGCCCACTACAACCCCAGCCTAAACTAGTACAGTTACGACAGCTAAACGGTAGCTGCGCATGCAGCAATTCAAGGAGAAGGGGATCAGGACGCGTAGCAGCGTTGCGGGGAAAATATAGATGGAGGATATCTGCCTCTGGCAACGGAATCGGACGAGAAAGAGGGCATTCATGGGTGCGAATACTTCGGAGCGGGAAAAGATGGGATTCGTTGTACGTTTGAAGCGGTGATACCGAGGGTAAATGGCGTTCGGTCATGCGAGTTGGGATGCAGGGTGGCCTTTGTAAGTCCGACTTTGAGCGGAGCAGCTGCTGAGAGGGAGCTGTCGTCAATAGCGGGCTATCGTCGTTGGCGTGGCTGGCTTTTCTACTGTGGGTAGTGTTCGGATGAAAGATGGTCGCTTGTCTGTGAGAAGACGAAGTTGCTGTGGTGTCACCGCCTGGTTCAATAATCTCTGGTAGAAGCATTCAAGTACCATGTTCGGGAGCTGGTCTTAGCTAGGAATCATGGAGCCGAGATCCATCTCCTTAAGGAATATGTTAAACTACCAAGGGGCAGGATCAACCCTCTCATCAGTTGTAATGCCTATTGGTTTGATTGATTGATTTATTTATACTCGTACTCCGACCAGGCTTTTGGCCGATGCGGCAATGTGTCCATGCTTGTGGTCCCATCCATAAGCTGAAGCGAGACTATACACTTAACTCCGGAGCTCCTGAACCATCCGATCCTCTGTCCCTCTTTGCGCCCATGTTTTCTGGTGTTTCATGGCTCCGCGCGTCATTGGTGTGTAGGTGTGTTGTTCTCCCCTGCGTGACCTGCAAGTCCAGCAGCATGTCACAGTCTGCGCTGGCGTCCCAAGGGTAGAGGTATGTCTGAAGCTGCAACTATTCCATACCTCCTCCCGCTTGTCCCTCTCTTGCCTCGTTCCGTCCGGGTTCATTCGTCGTGAACACAGCTTCTAGCGTGTTCGTTGCTGGCTCTTGCCTGCATAGGGCTCCGATCTCATGTCCCTCCAATATAGAAGAGCTTGCCATGTCCGAGTACCTAGGGTGCACCCTCTGCGTCATCCGATCCTTGTAGTAAACGCGCCGAAACTTTCTGTTTCGCATACCTTTTGAACTGCCCGAGCAAGCCCGCCTGAAAGGAACTGCCTGAGGCCGATGTGCATGGTCCTTGCCTGTACGATTAGTGCGCTCTCTACCTTGTCTGGCGATAGTTATTCGTCTGCCACCCGCGGGCCGGGTACTGGCTCAAACCTCTTGATCGCCTTTTCCAGTTGTCCTGTCCCTCCATGCCGTGGCCCACTCTTTCCAATCCCTCCTTGTTATCTGGATCCTTGCTAAGACTAGTGCTTGATGCCCAGTGGTGTGGGTACTGGGGGTTGGCATAGTTGTCCTTCCCTCCAGACTGTAACCTCCTTGGCAAGTTGGTCCGCAATCTTATTGCCTCGCAATCCTTTGTGGGCTGGGATCTAGTGTATAGTGACTCTTCTGTTGCTTCGTAGTAACAACTAATCGTTGATCCAGCTAAGTGTTATTGGCCTGACTGGTTCTTAGAGTTACGAAAAGCTCGGATGGCTGCTTAGTTGTCCGTGAAGATATAAATATCCTGAAAGTCCGTATCGCCTCGACTCGTGTATCTATCTTGATACTCGCCCTAGCTCTATCCTTCTTGGTTAACCGTAGTCGTCTTGATGGCTATGTAGATGCCCTATAGCTTCCCGAAGTAGACTGTCGAGTCGTTGGATGACCCGAGGAAAACTGATTGGCTTTGAAAAGTCGTGATGAGGGATGGGTCGTCCTTTGCAAATAATAGGCGCACCGCCGATCGTCCGTTCCTGTCGTTAATCCCGCTCCTATCCGTGTACATATTGATCTGGCTCCTTATGTGCCACAATCTCGTCATGCACTTCTATAGCAGCGTCTGCGTCCCTTCCACCATGGTGGGTGGACCAACGAAACCCTGTGTTCCAGATTCTCCATCGTGCACTTGTACTTGGCCTCATGCCTGTACTCAAGCTTCTGCAGTGGCAATTGCACCGCGTAAGCCTAGTTGCCTCTGTGGCTGTTCCTTTCCTCAGGTGCTGTGTGAGCCTGAACTGGTTTATGATGCCTTGCAGGTCTTCGGCTCTGCTGTCTGGCTTGACAGTGTTGCCCCCTTATGTCGGACGGTGGGTATTGAAGTTTCCTGCAATGATGTGTTCGATAGTGTGGCCTCTGGATGGGTGTTGAAATGCCCCGTTGCCGTTGGGGATGTCCCTCATCTTTTCCACTGGAGGTTGTGACTCGTTCTCCTAGCTGTAGCTAGTCCATCCCGACTTTCTTCCTGGTGGGTTGTGGAATTGGGTATGCTGATCCTGGTTCCTGGTTCTTCGCTTGTCCCTGGTTCTAGTCGAGCTCCAGGCGGAGTGTGTACCGCGTGCACCATTCATCTGTCCACTCTGTATTGCCCTGATCCAATCTCTTGTGTATGAACATGAACGCCCTGGGTTCGTTGCTGCAGTCCCCAACATCTCTGTTTATATAGCACAATCGGAAAGCCCCTTTGGTTGGGTGGTGTGTTGTCGCAACGTAGGCGTTCCTCCATGGCTCCTGCAGGCAGATAAAGTCGTACCTCAAGGTGGCTGGATCTCGGAGCAGCGATGCCATGACCCGGTTCTTTGGCTTTGCACGTTGTACTGAAGGATCCTGAGCTTTCTTCCCCCCCGTGAGGGTGTTTGGGAGGCATGAGGGGTCGACGTTTGTTGGGAAATGGCGCTGGGAAGTGCTTCTTCTTGAGCTGGTCGTGGATGTGGAGGCCCCTAAGCTGCTTGTGTGTGCGGAGGGTGGAGGAGCTTGCGTCGCAGGCTGAGTTGCTGGGACCTCCACAACCTGGGCTGATGGTTCGGTGAGGGAAGGTGTGCCCAGTGGAATAGAAGGAGGTCAGAGGTGCCGTTCGACGGTACTGACGGTACTGATGCTGAGGAAGCAGCAAAACTGGCTGATGACTGGGGAAGGAGGGAAATATGTATGTAGGGTCGACAAGAGAGGTGGTTTGTTTGGCGATGAAGGGCTCTAAGCGCGCATCCCTGACGTAATGGTCCACACTTGCTCGTGTTGGCCCCAGAGATCAGCGTGGGCAATCGCACCGCCCGCACCGTACCGACGCTAGTACTGGTGCGGTACGGGTCTACTAATTAGCGGTACGGAGCGGTACTAGTACTAATCTAATTAGGTACAGGCGGTACTAGATTTTTATAGAATATCGTTTTTAGTACTAAATTCCCGCCTATATATTTATATTTTTAGGATTAATTTTTTTAATTTCGAGTTTATTAATTTTATAAAATTATACGATCTACTACTATTTATTTCTATAATCTTTTTTAATAAATAGATAGAAGATCTATATATCCGATAGAATATAAAAAGAAATTAAAGCTATTTTATAATATTAGCGCTTAATTCCGATTTTTTAACTATATTATAACCGGAAATATTTATTTATTTCTATTAAATTCTTTTCTAGCTATTTTTATAATCTAGTAACTATTCGCGTCGTACTACTATAAATTTATTTATATATAACTAATATAGTAGGAATAGTAAAAATATCCTATATTATTTTTAATAAAATATTTATGAACTAAATATATTATTAGTTTATAATTTTCTTTTTTTAATAGAGTTTTCGGATTAATTCTATATATTTTATAGTATTTTTTATAGAAATCTTCTACTATATTATTAAAATTATTAGTTATAAAAAAGGCTGGATTATAAATATAAACGCGAATAGAAATAGAAGCTACCGGCGTTATATTTAATATAATAGATTAATTTCTATAAAATAGATTATAGAAATTAGTAATATTTCTTTTTATAGATCTTTTATATTCTACCTATTTCTATAAAAACTATAGTTATCTAAATTAGAAATCTATTATTATAATAGCGATATAAATCGAATTTATAATATAGAAGATTTTATATTTTTCTAGCTTTTTTAAATAAAGTTTTAAAATATAATAGATATAATATTACTCCGGATTATTAATTTCTATATATACTATCGCTATTATTAAAAACTCCTATCTTTTTTTCCGGATATATTTAATAATTCGGCAGAATAATAGAAAACCTTTACTAGCTATATTATATAAACTAGTACTATTTCTATTCTAGAATAATATTATTTTCTATTTAAATAGCTCTAGTATTTTATATATTTAGAAAAATATTATCTATTTATTATCGGAAAGACAATCTAAATTAAAGGAAAATTTATTTATATCTAAAATAAAGAATTAATACGCTATTAGAACTTTATATTTTATTCGATTATTTTATTACAACTATCTTCTTTTATATCGTAATCTTATTTAAAAAGAAAGTTATCGAAATCGGAATTATTAAATCTATTAGTAATAGATATATTCTAAAAGATTTTCTAACGCTGGAAAATCTAAAATACCTATTTAATAATATTATATCGTTTATTAATAGAACCTTTTTTTCGCTAAAATTTAAACTTTTTCTATTTTTATTTTATTATTTAAATAAATATAATCTCGGCGTTAAACTATTTAATAGAAATATTACTATAGAAGAGAATCTATATAGCGATATTAAAAATATATCTCTAGTATTATAGCCGGTCGATATTACTTATTTAAATAGAGAATAATATCTAGAAATAGAGTATTAAAGTAAAAATTATTTATATCGATATTATTAAATATAAAATATCCGAAATATAAAATAATCTCGAAGTTTTTAATAATTTATTTAATAGTAAAATATTAGTTTTCGCCGGAATAAAAGTTTCGAATATATTAAAACGCTAGTATAATTATCCGAATATAATAGCATTTAATGATTAAATAAAAATAGATAGTAATAAAAGTAATAGCGTTTTTCGAAATCTATATATTAAATAAAAAATATATATTACTATTTATATTTTTAATTAATACCCGGATTTTTATTTATAACCTTTAAAAAAATATTTAATTTAGTTAGTAATTATATAATATAACTTTAGAACCTATTTATATAATTATTTATTAAAATAGATTAGAATATCCCGAAGCTATTAGTTATTAATAATTCGATATAATAGATATCTAGTTATAATCTATCGAATAAATAAATATTTAAACTTTTTTTCTAAACTTTTATAGAGTGGAAATAGTATAGATAAAGTTTTACTTTCTATTATAAAGGAAGTAATCGAATTAAAAGTAGAAAAAAAAAGATTATTACCGAAAAAAAAACTGTTAGAATTAATTTAATAGTTTTATATTAAATATTCGCGTATATAATTAATAGGCTGGTTATTGAAATAGATATAATACTTAGGACTATATTCTATATAGCCTAATATTATAATTAATCGAAATAGAAATAATTAAAAAAGGAATTATATAGATTTTATAAAACTAATATTTTTTTAAATTCTCTATATTAATAGCGTAGAAGCTATAATTTATAACTATCGAGGTTTTTTTTACCTGTTTAGCTAGTTTATTATTAGATACGAGCTTGCTTTTAATATTTTTATTTATATTAATAACGATATAGATATATTCGTCTTTAAAAAAGTTAAAATAAACGATTTTTTTATATATATTCTAAATATCTATATTATATTTAATATTATTTAAATTTTCTATTATTAATATAAAATAGATAGTAATATTTCTTTAATCTATAATAATTAATTTAGATAAAATATATAGTAGGTAGAAAAGTAAAAAAGTCGAAATAGTAATAATAAAAATAATCGATAGAATAGAATAAAATTAAGGATCTAGACTACTAGCTAATTAAATTAACGGAATTAATTTAAATAAATATTATTAATTAATATTTTCGAGTTTTATAGTAGAGCTAGCGCTTCCTAAATAATTTTAGAAGGTATAATATTTTCTAGAATTAAAGTGAACAAGGTTAAAAAAATATTATATATCTAATTTTAACCGTATATACTAGATTTTTTTAAATCTAATAATATAGTCTATAAATTAAAATATTTAAAAATTTTAATTTTAAAGTTTGTATAGTTAGTATATAGTATACCGATATAATAGATAATTAAAAAAAAGAAAATCTCGATAAATTTAATTATATAAAGTAGAGTTAAGATTTCTATAAACTAGCTAACAGCTAGCCCGTATAGGATTCGATACAAAGTAGTACTAGCTATCTAATTAGTCGATATAGTACGGTACGAGCTAGTACGGTACGGAATAATAGCTAGTTTTAAACGGTACGATCGCCTACGCTGGCAGAGATCGTGTTCCTGAGCTCTAGCCAGTTGCCACATTCCGATCTCGCTTGCGCGGGCATCATTATTGGCTCCTGTCTCCTTTCGCATATCTGACACGATCTTGGTACGGAGGATGACATCAAAAGTTTAAAATATACGCTAAAAGTGCGACCGTAGCCTACGGTCGCCCGGACTACCGATAACGCACCCCTGAGAGCACTAGCGTATATTCTAAACTTTGATGTCATCCTCCGTACTCGTACTCCGTAGTGTGCCCCGCCATAGCGCCGGGTTCCTGCATGTGCCTGTCTGATTTCCAGCCCTTCAGCCCTGATAACGGAGTACTCGTCTAGACCGCTTATGTCAGCAGCCAAGGCTTGGCAGACACCATCCAAAATCAACTACTCGAAATCAATCAACCACGCTCTCAAGGTCACAGTGAAGCAGTCCCACTTCGGAAACAGGCTTGAGTACCACATCTATGCCGCCACTGCCAAACGAACTTCCTTTCTCAATCCAGTATGTTGAAGTCAGATCAGACGAGCCTTTAGCACGCCAACCTTGTCCCAGGGACCTTACACCGGCCGCAACCTCTACAAACCACGGATGTGCTCTCAGTTTACTGCGCGGCAAACATGCTCTCATCTATCTCCTGCGACACTGGACACTCTTCTGGCAAGATACCCAGCCACAGCTTTTCAACCAATCTATACATCAGGCCATGAACAACCATTCGATAATTCAGCACGTGGGGAAGAGAGGGCAGACAATCCATCCTTGCCTGGGTCAAACATCCCTGAAATCAGAGGTCTTGATCCTGTACCATCCGTGAAGTTACCAGCATTGTGCTTCTCAGCCCTCAATCAACTCAGAGCAAGGAGGAGCACCATATCACACCTGAGCACGAGAGCACGCTCTCGCCAGACAAGAAATATCTTCTTAGGACTCACGCGCCGGAGCACACTTCAGCCTAAAGCTTTTCCTCCAACCTCCTCTTGCCCTCCGACTCTCTTCACCATAACGTGTTTCGCCCATGGCCTGCGGCGCCTGCCGTGCTATCCTCCATGCCATGTCGTCTTCAATGTGCCATCGAGGATGGCCCACACACAGGCTTTGGAGAAGCCTATAAGCGAGGAGCAGCGGCTCGAGCTTGAAAAGTTCGCTGATAAGAGGGAGGAGCAAGCACAGCGGGCGCAGCAACAACAACCCTCTGGTGTTCCCAAGAAGAAGCCTGGGAGGCAGGGTGCTCCTGCTGTCGAATCGAAAGATTGGGTGGAGGAGACACCAGCTGGACAGAAAAAAGTTTTGAAACCATTGGACAATGGCTTCCACAAGGTGTACCTATCGAAGGTAGTCGAATCGGCCTGGTACAGCTTCTGGGAGGCCCAAGGACTTTTCCAACCACGAACAGAGAAAGATGGCAGCCTCAAGCCGAAAGGCAAATACGTTATCGCTATCCCGCCGCCCAATGTATGGAATCAGCATGTATTGATAGCATGGTCAACTGCTAACGCTAGTCACAGGTGACGGGTAGACTACATATCGGCCACGCCCTGGCACTCTCGTTAGAAGACACCCTTATCAGGTGGCATCGTATGCGACAGTTCTCAACACTTTACATCCCCGGCTGCGATCATGCAGGTATTGCGACCCAAGCTGTCGTCGAGAAGCAGCTTGCCAGATACCCGAAAGATGGCAAGTTTAAAAGGCAAGATTTCAGTCGGGCTGAATTCGTACAACTATGTCAGGACTGGAAGGGGATTCACCATCAAGCAATCAATGAGACGATACGCAGACTCGGTATCTCTGTAGACTGGTCGCGCGAAGCCTTTACAATGAGTCCGCAGTTGTCCAAAGCGGTCACTGAGGCCTTCGTACAGCTACACTCAGAGGGCCTCATCTACCGAGCCAACCGGCTGGTACATTGGTCGTGCCGCCTATCCACGGCTTTATCCACAACTGAAATCGATCATAAAGAGCTCGAAGGGACGACAAAGCTTGACGTGCCAGGCTATGATAAGAACATTGAGTTTGGAACTCTCGCGTATTTCAAATATCCGATTGAGGGCTCCGATCAGACAATCGAAGTTGCAACAACAAGACCAGAAACGATGCTAGGTGATACTGGTATTGCTGTGCATCCTCAGGACGACCGATACAAAGATTTTGTCGGCAAAACTGTGCAACACCCCATCATCCCTGACAGAAAGTTGAGGATCGTCGCCGACGAGTATGTTGACAGCAAGTTCGGTACTGGCGCAGTCAAGTTGACACCTGCTCATGATTACGATGACTTCAAGCTCGGCAAGAAACATGACCTGCCATTCATCAATATTCTGAACGAGGACGGTGTTCTCAATAACAACGCTGGTCCCTATGCCGGAGAGAAAAGATTCAACGCGAGATACGGTGTTATCGAGGAACTCAAGAAGCTCGGCCTCTATACGAGACAAGAGCCAAGCAAGATGATTGTTCCGATATGCAGCCGATCGGGGGATATTATTGAGCCGCTTCTGAAACCCCAATGGTGGATGAAAACGGAGCCGTTGACGAAACCTGCTATAGCAGTGGTTGAAAGTGGCGAACTCGTCATTCGACCGGAGGTACAGAAGCGAGTGTACTTGCAATGGTTGCGAGACACCGAGGACTGGTGCCTGTCGAGACAACTGTGGTGGGGCCATCAGATACCGGCATATTATATCAGTATCGAGGGTGAAGACGGGGGGAATGATACTGATGACGACTACTGGGTATGCGGGAGAACAGAACGTGAGGCCCAAGAAAAGGCAGAACGAAAATTCCCTGGCAAGAAAGTGACAATCAAACGAGACGAGGACGTGTTAGATACCTGGTTTAGCTCTGGACTTTGGCCGTTCAGTATCCTCGGATGGCCAGACAAGACGTCAGATCTCCAGAACTACTTTCCGAACACGACTATGGAGACCGGTTGGGATATTGTACCGTTCTGGGTCAGCCGCATGGTCATGCTCTCTCTGAAATTGACTGGAGAGGTACCCTTTACTGAGGTCTTCTGCCACGCTATGGTACGCGATAGGGATGGTCGAAAAATGTCAAAATCACACGGCAATGTTATTGACCCTATGGATATAGTCGACGGTATCAGCCTTGACGATCTGCATCAAAAGCTGCTGAACGGCAACCTAGCCCAAAGCGAGGTCAAGAAGGCCGAAAAGTACCAGAAGAAGGCCTTCCCACAAGGTATTCCTGAGATCGGGGCCGATGCCTTGCGGTTCTCCCTTTTGAATACTCAGTCATCTAACAGCTACATCACTATCGATATGGAGGCCATGCACCGCTACCTCAGGTTTTGTAACAAGATCTATCAGGCCACGAAGTATGTCCTTGGAAAGCTTGGCAATGATTTTGTTCCTCGTGAAAGCAGTGCTTTGACAGGAAAGGAGGGTCTGCCAGAGAGATGGATCTTGACGAAGATGAACATAGCTGCAAAACAGATAAACCAGTCACTCGAAGAGCGTGATTTCCCAAGGTCGGCCCAGGTCATTTACCAGTACTTGTACGGTGAACTGTTTGATATCTACATCGAGAACTCGAAGTCGATCATCTTAAATGGCATGCCCGAAGAAGCTCGTTCGGCTATAGATACACTCTACACCGCAATCGAATCTGGCTTGCGACTCTTGTCTCCGTTCATGCCCTTCCTAACTGAAGAGCTTTGGCAGCGGCTACCACGTAGACCAGGCGACGACACATCGTCGATCACGATCGCTGAGTATCCAGAGTATGAGTCGTCCTTTCATGACCCGAGTTCCGAGGCAGCCTACGAGCTTGTCCTGGGCTGCTCGAAAGGTATCCGTTCCCTTGTAGAGCAATATACCTTCAACGATATAGAAGTGGTCTATATCGCAGCTCTCAATCAAACGTCATACGATACAGTGTCAGCCCAGCTCTCCGCGATCGAGTCACTCAGTCTCTATTCCAGAAACTACAAGAGACTGAATTTCAGTATCTTGAAGCCTGGAGAGATCAACCCTCGTGGCTGTACAGTGTTCCCTGTTTCCGCCGACGCGAATATTTATCTTAAAGTCAAGGATGGTATACAAGATGCCGCAGAGGAGGCTAAAAGGTTGAAGGTGAAGGTAGACAAAGCAAGAAGAGAACTAACTGCTACGGATGATTTCATAGCAAACCTGAGCACAGTACAGGGCAAGGATGTCGCCGAGGCGATGCAAACAGCCGAGATAGAGAAGCGGGATGTAGAAGCCAGATTGCGGGCGTTGGAAGAGTCCGTCAAGGATTTTGAGGACATGATAGTCTAGGCATCACCTTCGTTACGTCGGAACAATCCCTACTCTACACCATCAGATATATCAGGCAGAATTGCATCGCAGATGGCTAGGCGGCCTTCTTTCTTTCCTTGCGCACAGTACCTGATTTCACAAGCACGTCTTCGTTCCCGTCAGCACAATGCTTTTCGTCTTCAGCAGTTCCTCCACAGGTTTTCACGATATCTACGCCAGCCGTGATCCAATGAATTCCAATAACGGCACTGTCAAGGACTCACAGTTAGTTCCTCTCTTGCGTCAGGTGCCACACTATTGGTCTATCGATCTTCGGGTGCACAGAATTACGGCACAGCCAGGATGTTCATAGCGACTATGGCTTCTTTCGAAATTCTATTCTGCGAAACAACGGTGACTCCATACTTGCGTCGGATGTCATATCTGTTTGCTTCAATCAAACATATCAACAGTAGTATTTTCACGTTGGAACATCATATTGCGAGCATGGGCTACGGGTGCTGGGACGGTTGTTGTGAGCCAATTACGAGTACGTCATGCCAACCACCCATTCAGGTTGATCCAGGTACCATCCACCCCTTCATGTGTACATATAGGCGCTCTTTCCCCTAGCTAGTTCAATCGATCAAGGGTTCCATTCACCAGGCTATGAGCCCGGCAGCTCACCTGATCTTCTATAAATGGTTATATTCAAGCCTATATATGAATCATCCTATTCGAATTTCGATAACAATATCTAATAACTAAGTCTGACATCCTTTATCACGAAACTTTCTCAATTACAAGATCCCCAATCCACCTACCCACTCCCTCACAAGAATCGAATCCCCAAGCGTATTTCTAATCCACCCACAGATTTGTCCCCAGAGTTCTGGAGTCCATACGCAGAGTAATGAGGCCGATAAGATCATGTCTGCGCAGCGGAGCGGCGGTGGAAGGTTCCTTAATGAGAAACCCAAGGCAAAAGAACGGGGCGAGCAAAAGTAGATGCACTGCGCCAAGTGCGGTCCAAGACAGGGAGCTTCGCATGTAAGCAGCGGTAGTATAGAGAGGCAGATAGGGTATAGAGAGCGATATTAGAGCAAGTTATATGGAGTGGCAATAAAGCTCTTATCGTGACTTTAACAACAATATAAAATTAGAAAGGTCGATGACGTTCATCCCTACGATGGCGCACACGCTTTATACCTTTGGTGTCATACACCTAAAGTACCCTTTTCCTACGGACCTGTCAACAAGCCTCTGTCATAGGGCGGACCCTCTTTGTGCAGCTATAAAGACAGTTGTTAGGTACCCTTTTCACGCACCCTGCGTCTACTATACTGCAGACTTGTACTTCAGTAGCTATTGGTGTTTTTCCGCCAATGAACCAACGTTGCAACCAAGATATCCCAACCAATCTTGCTGTTGGATTGTCGACATGGTTATAGGATATGTTTTCCGCCATGAAACGGAGAGGAATGCCTGTCCGAGTGCTTCTTGTGGAGGCAGGGCCGTTACCCGGAAGATCATCCTAACCAACTGGAGTCGTAGTATGCGCTCGCGATAGCATATCAGGTAAATGGTCAGGTGAAAGAGGCAGTCAAGCTACTTAAAAGGGTCGTCGAAATACAAAAAAAAGTCCTTGATGGAAGATCATCCCGACAGAGGGCAGGTGGGCGGGTAAATGAGGCAGTTAAGCTGCTCGAGCATGTCGTTATAATTGAGGAAAAGCTACTTAAGGCGGATCATCCCAACCGACTGGCATCGCAACACGAGCTCGCGGTAGCATATCGGGCAGACAGGCAAATAAAAGAGGCAGTTAAGCTACTCGAACAGGTCGTCGAGATAAAGGAAAAGGTGCTTAGGGAAGATTATTGCTACCGACTAGTGTAGCAGCACGAGCTCGCAGTATCATATTGGGAAGATGGGCGGGTAGAAGAGGGAGCTAAGCTACTCGAATATGTTGTCGCTATAGACAAAAAGGGGCTTAGGAAAGATCATCCAGACCGACTGATATCGGAACGTGCGCTTTTCGAATTGCAGGCAGAGCGGTGCGGACGCCGTCCCATCGGGACTGCTATCCCAATTTGAGGAAGCACTAGTCCAATGTCGTTTGGCTATCAGGGTTATGGATCTATGTGATCTCCTTGTGTAGGGAGGCTACGTCCTTCATCTCGGTGACCTTGACACTCGAATGGAGATTGGGACCGGTAAGGCTCAATCGTAGTAGCTGGCCAAGCAGATACCTTTCCCTCTCCATGGACATGGGACAATCATGAGGACGAAGGAAAACAGGTCCAATGGGGGGGTTTTGCAGTACGTGATGCCGCATCCGCCTGGGTTGACCCGCGACTGTACGGACGATTCCGGGCTCCACTACTATATTCCTAGTATGCTTGAAGCATGCATCTCTGCTTCCTGCCGTATGGGCCGTACATCATTCTTGCTGCGTTGCCATCCAAACGACTCTGTTAGAGACATGGCTGAGAGATTGCGAGTGGCTCGGATCTCGTGAGGAGAGACGAGCCAGGCAATGACTGGAGCTCTAGGAGAGAACAATTGTTCTCGGTTTCAATGCCCATTTTCCCGGTCCCGCGTCTATTGAAATTAGGCGAAGCGCGCTAGGCTCAGTGGGAGGCTTCAATGCGGGAGTCGTCCATGTTCTAGATAAGAGTGTGCAGATGAAAGGAGGATGGATCCCGAAAGAACAGGTCCAATAGGCCGAGCGAGGTATTCCGGACGTAAAAAACCAGGCTCTTGACTCATGAACTCCGAAGTGAAGAGGCACTTTACGAGCAAAGATTACCGTCGCCCTACCCACTGGTAAAGGTGAGGATATCTTCGAACACCAAGATAGCATGTCACAGTCCTTAGTGAGCAATAGCCTGGCCAATGTGATCAAATCTCAACGGCTGTGGGGTATGTACGGGTACTGACAATCTGCCAGCCGCGTTGATAAGCTACTGCATGCATCTGGCTACCCCTACGCCCGTAGCTGGTATCCGACAAGTAGCATGCAGTCTGACCGAATCGGCCATGCACAAGGTTTGCCTGAAAGATGTGTTCATGTTAAGTTGCATCGACCCGCCTCTTTTCGTCGCTGCAATTCCCACCCAGACTCTATTTGCATTTGGCTGCTCCTACGAAAACCCTGTATCCAGTTTACCTCAAGCTACGGTATCTATTCCCACACTGCGGTTTGTGCAAGTTGCAATACGTCAGTTCTTTCTCAACAATCCACAAAGGCCCAGTTCTACGGCATGTCTCAGAAGCGCGAACAGAGCTTTGAAAGTCGAATCCTCTGCTTTCTGCTGCTGTTGCCTGTGATACTTGGTCAGACAAAAAACAAATTATATTCTATCAAACCTCGTGTAGGTTACGATGCTTTCGTCCTGGCCCCAGCGTACAACGGATCGGTTTGGTGGCACCTCGACAGAGACTTCGACCTTGCCAGCGCTTACTCTCAGAGCAGTCCGAAGGGCAGATCAATACTTAGGTGGACCTACACTCCTGCAACGCCGCCAAAACCTGATTCAGAATATTATGATTCCGAACTTGTCTCCACCATCTCAACCCTTTACTCGGTTTTTACAAGGCATGACTCGGTGATCCAATCTTCTCAGGATACCTCTGAGGTGTTCTGCCAGCAACAGTACTCTTGCCTCCTTCATGCGATGCTGGGCTCTGTCGACACACCTGAGGGGATTACAAGAAGCTTCCAGTGGTGTATAAATGAGAAGTACAACATTTTCTTAAACCACAGCGACTATACTCAATGTGACATCCTACTAACCGATTTCTCAAGAAACGCGGGTGGCGGATGGAGGGACGTGGGAGCTTGCAGCTCTGTGGACTGGCAATTGATTCAAGAGAATTGGAAGGCTCAGTCTACAGACGATTGCCTGCAGACAGCGCTGGATGGTGGCGTTGATTATGATGGTGTGTACTGGGGAGGCCGAGAAGAGGGTGAGACGGTTGCCGAGGCGTTGGGGCGACAGTTTTGGAATATCGGTGGGAACACATGCACGATCAGAAACCCTTGCGAGCCTGAGCTAGAGTGCTCGAAGATTGGTTCGTTTACCGCTGTGGGATTGGGAAATTACGTGAAGCCAATAAGAATACCTTGGGTATTGTTTATGAGCTCAGCTCTTAAGAACATCAACAGGCAACTTCGAAACCAGTACGACGAACTAAAGGACGCCATTGAAAGCCTGGCCTTAGATACCTTCTCTATCGATAACTTCTTCCCCAAGAAAAGTCAAGACTTTGCGCTTCAAAACAGTCTAGCCGGCATAGGTGGCTTGTTTTCGATCTTGGGAGGGTTCGTACCAGTTGCTGGACCAGCGATCGCTGCTGCGGGCACCATTGCCTCTGGAGTTGGTACATTTATAGCAAATTCCATTGCCGCGTCCAGTGATCCCCTTGAAGCACAGAAGGTGTTCTCACAGAAGGTCCTCGATATCTACAACGGATCTCTTCACGCTATGGATGATCTCGTTGAAAAGCTCTTCAAAGGTGACCCAATACCAGAGACAGGTCCTGGAAATTTTACGATCATTGATATGATGAAGAATGGTACTTGGGTTGATCCAAAAGCCCTGACTAAGGTAAGTGATCTTAATAATAAGCTCAAGGTAGAAGCTCTGTCGCGATCCATCGACTCGCTGTGGAAAACACGTCCCAGCAACAAGATGTGGGTTCTCTTTACAGATCTTGGAGACGACAATGCAAACTCAACAACATGTGACAATGGTACGTCGCTCCTTTCATATTGATTGCTTCAGAGAACCAGTGTTTGGGGGCTATGACATAGAGGTTATGCATAACACTTTGTACTGTTGCATCTGATTACCTCTTCAGATCACATGACAACGCGGCTGACGGGTTGGATTCTTATACAGATACCACGGGCCCTCCAGACTCCAAGTACTGCGCTGATGGAGGTGTGTATTACACGTACAACTTCATCGAGCGGAGTGGCGAAGGAGGTGGCGTTGGATGGGTCTGGGGAGCCGATAAATTGCAAGCTAAAAGCCGGTATATCGCTGAAGGTAAGGACCTGTTTAGTAGATTTCTTTTTCTGGGCATGAGCGTTGACATAATCTCCGCCTAGTGGGTGACCGAGGCGTCCGCTAAATCCTACCGCCTGATGAAGGAGATACACCAGGACCCATTCAATTTCGACCATACATTAGGTACTCCCGCTTATTTGGCGAGAGCGTTTACCGCAGGGGAGAACCACACCGATCTCTCCGCCTTGGTGGGACGATTCCCAGGCAGCTGGACCCTACCCGTATGCGACGCCTCAACCTGGGGGTAAGTCTCTTGACTACCATTCATTTGGCCTTCTGAGAGCCTGTATGGCGGGATTATTATAAGAGAGTTATCTAAGTTTCTCTAAGATAGTCGCTGAGATTATATAACTTGCTTCTTTAGATAGAGTACCTACTCTATTAGGTTTAGTATACTTTAGTAATAGCTATATTTTATAGAATTTAATAACTTTATAGATTTTACTTTTTATATATTTTAATTAATATAATTATATATCTCTATCTAATCGTTCTAAAACTATAAATCCGAGTACTATAGACTAAAGTAATATCTAGTAGCATTTACCGGTATAGATAAATTACTTTAAGAAAAGTTATTTATCTAAATAATAAATAGAAGAATCTTTTACCGCGATATTTACTACTAGTAAAAGAAAATTTTTAAAATAGTTCTACTAAGAATAGACTGGCCGTCGGATCGAGTTTCGAATCTAGATTAGCTAACCCGATCCGACCCGAATCGGGTTATAGTTAAATCTAATCCGATCCGAGTCGGATCGGATTTTTCTATAATTCGATCCGACTCGAACCCGGATCGGAGTTAGATATCTAGATTTAATCCGCTAAAATATTAAAATCGTATATAAAAATACAATTCTAGTATTAAAATATAATTCATTGTATATATTATACTATCATTCCATTTAATATTAATATAATAATATATATAGATAATATATTCCTTCTAGACTATGATTTTTCGATCTATATAACTAGTTAGATAGTTTAATATTCCTTTTTATATCTTTATTTTTATCTTTTTTTATCTTTTTATTATTATCTGCTCTCGTTTTTTCCTCTATATCTTTATCCTAACTATTAAAATTAATATTTTTAGCTAAATCTTTATTATTTCTAAACTTAGTATTATTTTATATAGAATAGTATCTCTTTACTATCTAATTCTTTTTATTAACTTTAACGATATTATCGCTATTTTTATTTTCCTTTCTATAAAAAATTTAATATATTTATTAACTATATTTCTACTATAATTAAATACTTTAGTAGACGCCGTCTATTTTTCTAGAAGGTTTAAAATTCTAGCGGACTAAAGCTTTTAGAAGCCGGTACAATAAATTATTTATTATTAGATAAAATTAATATATTAGGGCTATATATTTCGTTAAAATTATTATATTCGGACTATTAATAGTAATATTAGATTAAAGAATATATTAGAAATTGATATTTCCGTACTAGATAGTTTTATTTATACCCGATATATTATTTTAATATATTACTTTATTCTATTCCTATTTTATCTATTTAATAGTTATCGTCTTTTCTGTATTTTCTATAAGAGTTTTAATATATAGATCGTTTTTATAATATAATACTATATATAGATCAGTATTTTATATAGTATCTATTATTCTACTATATTACTATAGATTTCTTTCTCGATTCTATAGTCTATTTTCTGATTTCTAGCGTTTTATTCTAATACGACCCTCGTTTCTATATCTATATTTTTCTAGAAATTTATTTCTTTAAATTTTTTAAAATATTTATATATTATAATACGATCCGTATTATATTATATATAGAATTTATATTCGGTATCGGATAATTTTTTATTATATTTACGGTTTTTAACTAATTTAGATTTTAGAAATAGTAGTTTTAATTTCGATATAGTAGATAGTATACAAAATAATATAATAGAGTAATATAATTAGTAGCTATAGAATTATCTAAAGACTCTATATATTATAGTAGTAAAATACGCTAGAAGTTTATAGAAATATATAGATTTATTTAAAATTTTAACCTTTTAGCTATAGTATAGCCGACGATTATCTAAATAACTTTTTCTTACTTTTAATCTTCTATTTTTTAATAATTAACTACTATAACATGATACTAATATACTATATACCGAATTATAATTATATTTTATTCTATTATTAGTTTTTCGTTCCTTTTATTTATTATAGCGTAATATATAGTATTTACGAATTTAAATAGAGATAATATATTAAAATAATATAATTAAACGTATAATAACGCTAAAACTACTCTAAATAAAAAGTTAATTCCGTTCTATAAAAGTATAGCGAAGGTTCGAAGAAATAGAATTAGAAAAAGTAAAAAAAAAGATAAAAGAAATTTTTATAGTACTATAGTACCGGTAATATTCTAAAATAATATATTCTAAATAGTCTAGCTAATAATCTATTAAAAGAAATATAAATAGAAATCTAGAACTATTACTTTTTTAAAAATCTATAGATATTAAAAGGGTTTTAAACTTTTTATTTTTAAAGTACCTTTTACTAGACTATATTACGAAATCTTTATCGATATCGCTACTATAAATATAAATAAAGAAATTGATAGAATATAAAATATAGTATTAGTAGCTCTATAGAATATAATAGAAGGATATATAATTATTTTCCTAATAAAAAAATATATTATTTTACTATATTACTATATATATCCGACTATATTTATTTTTTATAGATTATTAACCAGCTATAATCTATATTAAACGTATTATTATTTAGTAGAAATTCGCCTGGTTTATTAAAAGGTTAATATAGAATCTAGAAGTATAGCCGGAAATATAATAATAACTAGTTAATAATATATTTTAAAAAATTAAAAGTTTTAAAAAAAAATATATATATTTATAAAATTATTTAGAAAAATATAATATTATTTATATAGTACCGGTATATAAATTAGTTTTAAATAAAATAATACTATTTATATTATCCGTAATTACTTTCGTATTCGACTATCTAATATAATTATAAATCGGGTCGGATCGGGTTTCTATTAGATTCTATTCTATAATCCGACCCGATTCTCGGTTCTAATATTAGAATTCGACCCGATCCGCTAAAACTCGGGTCGGATATCCGACGATTTAACGGAAACTCGACCCGAAGTAGCCAGACTAACTAAAAATAACTACGTAAAGCAGTTAATTTACTAGAATATCTACTAAGCGATTGAAAAGAAAAGTAATTTACTTTATAGTTATAAGTTTAAGCTATACGCTAGCGAATTTAAAGAAAGATTTCGTTACTAGATATTTCTTTTTTTAATATTACTTCAGCTTCTACCGAGCGTTTAAATACCTTCCTATATTATCGGTATAGCGTCTAAACGATCTATTATCCTAGTTTAAACTAAGAATTAGAACTAGTAGATCGTAATTATTAAAGCTAAAGTAGTTTAAATACGTATTTAAAACTATATCGATCCTTCTTAATCTAATAAGTTTTAATAAAGATAAAAATTAACCTTTCCGGCGTATATTCCGCCGATAGAAATACCTCAAATAACTATAGTAACCTAGGAATAAATTAATATAATATAGAAAGTTTATAAAAATATTAAATAACGCTATAAGCAATCCTATAATAGATATAAAGAAGAACGGAAAGTAATCGCTAGTATAGTCGACTATATTTACGAAAATATTTTAGTAGTAAATCTAGTATTCTTTAGATTTATTAAACTTTATCTATAGAATCTACTACGAATACTATAATCTAAAATTATATCTACCGATTCTATTAAAATTATAGAAATAAAGTAATAGTATAAAAAGCAATCTATAGATTTTATACGAAACTAAAATATTAAATTATAGTTCGATAAATATTTATAGATATATTTTTAGATTAAATATATTAAAGTATTAGAAATTAAAAATACTAGAAATATATTAATGAATTTCGGCTTTATTATCTATAATCTAGCTTTTTTACTTTTATAAAACTATAAGTTTAGACTAGATTCTATTACGGATTATAAAGAATAATATTATTAACTTATCGAGGAGTTTTATAACTACGTTCGCCTATATAATCTTAAAGTTTCTAACGTCTATACTATATTTATTACTATAGAAGGATATAATAGTAATAATAATACGGATAAAGATAAGAGTAAAAGGAAAAGTAAAGAAAAAATAGAAATCCTTCGTTTAAAGATAATAATAAACCGCTAAAATACGTCTATAGTCTAAAGTATTTTTTTAAAAAATACTACTATATTATAGAATATTTCGGAAAAAATTATCCGAAGAAACTAGCTAGTTTTAAATTTAAAGTAGTAAAAATAAAAAAGATTAAAAATAAACTCGACAGCGATAAAAAAATACGGAAGAAATATAAATATTCCAATTAATATATTAAAGAAAAATATAAAAATAGTAAAAAAGATAATAAATTAGTATCTACTAGCGTTTTATTAACTATATTTCTAGAAACCTTTATCGCTAAATATTTTCTTCGCTTATTTTAGGTCTTTAACGGTAGTTTAGTAATTAATCTATATAATAATACCATAGCCTACCGTTTTTTTAAAGACTGAAACTATACTAATAGTTTATATATTATTATAGGCGAAGGATCTATATCTATTATAGTATACGGAAATATTATAGTTAATATTAATTCGTTAAATAATAAAATATCGTTAAAACTCTCTAATATAAACTACATTTCTAATTTTATAACTAATTTAATTTTAGAAAAATATATATAAAAGAAAGGTAATTTTTTTAAAAATTCTAGAATTCTTCGTATTAAATATAATAGAAAGACTATTATTAAATATAAACGAAATAGCGAGTTATCTATACAAGAAAATAATATAAATAGATATAAAAACGTCGTTCTAATATTTATCGCTATAGCTAAATTAGATATAACTAAAAACTAGTACTAACTCTTCATTTATATCGCCGATAAAACTATCTAATATTTATAGTAAATAGCTAAAAAGATAGAGATTATAGATAAAACTAGACTGGCTACTTCGGGTCGAATCGATTCGACTCGCTAAACGGTCGGGTCCGGGTCAAATCCGAGTTAAACCCGGATATCCGCTAAGCCTTTTTATTTAATTATATAATAATATAATATATTAATTAATCTATTAATTAATTATTTATAGAAGTAATATTATTAAATAATATAATTAATCCAACTAGGACCTTTCTAGCTAGCGTAGTTAATTAATTAGAATTTTTTTAAATTATTCGTATAATTTTTATACTAGAATTATACTTTTATACTAGAGCTTAGCGCTAAAATCTAGTTTTAGCGAATCGGGTCGGGTTAGTTAATTCGGGTTTAAAATCCGGTCGGGTCGGATTATATTTTAGTCTAATCTGACTCGGGTCGGGTCGGATTAACTAATCCGGGTTCGAAATCCGACCCGACGGCCAGCCTAGATAAAACCAAGGTACTATTAACTAATAAATATATAATATACGCTGTCTCTAAAATCTATTAGATTATTTAAACTTTTTTATATAAATTAAAGGACTCCGACGAACCTTTCTATCGTATTATCTATGATTTAATTCTAATAGTATTATAAGCTATTTGAATTATCTAAAATTTATATAGAATTCAGTGGATATAAAAATACTAGCCGATAGTACCGGCTAACTAATACGTTGACTAAGCCCCGTTAACCGCGGTTTATTAGCTCTACGAGATTCGTTACCTGATTAGATCTAGCGTTCAATCTTATTCGCTTATTTATAGATAAGCTTTCCATTTATATAGAAATATTAAGCTATTATTATTATTTTAAATCGATCTATAATAATTAGTATTAATAAAATATTTATTTATAGGTTTTATATAATATATATATTGCGTTTATAAATACTGATTCCTGTTTATAAATACTAATAATACTAGTAACGTTATCCGTATTCTCGAAGATACTAATTATTTTAATTAAATATATTTTATTAGCAGTATTTACTAAATAATTACCGTTTTTTACTAATTATACCTTATATATTTAGGTACGATAGGAATTAACCGGTTTATTAATTAGACTTTAATTAATTATAATAGCGATAGACGAGTTATTTCTATTTCTCGACGATAATACTATCTTTTTCGGGTACCAACTCGTCGAATTTATAGATAAAACCGATTCTAGATATAATAAATTTATTAGACTTTATATATAATAATTATAGCGACTTTAAATCTTCTAGAACTAAAGTAGATAACGCTATAAACGCTAAAATAAGATTATTTTCCCGGCTATCTCGATCGCCTAGATAGCCCGATAAATAGTTAAATAGTAGAGCTATAACGCGAACTAGTATTAAATACTTTAGAAGAAGTATAATAGAGTTTCGGAATAATTCTATATATATATAAGCCCTCGTAAATTATTAAATCTCTTCTAAAAGTAAAGAAAAGGAAGATATAGTTAATAAAGCTCTAGCGGACCTTCCTACTTTATCTAAAACGGATATAAGCCGGAAACTAAATACAGCGCGAAGCCGTAGCTCTAATTCTATAATAATATAATTTCTCGAAAAATTAGAAAAATAGAATATTATAATCTAGATAGAATCTATAAAATTTCGCTAATAAAGCTAATAGAAAAAGAAAATACCTTTATCGCCGTTTAAACTTTATATATTTTTTACTAGAGCCGATAAATACGAGAAAATTATCGTAGGTAATATTAGCTACTTCTACCTTTTCTATAATAATAAATCCGCCGAAATCGAGCCTTATATTAAATATATAGGTAAGGATATCTACTTTCGCGATATTTATATTTTTACTAAACGAGTTAAAGACGTCGCTAGATTAAATAGTAAAGTTAAAAAAAATCTATAGATATATCTTCGTAGTAAAACTCTATAATAATATTCTAACGAACTTTCGGATATAGAAAAGGAATATTTAAAAAAAGACTTTAATATATAGATTAATACCTTAATTACTCGCTTTAAACTACCGATAGAAAAAGGAATATATATTCTAAATAAAAAAAAGTATACTATTAAAAATATAAACTATTATCGCGAACCTCGCGAATATAGCTAGGCTAGGCTTCGAGCTATAAAAATCGCCGAAATAATTAATATTCGATAAATTATTATATAGATATAAATAGATTTTACTATTTTTTTTCGTATTATCTTTAAACTAATAGAAAAGACTACTATTAATATATTCTTTCGATTAATAGATATTTATAAACTTAAAATCTAGACTATAGGAAAAGACTATTTCCGATAACCTCGGAAAATACTTTCTAATAATTCTAGTCGTTAATAAATAGAAAATCCGTTTCTATTCCGGCTCTAATCGATACTAGAAAATATAATATACTAATCGATATTTAGTTCCGGCTTTTCCGGATATAAATATTAATATTCTATAATTTAGTAGGCTCTTTAGCTATTCTAAAATTATCGGCTTCCTTTTATTAAAAAGGATCTACTAGGAACGCTTTCTATTTAAAACGGCGCGAATTTCTTTCGCTCTATATTCGTAAGTAGATTAGGAAATCTATAAAGGAATTCTTTTTTAATATAGTAGAATTCTACGCTAGCGTATAGTAATAGACTTTAGGGATCTTATAATAACCAGTTCTAAAAAAGATTTTATTTCGGCTTAAATTTCTAACGTTTAACGTAGCTAGCTCCGCTTTAATAAGCCTACTAAATAGGAGTTTATAAAGACGTATATAGCGAGGATTATCCTATTATAGAAGAAGTTTACGTCTAATATACTAAATAGGATCCCGCCTATAGATATTATAGTAATAGGTCCGCCGAATTTTATAATAAAAAGGTCGAATACTATAATAGAACTTATAAAAGGTTAGAATATAAAAAAATTAGCTAGAACTTTATTAATATTAGACCGAAGGTATTATATTTATATTAGAATTATAATACCTTATTCGAGTTATATAATAAATTATTTAATTATTTTAAAACCATTTACTAGAATATAGAAGGTAATAAAATCGAAATTTAAATATTTATCGCCGATAAATAATCCTCTAGTAAAGCAAATACTTCTATATCTCGCGTAATCGCTTTAAATAGCGAGTAGATTACTAGAACTGGCTTAGCTTTTAAATATTTCTATTACGCCGTTCTTCTATTAGCTTTCTATCCGGATATATCTAACGTTAAAAACGTATATATTAACTTAAAATATATAATATTAATAGCCGATAGAAAGTTTATTCTAGAAAATATTAAAATTAAAAAATTATCGAAAAAGATTCCTATTTATAGTATAGACAAATAAATCTATTAAACCGATAAATTCGCTATTTTTATCATTTATCTAAACGGCGATTTAGCTATTATAGAATTTATAAAAAAGATCTATATCGTTAAAAATCTATAAATTAATCTACTACTAGATATAAATATTTTAATTTCGAAAAGAATAATTTTAGATTATTAAAAATAGTAGATTATTATCGGTAGCTGCGAAAACTTTAAAGTTAATATTAATTTCTATATATATTAAGAACCTAACCTTAAATATACTATTAGAACCTAAGGTAATATTATATTAAAATCTTATAGGATAATACGAGTCTTGATATAATATCGAAATAATATTTCTAGAAATCGTAATTTCTTTTTCGAGCCTAAATTAAAATTAACGCTAAAAATAAACTTTAGCTCTAATAGCAGCGTTTTTATCTATATAATCGATACTTCTATTAACTTTATAAATATTTATAATATTTAGTTATTTGTTTTGGCTTTAGTGCTCGATGAACCAGTGGTTCGGTGAGCAAATCAAGCGTTGGTATACCAGCATTGAATACACGGTAGCAGAATTTATACTCCAGTTCAGATAACGCAAATAACGGTTCTATGGAATTTCAATTCAAATTTGCTTAGCAACGATATTTATAATATAAGCTACTTGCTAGTAGTTCTATTTAAACGAACCCGGCTTAGAAAAGTCATCGAAAAGCGGTATAAGAGATACTATAATGCTATTCCTAATATAACTCCGTTCGTTATAAAATCAATCTAGAGTACTATTAAATATACCGTTAAAAAATTAGCGAAAAAAGCCGCTATTAAAGCTACTATAATATTCGTCGCCGCCGCGGTTATATAAAATGGGACCGTATATTATTTAGAATTATCTAATATAATTACTACGCAGAATATTTTAATAAATTAAAACGCTTTCTATCCGGCTAATAAAATAAATCTTAGCGAGAATTTAGCGAAACTTAGCGCGAATTTAGCTAAAAATATCGAATTCGTTAAATTAACTTTCTTTACTATATCTATTAACTCTAAACTGAAATACCGTCTATCTAATAGTATTACGGTTTATAGTAAACTACTAATAGTATAATAATTAGCCGCCGTTATCGAAAAATACTAAAATATATTTATCGATTAGAGAACTATAGTAGATATTTCTATAAAGGAATAGATACTAATATTTTTAAAGGAAAAAACGAAATCTACGTTTTTAAAAGTTTATAATCTAAATTATATAGATTGTATTAAATTTTATAAAACTTTTAATAAACTTTATAAATAAAGTAAAATAGTATATTCCGAATAGCTAACGCCTTTTATATATCCTATTTTTATAGTATAGGAAACTCTCCTAGATAGTACGAAAAAAGGACGAATAGTAGTTAATATCCGAAACCTTAACGCTATTACGGAAATAGACAATTATCCTTTTCTACTATAAATAGATACTATCGTCTTAGTATTAAAATACCTCTATATTTCTATTATTAACGCTATAGAATAGTTTTATTAGTTTAAAATCTAACGCCGTAATCGTTATAAACTTACTATAGTTTTTTATCGCGGATAGGAATAATTTTCGGTAGTATTTATAGAATATAAAGGCTTACCGCTATATATATAACGCTAGACCGATAAACTATTCCGTTTATTTAAAGATTTCGCTAAAGTTTATATAGAAAATATTATTATCTTCTCGTATAGTTTAGAAGAATATTTAAAGTATTTAGATTAAATTTTCGCTCTATTCCGAGAAAAACGAGTTTATCTCGCGTTCTCTAAAGTATTTATAGGGTATCCTTTAATTCGTTTACTTAGATAACGCGTTAATATACTAGAAATAACTATTTTAGAAGATAAAATTAAAGTTATCTTAGAAAAAGCTTTTTTTAAATATCTATAGAATTTAGAAATCTACTTCGGAATAACTAGCTAGCTATATTATATAATCGCAGGATATATATAGCTCGCCGAACCTCTATAAAAAAAAAGAAGACTCTATTTACGAAAAGATTCGGACAAGATTTTAATAGATATAAATATAAACTCTAATTAACGAAGTTAAAATATAATTTTACTTTAAAGGAAAAGGAATTATTTCGGGTACTATAAATAGCGTTCGAACTACTAACCTTTTTCTATTATTTCGACTCTATAAAGAAGCTCTACGTCGACCTAAATATATTAAAGTAATTCGGCTTTATAGTAATTATCTACTATATTAAAAGAAACTCCGATAAAGACTTCCTATTTACTAAAGTATAGCTAATAATATTCTTAAATAAATATTTTAATAGCGTCGAATAGAATTATTAACCTACCGAATTAGAAGTCGCTAGAATTATCTAGATAACAAAAAAGGCTTGCTATTTTATTAATTCTTTTTTAAAGCTACTAGTAATTATATATATTAATTACTCGGCGGCGATCTCGATTTTAAAGTAGACTTCGCTTAAAATAATATATAGTATATCTTTCGGCTTTTAATATTAAATTATATTATAAAATAGATAAAATTAATATCGTTTCTAACGTCTTATTATAATTTAAGACGAAGGTCCCCTATACGTCGGTTAAAAATGAAGAAGGTATCCTAGACGTACTATACGGAAATACTAAAATTAATAATAAAGAAAATATCTTCTAGTACGTCCCGGATACTATTATACCGATATACTATAAAACGTTTATCGAAATAGTAAACGAGTTTAAATAGCGTATTAAAAAAGGCTACGCTAATAATAAACGATAGACCAAGATTATTATAATACTACGAACCTAGGAACTGGATCCTAATATTGAAGATAACGAATATCGCGTGCCCTTTAAGGGATTCAAGCGCAAACTCCAATCAACGAAGTTAAAGTATAATTTTACTCTAGAGGAAAAGAAATTATTTCGGGTACTATAAACAACGTTTAAACTACTAACCTTTTTCTATTATTTCGACTCTATAAGGAAGCTCTACGTCGACCTAGATATATTAAAATAATTCGGCTTTATAGTAATTATCTACTATTTAAAAAAAAACCCCGATAAAGACTTTTTATCTACTAAAGTATAGCTTATAATATTTCTAAATAAATATTTTAATAGCGTTAAATAGAATTATTAGTCTGCCGAATTAGAAGTCGCTAGAATTATCTAGATAGTAAAAAAGGCTCGTTATTTTATTAATTCATTTTTAAAGCTACTAGTAATTATATATACTAATTATTCGACGGCAGTTTAGATTTTAAAGTAAACTTTATTTAAAATAATAATTATCGATAAACTAAATCTAAAACTCGTTTATATATTATAATATCTTTCGGCTTTTAATATTAAATTATATTATAAAATAGATAAAATTAATATTATTTCTAACGCTTTATTATAACTCGAAACGAAGATTTTCTATACGCCGGTTAAAAATAAAAAAGGTATTCTAGACGTACTATATAGAAATACTAAAATTAATAATAAAGAAAATATTTTCTAAAATATCTCGGATATTATTATACCGATATATTATATTACGTTCGTCGAAATATCAGAAAAGTTTAAATAGTGTATTAAAGAGGGCTACGCTAATAATAAATAATAGACTAAGATTATTATAATACTATAAACCTAGAAACTAAATTCTAATATTAAAGATAACGAATATCGCGTACTAGATATTAATTTCCGAATATATAACGAACTTTTCTACTACGTTTCTAGAAATAGCCGAAATTAACTTTATATTCCGGATAAGCTCGCAGAAGAAGTTATCGGCGAAGTTTATAACCGATATTATTAAAGATATTATTATATATACGAGAAACTTTATCTATCGACCTTTATTTATAATATATATAAAAAAGTTAAGAAATATATAAAATACTGCCAGTAATACTAATTAAATTAAACGAAGCGGTATAAATTCTATAGCTCCTTTAATTTAATTTCTCCGAAGGTACCGTTTTATATAATTACGATTATCAGGGTTTTCGAAAAGTGGCTCTGGGGCCCAATAATTTTGGTGGGGGCCCTGCGGGCTCGAACGGCCCCGGGGCGCCCCGGGCGCCTAAGGAATTATTAGAAGCGCTCCGGGCGCTCCGGGCTCCCTAGAGCTTCTAAACGGCTAATAATATTAGCCGCCGTCGAAAAGAGAAGTTCTTATAGAGCTACGCTAGCGGCGCCTACTCGCTAAAGTTATATAGGACGAATAATTAACGCTAACTAGTTCGGGAATTAAAAAACCTACGAAACCGAGAATTTTTATACGTATAAGGTCTAGCGCCGTTACTAGCGTATATATTATATCGTCTATAGGGGTACTAGCTAGAATTCGCTAAAGCTTTTATAGTATACTATATCGATATACTATATATACAGTCCTAGAAGCCTAGAGAACTACTAGAGCAGCCTAGAGCGCCCCGAGCGCCCTGGGCTAGCCCGGGGTCCCCCGGGGCTTAAATTCGAAAACTCTGATGATAGATTTCGTACTCGCGTTACCTATAAGATTTTCTAATAAAGATTATATACTAACGATTATATATAAATATACTAAAAAGGTTTTGCTAATTTCTAGCCAGATTTTTTACTCCGTAATTAATTAGGCGAACCCCGTTATTACGGCTTTACTCGAATATAATTAGAGAACTCCTTTAGCTATTATTAGTAATAGGAATCGTAAATTTATATTATCTTTCTAGCGCTAGATCTTTTAAAAGCTAGAAACGAAAATTATAATATCTATAACGTATTATTTATAAACGGATATATAATCGGAACGTACTAATTAAATAATAGAAATTAATTTCTATTTTTGGTTTATAGAATATCCGGAAAAAAAAATAGATTAAAACTATTCTTTTTCTATAGTTTATATTTAATAACGTAACTAGCTTCGCTACTAGTACAGTCTCTAACGAACTGGTACTAGATATTTAATTTAAAGATACGATTAGTATTATATCGGATCTACCGTTAGAAGATATAGAACGTCTAAAATCTATTAAACGTATAGAGATAGAAAATATAATAGCCTTTAGTACCTCTCTTTCTAAAATCCGGTGTAATAATCTATATAAAGCCAGATCCTTTAAACTAGATAATAAAGTTTTTCTAAAGCTTTATTACGGATATACGCTACTAGATATTACTAATCGAAAGCTTTCGTATTAATAAACTGGTCCGTTTAAAATAATTTATAAAATCGGGTACTTCGTATACGAATTAGAACTTCATACTACTATAAAAATCTATTCTATTATCTCTATAATCTAATTAGAACTAACGTCTATCGGTAGTAATCTTTTTAATCGGCTTCCGGTTAATAATAAGCTTTTTACCGTTAAAATAGAATTTCCGGAAGAAGATTCTAACTAGTTTAAAGTAAAATAAATCGCAGATCGGTAAAAAGTACGCTGGTACTTCTAGTATCTAGTTAAATAGAAAGGATATAGGCCGTAATATAATAGCTAGTATAGGTTATAAGATTTAACGTATTATATAAACTTTATTAACGAATATAATAAACGTTTTCTTTTTCTATCTAGATTTCGTTATTAGTAATAATCTAATTATACCCTAGCGATATTATAGTAATCAGAGCTTTAAATATTCGCGTTACTAATAGACTTCCTACGCCGTTCCGGACTAAAATTAAAGCGTTTATAAATTATTATACCTCGCCGGCGTTTTATATATTCGATCTAATATAATTATATTTCTTTTTATATTCGGTAAAGTACTACTACTATCTATTAGATTCTAACTCGAAGATTCTATTACTAGACGTTATAGTATAGTAGTAATACGTACCGCCTCTATTTAAATGATAAAGAAATTAGCTCGGCCGCCCTATTAGCCGTTTTTTATTATTTAAGGGCTCTAGTATAGCCCGAGTTCGATTCCTAGTAGCGCTATTTTCTTTTTAACCTTTTAGCGCCTTTATTTTTAATATCTTTAAAGTTTTTAAACGTTTAACACGAGCGTATTAAAGGTAAAACTATTCTTTTATTTTATAGTATTTTTTTTAAGCTATTTAAACTATCTAGAGATTATATAGAGTTTAGTAGATATAGAGATACTAGCCGATAGTACCGGCTGATTAATACGCTGACTAAGCCCCGTTAACCGCGGCTTATTAGTTCTACGGGATTCGTTATCTAATTAGGCCTAGCATTCAGCCTTGTTCGCTTGTTTATAGATAAGCTTGTTATGAGCACGCGCGGCGTGACTTCGGGAACGTAGTAGTGTTTAGTATAGTACTAGAACTCCTTATTACGCCTAGATAGGTAGGAAGGACTTGGTATTATTATCTTAGATATCTTAGTAAATAAGGTACCTAAAGAAGGTTATTTTAGTTATCTTAGTAAATAAGGTACCTAAGGAAGGTTATTTTAGTTATCTTAGTAATTAAGGTACTTAAAGAAGGTTATTTTAGTTATTTTAGTAAGTAAGGTATCTAAGGAAAGGAGGATTTTATTATCTATATAGATTCCGAACTCGACGCTCTTATAGCTTATAATTAATTTATTAGTTATCGCTATATACTGCTCTAGTAATTAAACTAACTTATTTTTATATTAATTTAAAGTAATTACCCGTTATACCTCCGTTTATAGATATACTAATAAGTCTAACTAACCTTTAAAAATACTAGGACCCCTTAAGTAGCCTTATAATACTTTAAATACTCTTAGAATATCTGTCGCAGGTTAATATAATACTCTTACCCTAAGTAATTCTAGCTCTATAGTAAAGAAGTCCGAATCTAAAAGAAAGAAAATCTAGATAAAAGACGATAGTAGTAATAAAGAAGTTAGTACTCCTACTATTTAACCCCGTTTATATAGTATTAAAGTTAATAAACCTAATAAATACTATAGAGATTATAATAAATTAGAAGACTAGCTTACGTAATTAGATATATACTTTATATTCTATCCTATACCCGAAAAGAAAAAGACCTTCTTCGCCGTATTCTATTTTCGAGGACGAGCCTAGTACTAGATAAAACCTATCCTTCGTTAATATATAGATAATAATAAGGATAATAATAATATCTTCGCGTAATTTATAAAGTTTAAAAAAGCTATTCGAAAGGTTTTCAGAATTTCTAACGAAGTTCTAACTATTAAATACCTTATTTAGAATCTTTAGTAGAAGACTATAGCGTCGGAGTATACTATAAAATTTAAAGAGTAGTTACTACTAATAGAATAGAACGACGATACCTTATATATAATATACTAATATAGATTTAAGAAAAGAATAAAAGATAAATTTATACGCGATAGTCGAATATACGAAATATTAGATAATCTAATTAAGATATCTATCGATATCGATAATAAGCTATATAAAAGAGATATAGAAAAACGCTATAATAGAGGACCGTAAAGTATAACTAGATATTATTCGGGTAAACTATATAGAGGATAGTACTATAGTAAAAGGACCGGAAAAAGCTACTATAGACCTATATCTATAGAACTAGACTCTATATAATAGCGACGTAAAGAGAAGAACCCTAGAAGTAGTAAAAGGAATAAGAATTCTAAGACGTACTATAATTATAGTAAACCAGGCCACTTCGCGAGAGAGTATTAATTAAGTAAGGTATAGTAACGATAGCTTAATACTACGCTAAGGAAAGAACCTAAGAACTAGTAAGAAATAATCTTAGAAGACGAAAACCGAAGCTCTAAATTCTAAGAAGCTAGTTTAGATAAAGAATTTATATTTATAGAAAACGATAAAGTACTATAGGAAGCTATAAATAATAACGCTTTACTATAGGTATTAACCGAACCTAGCCTAGTATAGAAAAAGTTCTTCGGGAACTTTAAAGAAGAATATACTTTTAAGTAGGTACCTATTCTAGAAGAAATATAAATTACCGTTATAGAAAGACTAAAAACCCTTTACTCTAGAGTAACTAACGAGAAGGAGCTAGCGAGGGAAAGATTTAAGAATATCTATAAAGGATTTAAAGCCGCTTATAAAATAAGTATTAATAATAAGTACCTATAGAACGACTAGTAGAATTAAGAAGTAAATAATATCGTCGATATATTAGAAAAAGAACTAGGAAGCAACGCCTCTAAAGATAAAGTTATTTCTAAACCGATATTATAAAGAATAAACGTAATAATAGGAAGTTAATATATACTACTTAGCTAGACTATATACTATAACGACGATTATATAATCTATAAGTCAGAAAAACAAGGAACTAGATAGTATCCGTTAAAACCACGCTAATAAGCTCCGGCAACGCCTATTAAAATCGAAAGTTATAATATTTATAAATATTCCGTATATATTATATATAATAGATATAAATACTAAAAGGAATAATAAGAGAAAAAAAATAGAATCTTTAATTAGAATCTCTATAGATATATTTCGTAAGTAAACTATAAAAATAAGAAGTACGAAAATATTAAAAATAACTCGAGAAAAGATAGAATCTTATAGTAACAGGTATACTACGAGCGTATAACTTTATAGCCTAGAAAGAGTAACTAAATTTAGCTAGCTATATACGTATATTCGAGATTAAGATAATTATCGATACTAATAACGGACTATAAAAGGTTAGGATATTTATTAACTTAGGCGTAACCGGAAATTTTATATTAAAGGACTTAGTTAAAAGGAAAGGATTTCCTCGAACTAAGAAAAAGGATCTATATAACTTAATAGTTATTAATAGAAGCGAAATACTAGAAGGAGACGGGAAGGTTATAGAAGAAACGATACCGCTCTAAATAATAATTAACTAGTACTAGGAAGAACTTCAGTTTAATATTATTCGGATAGTTAGCTACGATATTATATTTAGAATACTTTAGTTAAAGGATTATAATCTAGTAATTAACTAGAAGAAAGGAGTATTTAGTTTTAAACGATACTCCTATATAGAAAGTATTTAGCCTACGCCGAAGTAGCGTTTTTAGATAGATAAGAAGTAGAATATAAAGCGCGAACTCGTAACTTCGAAAAAGGATAACTAAAGATTATTTAGGTCTAATTTATTAGATACCGGCGGAGGTTAGCTAGATTAATAAGGCAGAGATAGAAAGGAAAATTATAAACCTTTCGAGAACCCTATACTATCTAATAAGAAGTTAAAAGAAAATCTATTAAAAAGGGTTCTAGATAAATATAAAAACTAGATAAACTTATTTCGGGAAAAGATAACTACTAAAGTACTACCTAAATATTAAATATAGGATTATAAAATAAAATTTAAATCAGGTAAATAACCTACGTTTAGATCTATCTATCTATTATCTATAACAGAGCTTAAGATACTCCGTAATTACCTAGATAAAAATATAAAGAAGAGATTTGTTAGGAAGTCCTAATTACTAGTAAAATACCCGATCCTCTTTATATTTAAAAAGGACGGAATACTCCGTTTATATATCGATTACCGGAAGCTAAACGATATTATAATTAAAAATCGATATCTACTATTAAATATTAGTAAACTCTAAAATAGACTCTCTAGAGCAAGATATTTTACTAAATTTAATCTTTAAAGAATATATAATCTTATATAGATAAAGGCCGGAAAAGAATAGAAAACAGCTTTCCGAATATAGTATAGTTATTATAAATATACGGTAATACTATTCGGGTTTATAAACGCTCCGGTAATATATTAGAATATAATTAATAATATATTTAGAGAATATCTAGATATATTTATTATCGCCTACCTCGATAATATTCTGGTTTTTTCTAAGATACTCGAAGAATATATATAATACGTTAATAAAGTTTTTAACTATCTAGAGAGGAAAGACTTATACTTTAAACCAGAAAAGTATAAATTCTATAAAAAAGAAGTCGACTTCCTTAGATTTATTATAGAACGAAACGGACTACGTATCGACTCTAATAAACTAAAAGCTATTATAGAATAGGAAATTCTAATAAATATTAAAGAAGTCTAGAACTTCCTCGGATTTATAAACTATAATCGAAAGTTTATAAAAAACTATTCTAAAAGAGCCCTTACTTTTATAGCTTTAATAAAAGATACCGTCGAATAGTACTAGGGCGAGAAAGAATAATAAATATTCGAAGACCTTAAGAAGGAATATATAAAAGACCCAGTTTTTAAGATATTCGATCTAATAAAACTATTATAAATAGAAATAGATTCGTCAGATCTAGCTATAGATATATACCTTCTATAATAATACGATAGTAAGTAGTATCTAGTAGTATATATATCTAGAAAATTATCGCTAGCAGAATAAAATTACGATATCTATAATAAGAAACTACTAGCTATAGTAGTAGTACTAGAACAGTAGAGAGTATACGCCGAAGGATTACTAGAATTAATAATCTTTATAGACTATAAGAACCTTCTATACTTTACTATAATAAAGTAATTAAATAGAAGATAAATATAATAATCTGAACTCCTTAGTTAATATAAGTTTAAGATATACTATATCCTAGATAAAGAGAATAGAAAAGTAGATATTTTAAGTCGAAGAAGTAATTATATAAAAATAAAAGAAGTTTTTAATAATAGTATCTTTAAGATTAATAAAGATAGATTACTATTAGTAAACTAGTACAAACTAAGTATAACGCTATATATACTTAGAGACGACTAGGAATAATTTTCTATTAAAAAAGAAAAACTCTATATACTAGATAATAAAATCGACGAATATATTAAGGAGCACTACGATAGAATACTATAAAGGTATTTAGGCGTAATAAAGATAATATAACTTTTATAATAGTATTACCAGTTTCTTAATATAAGATAATATATTAAGGTATATATTAAAAAATATCTTAGTTATTAGTAAAACAAGTATAGTATATATATTCGTTATAGAGAGATTCAGTATTAGGAACTACCGGACTTACTATAAAAAGAAGTTATAATAGACTTTATTATTAAATTCCTAAAATCGAAAGACCCGATAATAAATATAGAATATAACTCGATACTTAATATAGTAGATAGACTTACGAAGTATATCTATATAATCCTAACTAGAAAAGACTTTATAGCGGAATAACTTAGATTTATTATCCTAGATCGGTTATTTTATTACTACAGACTACTAAAAGTATTAATAAATAATAGAAATAAGCTCTTTACTTTAAACTATTAGAAAACCCTAATACCTTTACTTAGTATTAAACTAAAAATATTAATAGCTTTCTACCCGATAATAGATAGATAGATAGAATATACTAACTAAATACTCGAATAATACCTAAAGTACTATATTAACGATATTTAGGATAATTAGATTTCGCTTTTACTAATAGTATAATTAGTATTTAATATAAGAGAATCAAGTATAATAAAAAAAATACTATTCTTTACCGAAAATAGGAGAAATCCGAATTTATTTAGATATTCGCTACTATATAGGTTAGTAGAGTTAGTAATTTAAAAGGTCGAGATCTGGAAGAAAATCTATACGAATATTCTAAAGATATAGGAAACTTCGGGTAATTACTAGAATAAAAGGCGAAAAATAGTACCTTAGCTAAAGAAGGGGGATAAAGTATACCTTTTTATAAAAAATTTAAAAATAAAGATTCCAAGTAAAAAACTTAACTATATTAAGGTCGGACTATTTTTAATTAAGTAAGTTAAAGGACCTTAGAATTTCGAACTTAATCTATTTAGAGATACTAAAGTATACCCGATATTTTATATATCTCTTTTAGAACCAGCCGACCCCGGAACGCCGTTATAATAGACGTTTAACTTCGAGATATAAAAGGAAGATACCTTTATAGTTAAAAAGATCCTATAATAGAAAGGTTAGAATTATCTAATTAAGTAGAAAGATTACCCTACCTTAAAAAATATTTAGAAACCTAAAAAAATACTTAGTAAACTGCTAGAAGACTCTATAATAGTTCTACTAAAAAGAGCTAGAAAAGTTATCGACTAGCTAGAATCGCCAGGAAGTATAATCTACTCGGAAGCTACGTTGATAAAAAGATTAAAACCTATAAAAAAAAATAGATCCGCGGTATCCTTACGTTCTAATACTTTAAGATTTTATAGCTCGCCGTTAACTATAATACGCTGCTCCTCTTTAATATAATCTAACTAATAAAGTAAATATTATTACTTCGTATACGCTTTATATAACTCTTTCTTTAACTTTTTATATTTATCTTCTAAACGACGCTAGCGCGTAGTATCTAATAGAGTAAGGTCGTAAAGATAAGCTTATATAATATACTTAATATATTTCTCGGAACTATCGCTAATACGATATAATTTTTTTAACTAGAAATAATTCCGATAAGAACGTATAGCTAATATACTAATATCTAATAATACGACTTTATTATAACGCTTTTTAATTAATAGCTTCTTTTATTTACCTATAAAAGGAAGGAACGAAGGATTTTCGGAACGAAAATTCTAAAGAAAGGACCTAATATTATAAGTACGCGCGGTATAACTTTAGGAACGTAGTAGTACTTAGTATAGTACTAGAACTCTTTATTACGCCTAGATAGATAGGAAGGACTTAGTATTATTATCTTAGATATTTTAGTAAATAAAGTACTTAAAGAAGGTTATCTTAGTTATTTTAATAAATAAGGTACCTAAGGAAGGTTATCTTAGTTATCTTAGTAAGTAAGGTACCTAAGGAAAGGAGGATCTTATTATCTATATAGATCCTAAACTCGACGCCTTTATAGTTCGTATTTAATTTATTAGTTATCGCTATATACTATTCTAGTAATTAAACTAATTTATTCTTATATTAACTTGAAGTAATTACCCGTTATACCTCCGTTTACAGATATACTAATAAGTCTAACCAACCCTTGGAGATACCAGGACCTCCCAGGTAGTTCCATAACAAAGCTTTCCACCTATATAGAAATATCAAGCTATTATTATCATTTTAAATCGATCTATAACAAATAGCCGCCGGTTTAAACTATTATTATTAGATTTTATATCTCGTATATACTAAAACGAATTTCTATATTATCGAGATTTATTATTTTAAATTAGAAGCTACTAAATTTTTTCGCCGCTTTTTTAAAATTTATTTAAATACGTTATAAAGATAAAATAGTATTTATATAATCGGATATAAATCTAATTTTAGATAAAAAATCTTTAAATTTTATTATAGAACCAGGAATTTTCTAGAAATCTACTATCTTAAATATATAAATTTAAAATAGTTATTCGAATCGATTAAATTATATTTTTATTATTAAAGCCCGTATAATAATAAACGGAATAAATTTCCTATACTATTTTTAATTCTAGATTATTTTAGCCGCTGTCTATATTATAAATATTATACTAAAAAAAAAGCTTATATAGAAGATTCTATTCTAGATAGTTATAAAGACTATTCTATATCTAGATTACTTTCGAATATACGACTATAAAGCCTATATATTAGATAAATATATTTCGAAATTCTAGAAATTATATTCTAAAGTTTATATTAGATTTCTAATAGAATATAATAATATAAATATCTATTTTATCTGGATTTCGAGCTAGAAAAAGGTTATCTATACTTATAATATTATATTTAATAGAATCTGATTCTACTAATCTAAAAAAGTAAATTAATTCTAGTTATAAATAGAATTATTTCTATATAATATATTCGATATTCTATATATAGACTACTCTATTACTAAATTTAATAATAGCGAAAGCGATAAAGATAATACTTTTAAATAGATTTTAATAAATCCGGATATATCTAGAAAAAAATTCTCGCCTTTAATATCTAATTATAAAGAAAAAGATAAAAAAAATCAGCTTTTTCTATTATTTTCTATTTTAAAAGGTAAGACGTCGCTATAAAATAGCTATAATAACGGAGATTTAGCTAAAAAATTTTACTATAATTCTACTAATAAAGGTATTCCTTTTATTAAAATAATAAAATAGTCTAGTAAACTCGTTTAAAAAGATATATAGTTATTTAATAGCAGATTTATCTTCGATAAAAATATATCTAGATCCTTTAAAAATAATAATGATCTTTTTCTACCTATTTCTATACTTTTAGAATTAAAGAAAACTCGTAGTCCTAACAAGCTAAATTATATTAAAGATAATATTATTTTTCTAGATAATATATACTATTAAAAGAAGGTAGATAAAATAAATAAAGCCGAAGAAATAGCTACTAAAAAGACTATAAAAAAGTTAGAATAGAGCGAGGCTTATATAATTCTTTTTTAATATACTATTACCAGAATTCCTATAGCTTTCTTTATAGTATTCGCCGTATATCTTCTAGTTTATATAAGATAGGAAGATAGCGTTCTAATACTAGACTTTTAGCTTTATCTATTAGGAATATAGTATTACTATAATTAATTACTATCGGAGCCTCGTTTCTAGAATAATATATTAAAATATTCGTTTATAAAAGAATTTATAAAAATCTTTGGATTAAAATAAAGAAATTATAGGATAAAAATATCTAGAAGAAAGTAGTATTCGGTACTATAGTTTAATATAAAAAAAAGTCTATTCCTTTTATATAGATTTTTAAATATAAATTCGATAAATAGAATTATCTAATTAAATTAAAGGTACGTTTTTATATTAGAAGTAACTTCTAGAATATCGATATTATTATCTATACTATTATTTTAATAACTCGTATCTTTCGGATATATATAGCTATTATTATATATTTTAGACTTTAAACTAGATAGTATAATACGGTTAACGCCTTTCTTAATTACGATATTAATAAACTTATCTATATAAAACTTCTACTAGGCTAGAAAAAGTCGAAGTCTATTTTTTTATAACTTTTTAAAGCGCTTTATAGTTTAAAGTAGTCGCCGGCGCTATAGTTTTACTATTTTTCGAATATTCTAGTAGACCTAGGATTTTTAGCGATATCCGAAATAAAATATTTATTTATTTATAAATATATAATATTTTACTTTTTTATAGACAATATTTATATTATCTATAAGGACCGCTATATATATTATATTAAAAAATTCCAAGTAAAATTTTTTAAACGCTATAAAATAAGATATCTAGGTGAAATATTCTAGTTTTTAGAAATTTATATTACTCGCGATCGCGAAACCTATAAACTATTAATATATTAAAATTTATATATTAATATAATTATAAAAAAAAAATTATTTTATTAAATAAAGTTTCTAAAATTCTATTTATTAATTCCGAAATATTTACTAAAAATATAGATACGGCCGAACTCTAGTAAATTCCACTAAATTAGTAACTAATCGGATTATTTAATTTTATAGTAATTATTACTCGCGTTAATATTAGTTATACCGCTTTAATGTTTTTAAAATTTTTAATAAATCTATTAGAACGTTATCTAAAATTAGTAATTGAAATTATATAATATTTAGAATATTATAGATTCTATTTATTTATTTTCGATATTTATAAAACTAATCTAAATATATTATTTATTATTTTATCAGACGATTTATTTATAGATAATCTAGTAACTCGACGAAGTTTATAAAGCTACGCGTTTAAATTATTCGGTAGAATAATAGACTAGAAAGCTTTAAAGTAGGAAATAGTTATAATAAATTTAATTAAAATCGAACTTTTTATAGCTACCGCTAGTAGGAAAGAATTTCTATAATAAAATCGATTTTTTAAAAAAATATTATTTAATCTAGATAATAAACCGTATATTTAAAATAATAATATATAAACGATATAAATATTTTAAAATATTAATTTATTATTTATAACGAAGCTCCGCTATATTAATATTTATTATTACTAGCTATACTAGAAAATTTATAATAGAAATATATTTATTAGATTTATAACTTCTATAGTAATTCTAGTAGATAGTCTTATAAAAGCTCTTTCGGTTTAATATTATAAAGAATTTATAAATATACTAGAACTCTAGAATTTACTTCTAAAAAAATACTATAATAGCGATTTTTCCGCTATAGCTTATAGTATTTTAAATATTACTAATATTACTAAATCCTATTAAATTAAAAAAGAAAATAAAGATTATAATAATATATAATAGCGAGAAATAGAAATAAATTTAAATATATAAATAATCGATTCAAAAGGAATATAAAAGCCTATATAATAGGATTATTATAAAAAAATTATCTAAATTTCTCTAAAATAGTCGCTAAAATTATATAACTTACCTTTTTAGATATAATACCTATCCTATTAGGTTTAGCGTATCTTAGTAACGGCTATATTCTATATAATTTAGTAACTCTATAGATTTCACTTCTCGTGTATCTCAATCAATACGATTATGCATCCACATCCAATCGTCCTACACCTTCAGTGCGCGCTTTGGGATCATGATTCGTGAAAGTATAAAAGATACGACACTAACTTGAGATCGACATGTAGTAAGGCGTGGAACTGGGACTACACTGGAGAGAAAAACAGCGTCCGGGAGTCGGCCATCACCCATCCACCGTGCATGTGTGGTGAGCTGCTACCTCCTTCCTTTGTCGTACTCTTCGCACCATGCCATAGCCATATCCTTTCTCCGGCTAATATTTATTGACCTGTCAGGACCACTGGGGCTTGAGACATATGACTGGGCGAAGGCAGCTGGGCTTTCGGGTTTCGAAACCTTTTGGCATCGATGCGACATCGCGCTCCGAAATGAAAGATTGAAATTCGCTTGGCCGGAGAACGTTACGTTCGTGAATTACCCGGCCGACACGGGCAACAAAGATTTCACCGTCTGGAAGCCGTGAAGAGTGGCGGTCAAAGTGTCATCCTACCGGAAATACCTGCATTGTAGTCAAATTGCTACGGGTTCCCCATTTTGGTGCAGGTATTTACGTCCGACACAAGGTTCGAATTTCTATTGGCCGTGGCAAGAGAAAAGGGTCAATGAAAGACAACGCGGTTCCGTTATCACTGTCTTAGGGAAGGGGCTTTCATCGGATTCCGGCGTCGTTCTGGGATCCAGCTCTCAGTGATCCGACATCCGATTTTGGGACTCAAGCCTGTTACCCCTGGATCAGATTCCAGTGATATCGCGGGAAGGGATAGGAACCCACCTCTGCGTAGCATATTGAATATAGAGCACAACCATTTTGAAGAACTTTACATAACCGTCCAACCTGACTTGAAACCATCTTGACCGAATTGTCGAGGCAACACAATACTACTGCTCGCCTGCTGCGTCTGGTTTCGTGTTCCCTTCTTTCCGGTTGTTGACCAGCTTTGGGCAGCTGTTTACCGTTCAGAAAACCCTGTTGATCATCTTCAAATGTCGGCAAGCCATTCGTGCGCCGGGCCACCTTAAACAAAGACTACTCCTCAAGACCGATGTATAGCCCATGAATTATTGATGCTTTGTTGTGCGCAGTAAGATTTAATGACGGTATCCATTTCAGGACGGACCAGATTTGGCATCCGGTTCAAGGGCTCAGCCATTCTACCCCTATTACCCCTGAATCATATGTCTTCGCTCTAAAATGGGTACACATTGGCTTCCGCGATTATTGATGACTCGCTCACAACTTCCGCCATTACTCAAATTACCACCTATAATGAAATCGCAATATTCAAAGCTCTTTCGTGACGTGAGATGTTCTTGCATGTTAATGTCACATCAAGCTGAATGGCTCTGGCCATATACCTCCTTTACAATGTCCATGGGAAATATGAGGTCACCTCTTGTTCTACAACTCCTATACGACCCCCCAATGCGTAACTACGACCTCTCCAGCACCCCACCCATCCCCACATCACAAACACTCCATAGGTCCCATAAAGAGATCAAGGCAGTATAACATGCCCTAAGAGTGATGCAAAGGAAGACACATTGTACCACTTCGTCTCCGCAGATTTGATGTGTACGAAAAGGTTTCGCTGCATACACCGTCGTGCGTCAGATGTCAGCTATGATGCAGGATATGGTAGGAGGATAGATTGGGGGGGGGGGGGAAGGGTTTCAAAGGCCACACGAGATGCTCGCTGCGATGGGGGTTCCGTTAAACAAATGTGGATTTGCGGAGGACGCCAGTAGGAGGAGATGGAAGAGGCTGATGAGGAAAGGGGGGAGCGTGCGTAGAGCAGGGAAGGGTTGATGGTAAAGAGGGCGCATAATAAAGGCACGATGATGCCGCAGTGCTCACATGCTTGGAAGTGTTGAATGCCCGTTTAGAAAATCTTGGTGATGTATTTACCGTCGATGAAAGTCTTGTTATATGATATTATAGCCCTATCGTCCCCCTAAGCATACACCTGCCACGGTAACCTGAGAGCAGCAACGATATAATATTCTTCATATCCTTCGCAGCTTAACCAGAGATATCTTGGCCAAGTGGTTAGGCGACAGGTCACCGCTGCTGGATCACGGTATGATTTCTGTCTGGTGCGAGCCGTCCTGCTCCGAGGGGCTTTGCATGCCGACGATGCCTTCAGAGAATGTTTCCTGTTTCCTTCGGGGGAGGGTATGGTCGAATCCTAGAAATGATTATATATACGTGACGATGAATTCTTTTGAGGTAATTCTATCGTGAAAAGCTGAAGCTCTGATGTGGTTCATAAGCGATCGAATCTGATTATTAGTAAGGCTTTCCTTTTCTCCAGACATCGTAGGCATGGACATATCCAATCTTTCTTGTCAGCAGTTGATTGCTCCATTGAGCATCCGCGCCACGCACCTGGTGGCACCTAAATTGAATTGCAGTAGGTACATGGCGCGTTTGGGATCTCCATCGTGCCACATTTTACACTGACGCGACTAGACATTGTGAAAGGTGTCGGCTCACTAGTTGCTCTTACAGATATCATGAGATTCACATGCGCTTAGAGCCTCGTCGTCAAACATGAGTGGAAAAGCACGAGGGGTGGCCAATAGTTAATTTGACATCAGATTTGGGACGAGAGGAGTGATCCTCTTGCCCTCTAATATACAGCCAACAGAGCTTTACCAAGAGCTCGTTGCGAATCTATCTGAGTAATTTTGCTGAATTTGTCAGGTCCCAACCACTATAGCCTTCCCAAGTCATAAAATCAGGATCCAATAATGGTTCCCTGGTACTGCTGCAGTCTGCTCTAGAGCACAGGTATCACAACAGTCTTCCGTGCGTAGCATCACTTCTCGGACACGAACTTCCGGGTGCGTCTGCCATTCAAGTGCTCTGCTCCTACGACCAAGCCAGATGGAAGATGTTGCAGCGAGCCAACGTACACTGGGTTCCCCTTTAGTTAAACAAATCAGGAATCGCTCTGTTACCTGCTGAATCTTATCTTCATCATTCATCCAGCCTAGAACAGCTGCGGCATCCATGCCGAGCTTAACCGGCTCCTCCGAGTTGCTTAGGGGATGGTCACAAGGTGCAGTCGTGAAGCTTTCCCATAGCGTGTTTTGCATGCCGCAGCAATTGGAAATTTGCTGGAATGGTTCACGACCATGCTCACGCCACTCTTGTTTGGGGTTGACACGGAAATACAGCGCGTGCTGAAAAGCCTGGGCTCCGGTGCTCCAAAAGTCGGTGCACGAGGCGGTTGCTGAAGATCTTGGGACATATTCGCGACCTTTGATGAGTTGGCTGTTATAATCGTTGAGGTCCCTAAACATTGGTCCTACATTCATGTGACTATCGCATATGAGCATCTTGCGCTCCATTGTTTTCCTGTTTGTCGGAACACCTCTGCGAACATGGGCCAATTCAGGTTTGATCTGCGTGGGATCTCTGTCACCGAAAGTGTCAAAATAGACACTCCAACCAAAGTCAGAAAACAGGAAAACGTTCGCTGGGACTCTGTGCCTTGACAAATAATGTCTGATTTGGCAGAAGATTGTGTCGTGTTTTAGCCGAAGCCTCTCGCGGGGATCCTTGCAAGCTTTGATGAACATATGCTGGAAGTCACGTTGGGAAAACTCGACCTCACGTAAAGGAAGGCTTGAGCAGTCTTCAATCTCAGGGACAAAACTAAAGACCAATACCATGCTAGCTAGACATCGAAGATGAAAGATATAGTTCGATCCGGGGCTAGTCCGACGGGGTCTGGTCGGTACCCTTCTAAGGAAAGAGGTAAAGACATTGGGTAAAGAGGTGTCGTCCAAAGGTCCCTGGGATAGGTGTTCTATATAGCTGTCGATGGTGGGTGCATCAGCAGGACTAAACATGTTGGAGAAAATGATTCTAGCTGAGGCTAAAACTCTCCATACATCAATCGATATAGTTCTCTGCGGTGATGGGACATTGATGACTTCCGTCGGAGAGGAGGTGATGGCTAAGTCACGATCGACACGCCGTGATACCCAGATTGCTATGGCTATGATCAATTTCACTGATTCCTGGTAGATGGGATCCAAATCATTCGTAATGATATCAGAATTGAACATTCGGTGAAGGTAAGTAGCTCCATATCCGAGGAGCGGGTAGCGAGTGTCAACTGTAATTTCACTCCATCGTTCGGAGTCCGGCGCCAAGTCTAGTATGACGGACATGTCTTCGTCTAGTAGTTGCATGGAAGGTTGAACCATCTGCTCATTCCTGGTAGAGGCCTGGTACAAGGACGCAGAGTATGGAATCAAGTCGGACCAGAGGATCAGAACGTGCGAGTTCTGTTCGTCGCCAAAAGCTATCGTCGATGAGGTCTTTGTGGTAATTAATACATTCAAGCCTAGAATGTAATGGGCCCATATGACGAACGTGATCGACCCCATGGCATTAGAGATCATTATCTTCCGCGATTCACGCAGTTGTTGAACAAGATATAAGCCATACATAGCTCCCGTCAGAGCTGCTGGCGATAATCTTATGAGATCTTGCGAATATCGGTATCCTGGTATAGACTCTCTCAGCCTAGTGTCGACCAAGTGAATGTAATCGCTCCAGACAAAAGCATTGGATTGCGACGAGCATGCTGTAAGACTACCCAGGATACCCTCATATCCAGGGCTAGCTGAGGCTCCAGCTATATCTCTTTCGAAACGATGAACCATTGCTTGATCAATTGCCGTTGCTAAGGACGAGTGGTCGTGCGTCCAGCCTAAAAAAGACAATTGAATAATAGTTGAGAAGTGCTGGTTATCACGGAGACCGTGCAGTACTGTGGGCCCCGCGCCCGAGTCTAGGCTTATCTCACAGCCATCACGGATAAAGATTAAGTTTTGGACTTTGACGACGTCCCTGAACTTTTTCTCGATCTCGGGAACGATTTTGCCCCTTCCAAACACCTCAGCCAAATCGGCTTCCACTACAATGTCCGAGCCCGAAATTCGGAGATCTCTGGCATATTTGAGGAGCTTGGAACCAGCGCTTTCGGTCACTAGACGGATGGGGAAGGCTTTTGCAAGCTCAAGAGAAAGCTGAAAGCCCGTTGTGAATGGCATGTTGATTCGCCTGTTAGCTAGTTGTTGCTAGGATAATGGCCATCAGTAATTGTCGATGTCGCTTTTACAACTCATAGCTCAGACTGAATATCGATAATCCAGACTGGGAAAGGAGCAGGTAGGTGTAGTTTATGGCGCTGCCGATGTACCAAATCACTCGGTGAGGCTGAAGGCGGGGACCGTATGCTTGGCACCAGATAAAAACTCTGCATCTCCACTATATAGAACAATATATATATCCTATTGCCTCAAGAAGCTGCATTCTTCAATCACAAGGCCTGCATACCCGTTCATCTTCAAAAGAGAGAAGTACACGGGCGCAACCACTCCAGACACCGATCCGGCTTTGTGTGACCTTGTCGGCGACCACTTTACTCTAGGCCTTAAATTGTCAATAATCATTCGTAACATGACCGTGCTGATGGAGTACCCTAGCGCAGCAAGCGTTGCGTGCGTTATATCTTCGGGACGCAATAATCCTTCGCAATAATACTAGTCTCGTAATAACTAAAAACCTTTGCAGGCCTACAGAACTACTACTACTACCTCTTTTAAAAATTCTAAAGAGTAAAATCTTTAGAGTTTAATATATTCTAAAATTCTATTTTTTTAGAATTTTGGTCTATTTGCTAGTTAAATTAGGTACTAGCTTTTAAAACTTTTCGAATAATTTTAGCGGCTTCGCTATAAAGCTAACGCGCCAAAATTTCCAAAAGTAAAGTTTTTTTAATATTTATCGATATTATACGGTCGTAATCCTCTTTAAAATACTTTTATCTAGAATTTTATTGAGTTTTTATATATATTTATACGATTAATTATTCGGATTTTAATTTTAGTCTTTTATAATTCTAACGCTAAAGGCGTTAAACCGATTAGATTACGTAATTATTTTAGTACTTAAGTATTTTACCGAAAACTCGAATTAAAAATTCCCGAAAGAGCTAGATCTAGACTAAAACCTAGAAGAAAACTATAATCTATTTAACTTTAATTAATTTAATTTCCTTCGATTAAATTAGCTATTTTAAGCTAAGATAATCTACTATATAAACCCTCTATATAAAAACTCTATATAAAACCGACTTTATTAATAAAAAAAACTTAAATATTAGAATTAGCTTTTAAAGGATTCGAACCTCCGACTTATAAATTAAGTCCGTTAATTCCGAAATAGAGTATTAGATCCGTTAGGCCTCTAGGTCACGCAGTATTACTACTGTACTATCCAGGCCGTTTTTATATATATATATATATATATTTTATTAATATTATATACGGTAACGATTGTTAAATTTACGTATTAAAAGTTTTTTACAGCGAAAAATATATAGTTCGTCAGGTAAAATTTATAGCGCAGTCAATTACTTCCATTTAATTATTTTTTTTTTATTCGCGATCACGAATCCTCTATTATATAAATCACGAATCTTCTATTATATAAATCACGAATTTTCTACTATATTTAAATATTATATATTTCTTCTTTAATATTATAAATAATTATAAATATTTAATATTTCCGCTATATCTATCTACTATAAAACGAAGTAGTTATTAATAATTATAGCTTCGTCTATATTTATCGTATAATCCGTATCTAAACGTTTCGTTAAATTATTAAAATACTTTTTAGCCCGCGTAGCTTTAAAACGGTCGCTAGCTATAGAATCGTATTATAACCCTGAATTAGACCCGTGCCAAATCCAGTATTTAGTGACAAAACTCTTGGCATGTACCGAGCATTCGAAAGTTGATTAATAATCAACGTTACCGAGTCGTACTGATTACTGATTACTATTGAGCAATATTTGGTTATTTAATTATATTTAGTATTTGGTTACTTAGTTATATTTAGTATATTGATTATATTAATTACTACTAAATAATATTCAGTTATATAGTTATATTTAGTATTTTAAATATACTAATTATACTAATTATAGAAAATTTTATTATTTATATAGATTCTAATTTCGACGTTTTTAAAATTTATATTTAATTTATTAGTTATCGCTATATATTATCCTAGTAATTAAATTAATTTTTTTTATATTAATTTAAATGGCCTGGATAGCGCAGTAGTAATACTACGTGACCTGGAGGTCTAACGGATCTAATACTCTATTTTAGAATTAATAGACTTAATCTACGGGTCGGGGGTTCGAATCCTTCGAAAGCTAACCCTAATATTTAAGTTTTTTCTATTAATAAAATCGGTTTTATATAGAGTTTCTATATAGAGGGTTTATATAGTAGATTATTTTAGTTTAAAATAGCTAATTCGATTAAAGGAAATTAAGTTAATTAAAGTTAAATAGATTACGGTTTCCTTCTAGGTTTTAGTCTAGATCTAGCTTTTTTAGGAATTTTTAATTCGAGTTCTCGGTAAAATACTTAAGTACTAAAATAATTACGTAATCTAATCGGTTTAACGCCTCTAGTGTTAGAATTATAAAAGATTAAAATTAAAATCCGAATAATTAATCGAATAAATATAAATATTGATTTAAATAATTATCCGTTATACTTTTATTTATAGATATACTAATAAAGCTAACGAATTTTTAGAAATACTAGACTTCTGTAATAGTTTTATAATATTTTAAATATTTTTGAGATATCTATCGTAGGTTAATATTAAATCCTTACTTTAAGTAGTTCTAATTCTATAGTAAAGAAGTCAGAATTTAAAAGAAAGAAAATTTAGATAAAGGACGGGAATAGTAGCGATAAAAAAAATAATATTCCTTCTATTAACTATTAGCTATATAGTATAAAAGTTAATAAATCCGATAAATACTATAGAAACAATAACAAATTAAAAGATTAGTGTATAAAATTAGATATATACTTTATATTCTATCCTATACCCGAAAAGAAAAAAACTTTCTTTACTATATTTTACTATCGAAAATAAATCTAATACTAGATAAAATCTCTCCTTCGTTAATATATAGATAATAAAAAAAACGAAATATATATTTTTATATAGTTTATATAGTTTAAAAAAGCTATTTATAGTATTTTTAGAATTTTTAGTAAAATTTTAACTATTAAATTCCTTATTTAATGTTTTTAGAATATGGTATCTAACTACGCCGTATAATTTAACGAATAGGTACTACTAATAGAATAGAACGATAACGCTCTATATATAATATTTAGATAAAGATTTAAAAAACGAGTAAAAGACGAATTTATATACGATAGTCGAGTATATAATATACTAGATAATCTAATTAAAATATCTATCGATTTCGATAATAAACTATATAAATAAGATATAAAAAACTACTTCGATGGTAGACTATAAAATAACGCTAGATATTATTCGAAATAGCTTTATAAAAGATAGTATTTAATAAACAAAACTATTTTATAAAAAAGTATCGATTAGATAAAATATAATAACGACAGTTTAACGCTATATTAAAAAAACCTAAAAACTAGTAAAGAATTTTTTTTAAAAACGATAATAGTAGTTTTAAATACTAGAAAACTAGTTTAGATAAAGAATATATATTTATAGAAAATAGTAAAATACTATAGAAAACTATAATAAATAATATCTCGCTATAAATATTAATAGAACTAACTAGAAGAATATTCGCTTCTAGATAGATATCTATAATAGAGGACGTTTAATAAATAAAACTAAGAACTCTTTATCTATAAACCTATAATAAAGAATTAGTAAAAAAAGAATTTATAGTAATCTACGACGAATTTAAAGCCGTTTATAAAATATATATTAATAACAAGTACCTATAAAAGAATTGATAGGACTAAAAAGTAAATAATATTATTAATATATTAGAAAAAAAACTAGGAAATAATATCTATAAAAATACAGTTATTTCTAAATCAATACGGTAAAGAATAGATATAGTAATAGAAAATTAATACGCGCTATTTAGGTAGACCGTTTACTATAATAATAATTATAGGATCTATAAATTAGAAAAGATAAAAGCCGGATAGTATCTATTAAAATTATACGAATATATTTCTATAATATCTATTATAATCGAAAATTATAATATTTATAAATAGTCCGAATATATTATATATAATAGATATAAATACTGGAATAAATAGTAGAAAAGATATAAAGTCTTTAATTAAAAGTTCTATAGATATATTTCGTAAATAGACTATAAAATAAAGAAATATAAAAATCTCGTAGTAATAGATATACTATAAGCGTATAACTTTATAGCCTGAAAAAAATAACTAAATTTATCTAGATATATATATATATATTTAGAATTAAAATAAGCGTCGAAACTAATAATAAACTATAGAAAGTTAAAATATTTATCGATTTAAATATAACCGGAAATTTTATATTAGAAGACTTAACTAAAAGGAAAAAATTCCTTCGGACTAAAAAAAAATCTATATAATTTAATAGTAATCGATAGAAATAAAATACTAAATAGAGATAAAAAAATAATAATAAAAAAACGATACTGCTCTGGATAATAATTAATTAATACTAGGAAAAACTTTAGTTTAATATCGTTTAGACAGCTAGCTATAAAATTATATTTAAAATTTTTTAATTAAAGAATTATAATCTAATAACAGATTAAAAGGAAAGAGTATTTAATTTTAAATAATATTTCTATATAGAAAGTATCCAGTCTACGCTAAAACAGCGATCTCGGATAAATAAAAAACGGAATATAAAATATAAACTTATAGCTTTAAAAAAGAATAATTAAAAACTATTTAAATTCGATTTATTAAATTCCGGTAAAAGTTAACTAGATTAATAAAATAGAAATAGAAAAAATAATTATAAACCTATTAAAAACCCTATACTATCTAATAAAAAATTAAAAGAAAATCTATTAAAAAGGATTTTAGATAAATATAAAAATTAGATAAATTTTTTTCGGAAAAAAGTAACTAAAAAAGTACTAATTAAATATTATTTATAGAATTATAAAATTAGATTTAAATTAGATAAATAATCTATATTTAGATCTATATATCTTTTATCTACTATAAAATTTGAAATATTCCGCGAATATTTATATAAAAATATAAAAAAAGGATTTATTAATAAATTTTAATTATCGGCAGGATATTTAATCCTTTTTATATCTAAAAAGGACAAAATATTCCGCCTATATATTAATTACCGAAAGTTAAATAATATTATAATTAATAACCGATATTTATAATTAGATATTGGTAAATTTTGAAAATACTTTCTAGAATATAATATTTTATAAAATTCGACTTTCGAAAAATATATAATTTTATACGGATAATAGCCGAAAAAGGATAGAAAATAGCTTTCTATATATATTATAGTTATTATAAATATATTATTATACTATTCGAGCCTATAAATATTCCGATAATCTATTAGATTATAATTAATAATATATTTAAAAAATATATAGATATATTTATTATTACCTATTTTAATAATATTTTGATTTATTCTAAAATATTCGAAGAATATAAAAAATACGTTCGTAAAATTCTAGAATACCTAGAAGAAAAAGATTTATATTTTAAACTAAAAAAGTATAAACTCTATTTAAAAAAAGTCGATTTTCTAGAATTTATTATAGGGCGAAATAGACTATATATTAATTCTAGTAAACTAAAAGCTATTATAGAATAGAAGACGCTAATAAATATTAAAAAAATCTAAAAGTTCTTCGGATTTATAAACTATAATTAATAGTCTAGAAAAACTAAAATACTGTCGAATAGTATTAGAAAAATACAAAATAATAAATATTTAAAAATTTTAAAAAGGAATATATAAAAATCTAGTACTTAAAATATTCGATTTAGAAAAACTATTATAAAAAGAAACGGATTTATAAAATCTAGTTATAGATATATATATTCTATAAAAATATAATAGTAAATTATATCTAGTAGTATATATATTAAAAAATTAATACTAGTAGAATTAAAATTATAATATCTATAATAAAAAACTATTAGCTATAGTAGTAATACTAGAATATTAGAAAGTATACGCTAAAGGATTACCGGAATTAATAATTTTTATAGACTATAAAAATATTCTATATTTTATAATAATAAAATATTTAAATAAAAGATAAATATAATAGTCTAATCTTTTCGGTTAGTATAAATTTAAGATATATTATATTTTAAAAGAAAAAAAAATAGAAAAATAGACGTTTTAAATCGAAGAAGTAATTATATAAAAATAAAAGAAGTTTTTATTAATAGTATCCTTAAAGTTAATTAAAATAGATGACTATGAATAAACTAATATAAATTAAATAGAACGCTATATATATTTAGAGATAACTAGAAATAATTTTCTATTAGAAAAAAACTAAAAATACTAGATAATAAAATCGATAAATGGATTAAAAAATATTATAATAGAATACTATAAAAGTATCTAGACGTAATAAAAATAATATAACTTTTATAATAATATTATCAGTTTTCTAGAATAAAATAATATATTAAAGTATATATTAAAAAATATTCTAGTTATTAGTAAAATAAATATTTAATATATACTCGTTATAGAAAAATCTAATATTAGAAACTATCGGATTTACTATATATAAAGTTACGTTAAATATTATTATTAAACTTCTAAAATTAAAAGACCCGATAATAAATATAAAATATAATTCGATATTTAATATAGTAGATAGGTTTATAAAATATATCTATATAATCCTATTATAAAAAAATTTTATAGTAGAATTATTTAGATTTATTATCTTCGATCGGTTATTTCGATACTACAGACTACTAAAAATATTAATAAATAATAGAAATAAGTTTTTTACTTCGAACTATTAGAAAATCCTTATTTCTCTATTTAGTATTAAACTAAAAATATTAATAGCCTTTTATCCGATAATAGATAAATAGATAGAACGTATTAACTAGATTTTAAAGTAATATCTAAAATATTATATTAATAACGCCTAGAATAATTATATTTCGTATTTACTAATAGTATAATTAGTATTTAATATAAGAGAATCGAATATAATATAAAAAATATCGTTTTATACCGATAATAGAAGAAATCTAAATCTATTTAAAAAACCGCTATTTTATAAATTAGCAAAATTAGTAATTTAAAAAATCGATATTTAGAAAAAAATCTATAGAAATATTCTAAAAATATAAAAATGTTCGGATAATTATTATTATAAAAAATAAAAAATAGTATTTTAGCTAAAAAAGAAAAATAAAGTATATCTTTTTATATAAAATTTAACTATATTAACATCGGACTATTTTTAATAAAATAGATTAAAAGATTTTAAAACTTCGAATTTAATTTATTTAAAAATATTAAAATACATCCGGTATTTAATATATTCTTTTTAGAACTAGCCGATTCCGGAACGCTATTATAATAGACGTTTAACTTCGAGATATAGAAGGAAGATACCTTTATAGTCGAGAAGATTCTATAATAGGAAGGTTAGAACTATCTGATTAAATAGAAAAGGTATTTTAATTTAAAAAATATTTAGAAATCTAAAGTATATTTAATTAACTACTAGAAAACTCTATAGCAGTTTTACTAATAGCGGACGCCGAAATATTCTAGAAAGAATCCGGCAGGTTATCTAAAATATTCTAGATTTATAGAAATAGATTAAATAAAAAACTATTAGAAAAAACTAGAAATTTAAAAACTTCGCTCTCTTTAATACTAGATAGACTGGCCGTTTTATCGGGTTTCGAACCTAAAGTCGTATCCCGGGTTCGAGTATCTAACCGTATTAGGAAGGAGATCAATTTAAACTAGTAATTTAGCCGCGTTAGCCACGTTTAACGCGAAATCGAGTCGCTACTTTGGTTCGAAGTGGCCAGCCTAATATTAGATATTTTTATCGAAATAGTTTCTTCCGTATATTTATCTAATAGATCTATTTTTTAATAAAATTATATTTTTTTATATAAAAATAATATATATTTCTATCCGAATTTTCATTTAAACTTTATAAATTTTTCGGATACCTTTATATAATTTCGATTTTTTTCTTTTTTTTTAATTCTAGTTAGAATAGATTATCTAATGATTATATTTCTAGCTATAATATAGCTACTCGCTATACTTTCCAGAACGGATATAGATTTTATATACTTTTTTTTTATATTATATTAATAGAATGAACTTTTACTATAATTGTAGAATTTCAAACTGATTTCCTATAATTATAGAGAAGTGAGACATTTATATATATAAGCATTTCCACGCTAGACCTATATCCGCTTCTATACCCGCTCTTACGATTAGCGACCGGATTAGTTAGTATCCGAATTTATATATAACTATATAATCCAGATATATATTCTATAATCTTTTAAGCCGTTCGAGTAATTTAGAACTTTAACTACTATACTCTCCCCTTCCTAAATAAGATATAGGGGGAAGTAAATATTCTCTAAAGCTAAATAGTAATAGAAATAAGATTATAACTAGTAATAACGAGTAAGGTAAAGTAAAAAATACGAGTTTACCTTCGTACGATTTATATAGAAGTAAATAAATATATTAGCGGGAACTTAATATCGATTACTATAATTTCGAATTTCTTAATTCTTGGAACTTTTTCTTTTAATAATATTATCGATTATCTGCTTTAATAATAGTAATAATAACTATTATAATATATCGTATCTAATCCGGCAGTAGTTAGAATTATTATAAAATCCTTATAAAGTAATAGATAGCGAGTTAATAAAATAGTAATTATTATTTATAGAGGTAATTACTATCTTTATATAGTAAGAAATACTATAAGTTAGGCTATTTAATAGAGATATCGTTTATATTAGTAGTTTCGTTAATTTATTTTAGGAAGTATTACCCTTCTTAATAATTTCCGGCGCTAAAATATCGAAATTTATATAGGATACTTCGGTAAACTTAGCCGATTTATCTAGATTATATATCTATAAGAGCTTAATACTATTTTCGTATAAATAAGTCGTTTTTTAGATATATATAACCTATTTCCTTTTAAGCGGCTAATCTTATTCTAGCTATATAAAATTTAAGCGAATAAACCTTATAGCTTTTATACTAGCGATATTACCCGTCCCTTCGTATACTATATAAATATACAATAGGAATTCGGAGGTATATATAGTAACTACCTATAGAAATACCGCTAAAATAAGTATCTATATTTATTCTTATATAGATTATAATCTATAGTCGGTATAGGGCTTCTATTATAGGTATAGATCCCGTAATCTTCTAGAAAATAAACGGATACGAAAGCTAGAAACTATATAGGCGATAATTCTATACTACTTCCTCCTATTCCGCTATAGCTGTATTAATTATCGTTAAGGCGAATTATAGACTGTAACGTTTTTTCGCCCGATTTCCTATAGAGTAATAGAGGTTTTAATTCTCTAACTTTATCTTTCTAGCCTACTATTAATAACTCTAATAGACTTGGATATAAAGATAAACTTTCTATAATCTAAACCGAAACCTCGTTAACGAATATAGTTAAAAGAGGAAAGGCTAGTAGTTATCTATTAGCTAGATCTCCGTCGTATATATTAAGGGCTACGAACTCGTTTAGCTATATATCTTTATCGGATACCGATCGTATATAATTAGAATTTTAGTTCGGCCCCGGGCCTTTTTAGAGATTATTTCCTCTTTCTTCTATACTTTCGGACCTAGGGAGTATACTATCTTTACCGGCCGCTCCTATTAACGCCCGCACGGCTCGCTATAATACTCGCTATATATATACTTTTAAGGTATAGTATATAGCAGCTTAATATTAAATAGATCAGCTCTAAAGCGAGAGGGAACACGAACGCGAAAATCTTAATTTTACTAATAAAGATCGCTCTAGTTCTAAATAGATACTTCGGCTTTATTAAAGGCGGTAAATATACTAAAACTAAAGAGTAGTAGATAGTTATTTAGACTTCGGCGTAGCTATATTTAAGGTATAATAGTTATATTATAAAGGGCGGCTTTATTATATTTTAGTTTTATACTAAAGTATAAAGGAATCTAATCTCCCGAGCTTTTAATTTAAATTCTTCCGGTTTAATAAATATATATTATACGTATCTTAGAATAAAAAACCGTACCTAAAGTTACTATTAAACCTTTATTAAATATAATTCCGTAAACTAGTAAAAAGCTCCGCTTTTAATATCGTCTTGGAATTATTTATATATTTATTTACTCCTTACTCTATAGGAAATTAATAAGAATATCTTTTTTTTAAGATAAATAAAAGGCTAAAATATTATATCTAAACTAGAATTAATTTATATTTTAATATATACGAATATATAAAATAATAAATAAAACTAAAAATCTAACTAATCTCTTTCCTTTCTAGAGATTTATACTTTATTATTATCTTTTTTACAGAGATTATTTTTAGGTATAGGCCTAAACTCGGGTAAATAATTATTATCTAGGTTCTCCGCTAGCTTTAGCTTACGAGGTCTTCTTTACTTACGTTTTTCGCCTAGCGGAAACTGCTCTATAGCAACTTTTCTTAGTCTTCTATATCTATAAGGTATTTTCTATTTAATAGTAATATTTCCTTCTATAAAGTACTTCTTTATATAATCCCTACTAATTAGATATTTATTAACGGATTTACTAGAAGGTTTTAGGATATAAGTATTTAAGATTTTAGTTTAAATAACCTTATATAGACTATACTAGTTAACTTTAAACTTTTAAAATTATTTAGTCCTAATTAAAACTATATTCCCTTTAATAAAGATATTATCTTTTACTTTCGCGTTCTATACCTTTTCGTTTATTTTTATTTATATTATTATATCCTTAAATATCTTAGCTCGATCGCGCGAAAGGAACGGTATAGAATCGATTCTTTTATTATATCCTTCCGGAAAAGGGCTAGAAGTATTAGTTAGTAGCGTCGGGTTAATACTATAAAGTAAATAGAAAGGTAAAAATCTAATAGTTATATATATACGAATATATATAGTAAATAGAATCTAATTTAAATAAAAATCCTAAATTTTTCTCGGCTACCCGATATAGTATTTAGTAAATATTTTCCTAAGAATTCCGTTAAATCTTTCGACAGCGCTATTTATTTATAGGTAATAAAGCGTTATACCTCGATATTTAACTTCTAGCAGGCGGTATATCTTATCTATAGCTAGAGCCTAAAAGTTTATACTTCGATTAGTAATAATTTCCTTCGGAAAGCTGTAATTACGGTAGATTTAATAGATAATAAATTCGGCTAGTATTTCTACTATTATATTTAGAAGCGACTAAGCTATAGGCTATCTAGTAGCGTAGTTAATTATAGTTATAATCTATTTATTACTTTAGTTAGTTTCTAGTAAGGGACCGATAAAATCGAATCCCTAGCGTTTAAAAAGATTCGATCTATCTTTCTAGGTACTAGAAGGATATATTATATCCCTTTTAATATTACGAGAAATAGTAGTAAGCTAATATTCGGGATAGTACTTAATATAATATTTAATATCTTTTTTTATTTCGGGTTATTACTATTTTATATAAATAATATCTATTATTATCTCGTACGAATAGTAACTATATTATTTATAAATATAGTCTAGAAAATTCGTACGAGCCTATACTAGAATATAGGGTACCTAACTATTCTAAGGCGAGTCCCGGTATTATACTATATTATCTTTAACTCGGAGATAGTATTTATATTTTTCTAAAGTAACTTTTATCTCCGGATCGTTAGATAGGGTTCCGGACTCCGTATAAACTCTAATAGCGTCGTTAAATAAAATCGTACGATTATTAACTTTACCGGTAAATAGCTAGAAGTCTCCTTTTCGGCTTAATATATCTACTATTATTATCTTACTATCCGGCTTATATTTAATATCAAATTTATACTTTCTAAATTCTGCGAGCTAGCGAACGAGCTTTCTAGAAAGCTTAGTAGTAGTCCTAAAGTATTATAAATTTATATAATCCGTTCTAATAGTTATAGTTATTCCGTTTTTAATATAGTAGCGCTATCGCCGTAGAGACTTTTTAATAGTAAAAAGCTCTCGTTTATAGGTAGTATAATTACGTTCTATAGATATAAATACCTTACTCTCGAAAGTAATAGACTATTTAATACTATCGGTATTAATCTAATAGAGAATAGCGCTTTATTTAATATCGGAAGTATCTATTTTAATAATAAAAAGTAGAGTTATATCGGGCTAAATAAGTACTTTATCGCTTATTATAACGTTTTTAATTAGTTTATATATATTTCGAGCTTAAAAATTTATTCGGATTAGTTTATACTTTTTACTTTCTAAACTCTAGATTAATTTATAAAGAAGCCTATATATTAGAGCGAAATCTTCTATAAATTTCCGGTAATAGATATATAACTCTAAAAAGGACCGTATATCGTATACTATTTATAGCGGCGGCTAGTTTCTAATAGCTTTTACCTTCGCTATATCTATATAGACTTCTCTATTACTAATAATATATCTATAGAATTTAATATACTTCTAGAAAAATAGGTATTTCGAAGGTTTCGCGAATAGTTAGTTCTTTTCGAATACTTCTATAATAGCTTTAATATACTATAGGTACTCTTCCTCGTTCTTTGAATAGATTAAAATATTATCGAAGTAAATAACTACGAAATCGTCGAGAAACGGCCTAAATATATTATTTATTATAGTTTAGAACGTTATAGGTACGTTTTTTAACCTAAATAATATAACTAAAAACTTATATTTACTAGCTTTAATATTAAAAGCCGTCTTTATATAATTTTTATTAATAATATTAATCTACTAGTAACCGCTTATTAAATTAATTTTACTAATATACTTCGCTATCCCGATAGTATCTAAATAATCTTAAATTTTAGGTAATAGATATCTATTTCTTATAGTTATACTATTAAGGCCCCGGTAGTCGATATATATACGCTAGCTACCGTCCTTTTTTTTAGTAAAAAGAACAGGCGCGCCCTAAAAAGATTAATTTAGTCGAATTAATCTTCGTTCGGTAAAATACTTAATCTAATACTTCTGCTCTTTATTTTATTTAGGAGATAAGCTATAATAAACTTGATTAATTGATTAAATATCGCCGGTCTTAATTATATAATCTAATAGCCTTTCCGGTAGTAGTTTTATTAGAAAGTTATTTTAGAAATAATCTTGAAATTTCGGACCGAGAACTCTATCTAGTCCTATATAGCCTATTATTTTCTAGACCGGGTTAAATTATTCCGGAAAGTTAGGTTAGTTTTATATAATATATAAACAGACCTATATACCTTTCCTAATAAGTTATTCGAACCTTTTAAAATTAATCTTAGAAAATTCGGTCGGGGTATTTTTAAAAAGTTATAAGCGATATATATTCGAGGCGCTATATAACCGATATATAATTCTATCCTTCTAAATTTATACTTCTAGAGTATTATAGTTAGGTACTAAATAGTACTACTTCTAGAAGTCTTTTCCGACAATTAGATTATAGTTTATATCTAGTACTATATAAGGAGTAGTAGTAGAAAAGGTTCTATAAAACTAAAAGAGCTCCGTCGCTCCTAAAATATCTATAGTTTTATTACCTTCGAGCCGTATTCTACCTAATAACTACTAAAGCTCTAATCCTAGAAGGTTAATAAGATACCTAGCAATAAAGTAGTTAGTAGTACCTAAATTAGCGAAAACTTCGAAGTAATTCCTACTAATTTCTAGATTAAACTATATCTATCTATTAAGGCCCGGTATTCGATCTATATATAAAAGTCGCTTATTATTTTATATATCCTTAAACGACGGTATTATATTACGGGAAATAGTTAAGGCCTCTTTCGGCGTCCTTTTAAAAGTTATTTCTAACTTTTCGATTCTTATTTTAACTAGACCAAGCTATTTCTCTATTATTAAAAATTTTTTATCGGTATTATATATACGCCTAGATACGTACGACGCTATTTATTTTCCGATAATCTACTATTAACCGTCGCTAATAGGCCTTTCTTTTCGGAAAAAGTCTATCCTACGGAAATATATCCTAGAATATAAATATTCTAGTAATCTTTTTCGCGATAGCTAGGCTTCCTATAATTATAGTACTTGCTTATACTATTTAATCCCCTTTATTTACTTCCTCCTCTTTAACTACTTCGGTTTCGGCTACGGCCGCCTTAACTACTAGTATCTATAGAATTAATTTCGGCGGTACTAGATTATTCGACTATTAAAGAAATTATAGTACCCCGGTTATTATAGCGTTTAGTAGTAACCTTTTTAAATATTATTATAGTATTTATAATATTTATAAAGCTTACTAGTTATCTACTTTATTATTATAAAACGAGATATCTTTTAGTAGCTATCTAGGTATTAGGCTTTAGATAATTAATAAAATACCTTAAGGTAGTATATTCGCTAATTTTATTCTTAATATCTACGTACGATTTAATAAAAGTAGAATAATAATTTTTAATATCGCTAAGTTTCTTATTCTAGGCTAATCTACGCTAAATAGTTAAAGTATTTTCTATAAAGTTCGGTTTATCCTATTATTCTAAAAAGGCTTCTTTAAAGTACTTCTAGGAGCTCTTATCTAGGTTAGGGACCTATTTAATATACTACGGCTTAGTATCGTTAATAAAATATTAACTACTATAGAAAACGGGATCTATAATAGTTATACTATAGAATAAATAGTAGTATTTATAGCGGCGGAGCTAGATATAGGCAATATAGTAGTTACGTTTATAATTTTTAAAGTCAGGAGACTTTTTATTATAGGCGTCCTATACTATATAGGCTATAGAAATATTAGGGGTATTAGGAGGAATAGACCTACGTAATAGCGGATTAGGGTTTCTATTAGGAGGCCCTAGTAGCCCTAGATTAGAGCTACTACGACGGGAACAATAACGATCGGAGCCGGTATAACTACTCCTACGGTTCGTATAAAGACGACTAAAGAGTCGGTTACGTCTACTACTAGGCCTATCTTTATTATCGCTATTATAAAAATTATTATTTCCGAGAGTATTTAAAGTACTCCCGAGACTAACGTTTTCTTTAGAAATATCCTTTTCTATAGTAGAGATAGTAGCGAATTAGGCCGTAAGCAAGTCGTTTAAAGGGGTCCTATAACGGGATTTCTAGTTTATACAAATTTTAGGAAAGGCTATATTTTTATTATATACTATTATTCGCTCTATACCAGCGCTAAACTAAAGGTAGAAGGAGTATTTTATTTAGGAATTTATATTCGAGCTTAGAGAATCTCGTTTATAAAGGTAGATAAAACCGGTTTAAAAAAGTTTTAATAATAGAGTAAAGGTAGATCGTTTATAGCCTAAAAAGTTATTACTACTAGTATAGAATTCTAAGCTAATTTCCTATAACTATAGAAGAATAAGATATTTAAATATATAAATATCTCTACGCTAGATCTATACCCGCTTCTATATCCGCTCTTACGATTAGCGACCGGATTAGTTAGTATCCGAATTCGTATATAACTATATAATCCAAATATATATTCTATAACCCTTTAAACCGTTCGAGTAATTCAGAACCCTGACTACTATATAATATTATTAAAGAATTTAATAAAGTCGATAAATTTATAATAACGGACGGTACTAGATTTAATATAACGTCAAGATATAGTATAGGAAAAAGAAAAGGAAAGATTTAAAATAGCGAAAAAAAAATAAACTTCGGAATAAAGTTAAAGAAAAAAAGGAAATAGTATTATAACTTTAGATTAGACCCGTACTAAACCTAGTATTTAGTAATAGAATCCTTAGTATATATCGAGTACTCGGATATTACGTCCACGATTCTATAAATATTCTAGAAGATTGGCCGGCTAAACGAAGCTAATTATTTATAGCCGCCTATAGCCGCTATAGCCGACTTTTATAATAGAATCTTTTAACGGACGGCTATCTATCGATACTATCGGCTATTTTTACTATATATACCGCTCCTTTATTTCTATTAGATAGCTTTTTTTTATTAGTTATTAATATAATTATTAAATATATTTAGTTGTTTTCTTTTTAATTATCTCTATAACGAAAATACCTCGTAATATTACGACTATACCTTTATAGCTATATAGGATTAGTCGCGATAACCTATACTAGAGTTTCCTTACTATTTAATAGTTCGAACTATATCTATAGCTATAGTTAAACTCGAATATAACGTCTTCTAATATATAGAAATATTATATTTTAATAATTTATTATATTAGTTTCATTATCCCGCTCTATAAAACGAAGCGATATTATTAAAATAGTAATACTAGATATCTATAAAGAAGATAGAAGATCTTTAAAACTTTAGTTTATTTAAATAAATATCCAATTCCTATTATATATAAATCAATTTCTAAATAAAGTAGTTAAAGTTCTATTTATAATAATCTATTTAGAAGGAATAGTCTTTAATTAGATCTAGCTCTATATAGAAGACTATTTAATAATTTTAAAAGCTAATAAAAGGATAAAATATTTTAGATATTTTATAGTTTCGATAATCTAATTATAGCTATTTAAAAGGCCTTCGGAAGTAATAATAAAGATAGAGTAATAGTAAAAAGACTAATAGTTCTAAAATAGTAGAAGTCGATAGTTATATATACTATTTAGTTTAAAATATTAGTTTATAAAATAGACTAGAAGGATTTAGTTTTAAAAGTCTATTTTTTTTTAAAGAATTTAATAGTAGAATTAAAGAAACTATAGTAGTAATCGAAAAATTCGATTTACTAGCGGATCCAATCGAACTAGCGATAAAAATTAATTTTAGATAATATAAATATTATATTAATAAGCAGATATTTAATAAAATAGGACCTGCTAAAAGATAGTTTAAAGGAAACCTAATAGAATTAGATACTACTAAAATTATAGATTTATAAATTAAAATTTTATTACTCGTATAGAAAAATAGGATACTTTAAAAAGAAATTATCTAACTAATAAAGTAACGAAAATAACTAAATACTAGTTTAAAATAATAGAGAAATTATCTAGAAAAAAAACCAAAAAACATATAACTAAAAGTTAGATAGCCCGCTATAATAATAAATACTTTATCTATCTATCGGATAAAAAAAGATTAAGATAATATTCTATAAAATTAAAGAAAACGGAAGAAAAACTAAGATTAGAATTTAAATTATATAAAATAGAAAAATCTTTTATAGTAGCTTTTAAAATTAAAATCGGAAGTTATAAAATAATAGCTTTTATAAATAGAAATAGATTGGCCGTCGGGTCGGATTTCGAACTCGGATTAGTTAACCCGATCCGATTCGACCGGATTTTAAATCCGGGTTAATTAATCCGATCTAACTCGCTAAAACTAGATTTTAGCGCTAAGTTCTAATATAAAAGTATAATTCTAATATAAAAATTATATAAATAATTTAAAAAAATTCCAATTAATTAACTACGCTAGCTAGAAAGGCCCTAGTTAGATAAATTATATTATCTAATTATATCATTTCTATATATAATTCATTAATAAATTACTTAATATATAATATTATAATATAATTTAATAAAAAGGTTTAGTAGGTATCCGGGTTCGATCCGAGTTCGACCTTGACCCGACCGTTTAGCGAGTCGAACCGGTTCGATCCGCTAAAATCGGGTCGGATTCCCGACGGTTTAACGGAAACCCGACTCGAAGTAGCCAGTCTAAATAGAAAGAAAGAAAATATATTTATAAAAAAGTTATATAATTAGGTTAAAAAATATATTTAAAAATATATTTAGTAAAATAATAGGATTAAAAAAGTTAAAGTTAAAATAAAAAATAGATTTATTAGAGTTTCTAATTTTATAATAATCGAAAGATCTAGATAATATATTATTCTGAGAAACGAATAAAAAGAATCGATTTTAGAAATATTAATATAGAAAAATACGGTTAGAAAAAGGATAGATTTATAGATAATATATCTTTTTATATATAGAAATCTTTTATATAACGAATTAGATATTAGATTAAATATAAATTATAAATAGATTAAAGAAATCGATACTCTTTTTAAATAGGGAGGAAAAGTCTAGGAAATAAAAGATTGAAAGAAATACTATTATTTATTAATATAATTGACTTTTAAATATAATAAAACCTAAGAAATAATCTAAAAGCTATAGATAGATAATATTAGAAAAAGTTATAATAGTATTATTAAAGAAATAAAAAGAGTTAAATATAATCTAACGCTAGAATTAGATAAGAAATAATAATAGAACACTAAATCTAATATTAAATATATAACTAAAAAATAAATCGTCTCCTATATTATTTTTATAGAATAAAATAGTAGCTAAAAAAATAGAAATTAGTAGAAATATTAGAAGATCCGAACGTAATTTATAATATTAATATATAATACGGAATTAATAAACGGATATAATATAAAGGAATCTTTAACTAGATATATTTTTATACGCCTATTATTTTTAAAGGCTAAAAAAAATCGAATTCCTTTAAAAACCGATTAAAATTAACTGAATTAAAACTAGAAACAGATTTAATAGACGCTTTTTACGCGGCTAGCGTAAAATTAATAAAAAAGTAAAATACTACTAGATTTTTAAATTTATTAAAATAAAATAATACGCGTTATTTTTAAACGATAAAATTAATTTTATATTTATCTAGAGCGCGATAATAGATAATAAAACGTTTTTATTATCTAAAAAATCGGCCGAAATCCGAATTTTAAATAAGACGCTAATTATAAATTTCCTTTTTAGAATCTAAAAACGATTCGATATAATAACGCGTTTCGGCGTATTTTTTAAAGATATTTTTAATATTAGAGCGAAATTTGGTTTTCTTATCTTTAAAACGTTTCTCTACAAAAATTAGTAATCGGAAATTATAAAAGATAAAGTAAAATATATAGATTATATTAGAAATTAAAAATTTATAAATTTTCTAGATCTAAATATATTTTTTATAAATATTACTACTAATTTTAATTTTATATTCTTTTAAAAGATTATAAATATTGAAACTATAAAAAAAACGTATAATAATATCCCGGAAGTAGATTTAATAGAAAGTTTTTAAATAATTCTCTCTTCGAAAATATATAATAAGAATATTAAAGGGAAAAAATAAAAAAAGGAAATTATTAGGCTTTAAATATCCCGTATTATCGTATATAGAAAAGCTAGATAAAAAGTAATATAGAAAGGGCTGTATTATATCTACAATTCTATAGATATTTTAGAAAATTCGTCGGCTAAACGAGATAAATTATCTATAGCCGCCTATAGCCGCTATAATCGACTTTTATAATAGGATTTTTTAGTAGATAGCTACCTATCGGTACTATCGACTACTTTTACTATATATTTCATTCCTTTATTTCTATTAAATAGCTTCTATTATTAATTATTAATATATTTATTAAATACCTTTAGTTATTTTCTTTTTAATTACTTCTATAATAAAAATACCTCGTAATATCGCGACTATATTTTTACGGCTATATAAAATTAGTCGCGATAATCTATACTAGAATTTTTTTACTATTTAGTAGCTCGGACTACGTCTACGGCTGTAACTAGATTCGAGCGTAACGCCTTTTGATATATAAAAACGTTATATCGGAAGTTAATTAGTAATCAGCGTTACCAAATCGTACTAATTACTAATTACTACTAAATACTATTTAGTTACTTAATTATATTTAATATACTAATTCTACTAATTACTATTGAATAGTATTTAGTTATTTAATTATAGTTAATATACTAGTTGTACTAATTATACTAATTATAGAAAATTTTATTATTTATATAAATTTTAAACTCGACGCTTTTATAGCTCGTATTTAATTTATTAATTATCGCTATATACTATTCTAGTAATTACATTGATTTATTTTTATATTAATTTAAGTAATTACCAGTTATACCTCCGTTTATAGATATACTAATAAATTCAACTAATCTTCGAAGATATCAGATCCTTTCGGTAGTTCTATAACAGGTCGCTAGCTAGTACGCTAGCTACTACGGCTAGAAATTTTACCCGATCGATTAAATTGAAAGGCGATAAGGAGGAAATTTTTATCGAAGTTAAAATAGATTACTCTAGCTATAACGAAGTAGTCGACGTCTTTAAAAGTAGATATAGTTATTATAAATATACTAACGTCTAGTTTAACTACGATATAACTATTATAAAAATATATATATATATAAACGATTTTAGTAAATCGTAGTACTTGTAAAAGTATAATATTACAGGGTTTATATTACTAGTAAAAAAAGAAAAAGCGATAACTACGAGGTATATTTATCTATATAAATTTCTATATTAAATTATCGGTAGAAAAATATATTATATTATTAAATAAATTTAAATTAAAATTTTATAAAAAAAATCGTTATTTATATTAATTAAATTAGAATATAAATTTTTCTACCGTATATTTAATACTAGTATATTAACGTTTAATTTATTTACCGAACCATTGGTTTATCGAATACTAAAACCAAAATAGATTAATTAAATACGGTTGTAATATTATTTTATTACGACTATAGAATTAGTTTAAAACGTTTTATAAGTTATATTCTTTAGAAATTAAAAAAGAGATGGTAATAGTAGTTCTGTAAGCCTGTAAAAGTTTTCAATTATTGCGAGACTAGTATTATTGCGAAGGATTATTGCGTCCCGAAAGATACGACGCGTTGCGTGTGTATATTCTGCCGCCTGAAGCTCCGCAAGGCGATGATCTGTCAGATTATCACGTGCGGCCGCGCTATTGGCTTGGTGCGCTAGCAGATTCCGTCTGTTGGTTTTATTGTACTTCGCATCTCCAGTTCTCCTAGTTTCCTCGTCTTTCGATCTGTATAGTACCACGTATATAGTTGTAACTATTATATAATATTAACTAGAGAGTAACACGTTTAATATCGATATCTTAGGACGAGTCATTTAGGCTGCCTGGAATTCCGTGAATACCATTCGACATGCTGGATCTCTGCGACACCAATAGACCTGATTTATCTCTGTAAGAATCGTTTATTGGCTGACCCTAAGTAGCTGACGCTCTTGGCACTTCCAAACTGGGTGTGGTGGCCAGAGCAAAATCTCAACGTTGATTGGCTGAATTCATCGCCCACGGCAAAAACCTCATCCTAGAAACCCACCTCCACGTCTCTACACCCTCAAAAAGCACGTTAACAAGCTCAAGCTATGATACAGGCAGCCATCCCGGTCGAATCGCGAGTACCAGCGGACCGAGCGGAAATGAGGAAGGAATAAGCTCTGGGAATAAGATCAGTCTCGGAGTCGGCTTGGGTGTCGGTATCCCTGCCATTCTCGCAACGATCGTCGGCGCATACTTTACCTGGAAAATGCACCAAGAAAAGAAGAAAAGAGGCCGGGTCAGGAGACGGCGTCCATGATCCACAAACATGGTTACAGTGATACTCGTAGAGTGTGGAAATGTCAACGCCGGCCAAAGCGTCGACGCCAAATGACTGTGATCGTGGGAGAATGTAAAAACTATAACTTCTTTGTTTGGTGATCCGGGTTTGGTACCGTCAAATATGGCCGCCCCTGATAGCTGACAGATTGCATCGGAGGGCAACATCAGGCGAGGCGCACTTTCGAGCAGCCTAGAACCTACTCGTACATGCACCGGCCGAATCGGGCAGGGTTGTTGCCTAAGATGGCCGCCTCGAGCGCTGAACAACCAATCAAGACGCAAGGAGATATCGGAGTACGCTGGTGTCAACGCCAGCCGAACGTGACTGGACACCAGGGGTTTGCAGCCTCGTCTAGTCACCCACTCCAACCCGGACCTTACATATCTGCATGCCCCGCTGTTGTGCCTCCAGGTTCTGCTGGCTACCAGCTCCGGATCCTGCCCGCTCCGCAACAGAACATCCGAATAATGATTCGCCTGATTCTCCCTCATACCCTTATTTTTTTTCTTTCACATCCCCATCTTGGTATCCTCGGCTGGTTCTGGGACATTGAACGTCTTCCTCGACTTCTACTGCACCAAAGCGAGCGTTCTCAATCCGAAAGTCAGCGTCCCCGTCAACACATGCCTTGTTAGCCCGAATGCCTACGGAATGGCTGTACAAGTTCTGCCTCCTTGCGCGACGGGTAGAGCCACCCTGGATATGTACTGGGACACCTCTTGCGGCAGCGACATCGATGTTCCCGACTATCAGGTTGAAGACAACTGTTACGCCGACAACTCCGGACAGCATATTAGGGCTGTCCAATTCGTGTGCCCAGAAGTTGCAGGGGGGAGTGCAGCAACGTCAACCACCACGGTGACGTTTGGCTCTACCCTTATACCGGTCGCATCAGGCGCCCCTTCCTCTGAAGATAAAGGACAATCGAAGTCTCCTTCGAAAAACGATGCTCAGCCGACATCGAACCCAAGCTCCACGGCTCCATCTTCGAAAACATCCTCCTCGACAAGTACCGATGACGATAGTAGCGGATCCAGCCCTGGTCTCAGCCGCAACGCCGTGGTCGGCTTGTCGGTCGGAGTCCCGATCGCCACCCTGATAGTAGCGATATTGGCATGGCTATTTCCTTGCAAGAAAATCAGACAGCGGAAGAAGGAAGAGAAGATTGCGAACCAAACGTCGATGTCGAACCCTGCGCAGTATTCGAGCTGGAATGCCCCAACGAACCCAATCCATGAGCTGCCAACCAGTGGGGGTTTGCGTCCGACACCGTCACCTTATCACCCAAAGGGTAGATATGCTTGAGAGCCTGTGTTCTAACCTGGTCTTGGTGCCTAGTCAGTCACAACGCAGCTGATCCACAAGTGGCTGCAAAGATACCGGTTCCCCTGCGTTTGACCGCGCCATCGTCGATAATTGCAGACGATATCGCGTGCGTACTCATGGATGGAAATAAGCTCGCTGTGATATTATTCAGCGAAACTCGGTCTCAAGCTCCGCTAAGTATGAAGTCATTCACACTAGACGCTCAGAATGGTTACCAGCTTTCGCCTGTCAAGCGTTGTGATAGGTCTGGATAGCCAAATCCAGGCTACATGCACACCTCTGCAATTCTCCATGAATCCTCGTCGAATGGAACCATGACAAGCAAACATACATCGCCTCTTCCGAAAGTCATTCGATGTATGACAATCTCATGCACCGAAGGTCCGAGCCGTTTCCCATTTGGTGTAACGTAATCATTATATTCATCTTGGATGTACACGGCCGTCCCCTCTGACTCAATCAACAGTCTGGTTTTGTTGAGGAAACTGGCAGCGCACTGCATCGCAGCTGGAGCCTCGATTGCCCGACTATTGCTTCGGACGTAACACTTTATCTGAGGGTAGAAGAGTCGCATCTTTTTGAGGGACGGGAATTTGGATCCCCAGCCCAGTGGGTGACCTGTCTCATGTCGAAGTTGACGCCAGAGGGATATTGCCGAAGAATTCCTTTCGCATATTGCTCCTTCCAAGGTAGGGCGATGCTCGTGATAGTATCAGTAGTTGTACTTCCGAATGTAACAATGAATGCCGATAACGTCAATCGGTGAAGAAGTCCCGAGCTCAAAGGTCATCGTCGTTTTGGAATAGAAGAAGGAGGAGGTTTCGCTGCGGGTAGTCCTGCAAGCACCTATAATACCAATATTACTGCGATATCTATTAAGAGATTTCTGAGGTCTTTCTTGCCAACGAGAGGACGGTCGTCTAAGGAAGACTCGTTGTTCGGGGGTGAAAAGTATGTTGTAGATTATCTTACGAACCTCGAAGGGGAGGTATAGGAACGACATTTTTGACCCAGACGGAGCAGTCTACGCAGTATCTAGACTTGACATCTGCGAGTAGGACATTATCAGCTTTTAGGTGGGTATAGATATGGGGGTAAAATAATGAGATGTCCGAAGATGTGGGTACTTAGTCATTACACGCTAGGCCCAAACAGTCAATGCATGTGTTTTGTCATCAGCGGCCCATGTTGGTGATGTTGACACACACACCTCCCTTCAAGGACGACTACGTATGTGGCAATCAGAAGAAAGCCATGGAATCAGTTGCGGCTTTGAAGGCTACACCATTACATTACACCTTTCAGGCCTTCCCTGCTATGACATCACACGGTCTTCTGCCTGTAAAATAATACAGCTAAACGACAAAGTTGTGACTGATTGGCGGTGTGCTTGGTTGTGAAGACTGGCGCTTTTTCAATGCGCGGTACGTACACATAGATCGAATCGAAATAGCAGAATTGCAAGGCAGCGCGATAATGATTCGGAAGATACTCAATCATGACTATCAGTATTTCTAGTACAGGCAGATTGGAATACAGGCAGATTGGAATCTGGACAGGGTCACAAAGCTGTTGCACGCGAGGAGGAAAACGAAAGCTGTTACTGCGAAAATGGTACAAGACCGAGTTAAAAAGGCTTGCAATATCCGTTCGCGATAGGAGAATAGAAAACGGAATGAATGGTTTAACCAGTATAAGCTTAGTAGGAACTGTGCAGGTTATCAGCACTACCAGTAAGGGGCAGCTTGACGGGCTAGAGCATCGAGAGAAAGGGAAGGTCGGCTATGGTCGAAATGCGGCGTCGTTGAGCTGCGTGTCATGTTAATCGAATGTAACGGAGGGTTGGATCGTGTCTCACAAAATCTCCTGTCACGATCATGTAACCTCACACGTTCTTCGTCAGAAATGCGGCTCGGCAGCACCACAGACATTGTTCTTCTCTTGACAATCGATATCGTACTACGACGACGCAACCGAGCATAGTTTTTTGATGGACCGAACACAATCTAGGCCCAAGCTATCAACATGGACGAAGACATTGATGTTCCACGCACATACTCAAAAGCCTACATCAAGGGTTTCAAGTGCACAGTGCCAAGGTAGGAAAGGCCATGGCAGCAGCACGAGAGATATCTTAGCTTGGCTCTTGAGCCTTCACGAAGACTTAGAATGACCGCTGAACACGCCACGGGTCGTCCGCATACGGATCCTCATCATTTTTCATCTTGATGGTCGATAAGACTGCTTGCCGTAGTCTTAAGGATGTGGAAGAGAGCCGTATATAAATCTCCAGCGGAACCCTCACTTCAGGAACGCCAACAAGCATAGCTCGCAACCTAGCTCAATAGAGCTTTACCAGATCCAATTGGAACTAATATCTGTCATGGTTCGTCTAAGCTTTGTAGTGCTTTTGCTTGGGGTCGTTGTATTTACCGGTGAGACCTCTGCCTGCAAGGAGATAAACGTATGGTCTACTGACGTCTTGGCCTCCAGCCGCCCAACGCTGCCAGGATTACTGGGCCGGCCGAGCCCCCTTCTGCGATCCCACGAGCTGCGGGTCCGGCTGGGCCTGGTACGGCACAACATCCCGCACTGGCAACGGCGCTCGATGCGGGATAGGCAGAAAGCGGTTGTGTCAATGCATTTCGGGAACTGGTAGTCCACCTTGCCAAACCATTCTCGCCACCCAGAAGGCACCCAATCGGTTTCATCACCATCTGCAACAACGGGTGCCAAGTCTGGATTTGTAGCATCAGGATCTGGAGATTCTGGAAGAGAGATGATGTGGTGTATCGTCCGCAGGGATTGGCAGAGGTGCTCACAAGAGGTGAATCTCACCCAGCTTGGATTTGCGATATGTAGCGCCGACTCTTATTGCAGAACCCCAAAAAGAGGCTCCCTCCAGCGGCGAGATCGAGTATTCGTACCACCCCATTGACGCCTCCGCAAATCTTTGCTTCCTTTGAGCAAATGAACCCGGAGGACCTGGCGCAGGGACTTTCGGTTCTCGGTTTCAATACGACCGGAACGAAACAAGGGCAAAACATCGTTACGGCATACAAGGGTTTTGAGTCTTCGATGGAAGTCGTGGGATTGGGCAGGTGTATCCTGAGGCTAGCGTTGAAAGTTTCGAAAAGGGGCCGGACGCTTGGAAATACTTTGCCCTAGCTGATAGAATTAACTCCACCGAGGAGATAGAATGACCTGTTATGTTGGCGCTGCGCTGATAGAATGGCTTTGGGAAAGGGTATGATACAAGTTTGGAATGACTCGGATGACGCTCTGGCAATTTGGCATGAATAGAAATAGTGGCTGCGCTTTTCCCTGATTGATTTGATGACCGACCCTTTGATTGTGGTATGTGTCAGGAGAAAACGATTTACATGAACGCTCTAGATAGGATTGCATGATACGGAAGTCAAGATAACATCTATCGCCTTCATTCTACCACTCTAACCTTTCATTTCAAGAAGGGACCAAAACAATCCGCTGCTTCTGCTGTTTGAAACCGCCTTTGACGATTTCCCCAACCATATTCCTACCTTTGTGGAGCAATTCATCCTATAAAAGTCAGTCTCTTGTTGCGTAATCACGATGGAACTCCTTAAGGTTATACTCCTCTGCTCGCTGTAGGCAAATCCTAAATATCCTTAGTCTTAGCTCCCACCAACGACCAACCAATACCGCTACTCCGGGAACACAGAGCCCGCCGTAGCCTCATCGGAAACGCCATCCAGGATACGAAAATCGTTATCTCTAAACCCCTTTATTAAAGATCCAGCATAGAGATTAGCTTCCAACGACCAAGGCTCTTCCATCATTTCCAGCAGGATACGATAAGTTTCTACGATATCCCTATCGCGCTGAGAAGAAACACCAACGCGACCACGAGATCTATTCCGGTATTTGGCCTCATACGCTGCTTGTGCTAAGTTGTTGAAGCTAGCGCTGTTGAGTAGCCGATCCCAACCATGGCGTTGGGCATTATGCGGTTGTATAGCTTGTTGTGATGGCCACGAAGTTCGTGATTCGGGCGACGGTGAAGGAGCTGACTTTCTTCTTGATGAGTACGAGGCGGAGGAACTAGAATCGTCGAGCATGAGTGAGGCCAGTGTAGGGCGCATCTTTCGCTTTGCTTCTTGACTGCCTGCGCCAGACATTCGATAGATGATGTCTGTAGGCAAAGGAGTGGAAGAAGTGTTCTGCTCTGACTTATGTTGGACACTTGAGTCTCGGAAGAGCTGCTGATGATCTTTGAGGGTGTGGTCTACCGTCGAAAGGGCTTCACACCATTCTTGATAGGGTGTACGATTGCGATCGTAAGTTGTGCTATCATTCTGAAGGCCCCTAACATTATTCCGGTGGAATCTTCCCGTATGTTGCGCGGCTCCAACAGCGTTGTGGGCAAGGTTGTCATCAGTTTGTGTTCTGAAATGACGGTCCAGACCACTCAGAGCCTGAGCTACTCCATCCTGGGTAGACGATCTTATGGGTATGGTGAAGTCGATAGTCGGATAGGCAGGTGGTTTGTGGATGTACGATCTGGTCGTGGTGGGCAATAGAGCTCCTGCTGTATTATTGAAATGTGAGCTAGCCATGGTTCCAATTCTTGGTTCCTGTCGGACTCCGCTAAAGTCAAAGGTCAGGTAAACAAAAGCGGTTCTTAGTTCCTGGGGCCTAGTTCCCAGGAGAATGAAAGGTGGGTTATATCCTGTAATCGCCCACGACACGGCGCAGCGTTGTCAGCAACCCCCACTTCCTTCACCGGTTCAGCTTCTGTCCGAGCGACCCAACAAGAAACTGTAGCGGCACATTGGGCTGCACAAGTTGATGCCCTGCCAAGGCACTATACAGCAGCCTTGCAGCATGCAGATACTCAATCTGTATCGACCATGTATCCCCCACGCTCTGTCCGTCCTTGGCGACGTAGGAAGTAGGACTTATAGGCAGTCGTTCCTTATCCGGTGAAGAGGAAACCTTCAAGACATGTTCTTGGCCAGTATTCGTTTTGGGCAGCAGCTGACGGGAAGTATTCTGGGGGCCAAGCCAGCCTCGCCTCATCTCAAGACGATTGTGACGAGCCCTAGCGAGATTGACTAGGGACATGAAGGATTTTGCCTTGTAGAGTATCTGAGGAACAGTCAATCTCTTCGGCACCTGAATATTTTCGTATTGACGACTGGCTATGAGATCAGCTTCCGTGGTCACTTTTGAGAACCTTATCAATATATGCACTATTCCGAGCCTTTTCCCTATCACGACCATGATGCACGATGCGACTCAACTTCAAGTCCGTCCTGAAACTATCCCATCTGGTTGTCGACCGGTGCTCCTCTTATCGAAGCTCACGGTAAAATTTCAATAGAAAAATGGCTTCTTTAATTTAGTGTTTAGTCCCCATACGAACAGTGCCTTGCATGATGGACCGACGAGAGACCGCATGGGGATCATTGCTTCACAATTCAACCCGGTCATCGCAAGGCTTTTGACGGTTCTCGTAAGACCACTCGATTTCATCAACTTTCCCGGATTGGGTCCTTGACACAACGGCTTTGGCCCGATCCCCAATCCACAAGTCTCTTAGAGAGGGCGTACTTCCGAAAACCATATGAGCCACCTTGTCTTCGGCCTGTCTTCTCTGTCCCTGAACTTGCTGGCGGACCTTGGCACCGTTTGGACCCATGTATGCGTTGCCACACCGTGGGGGCCTGAATCCGACATCCAGGCTACTAGCATCTGCGAGAACAAGGCTTGTCAGGTCTTTAAATTGACTAATCGCCGGGAGTAAAGCCTTGATGCCGCCTCGGTAACTACCGGCTGTTAGAGCTAGGCTCTGGATTTGCGGCATTGCTTGATGAACTGTCTGGACCAGCTCGCGCGTCCAACGATCGAGCATCTCGAAATGCCGTAGGGAGGCTGCGAAACGCGCGGCATGAATCAAATTGGTACTGTGGAGCTTTGCGGTGGAGATTGAGCCATCGACGTTATCTTGCCTCCAGCGCCAACCATGGGTCGATACCGTCTCAACGTTGGGGCACATGGCGATGATCCAGTCCAGGTACGGTCCCAACACAAGGGTACGGACGCTTGGAAATGACCTGTCTGCTGCATTGAAGACATTCTTGAAGAGTTCGGTGTAATATTCAGGAATGATGAGTGTGAGCTTCTCCAACTTTGCTAGTCCATTCAATACCTCCAGTAACTCAAGGGGCAGTCGCTGCGGGGACCTAGGCCCTTTGAGATCCTGCTCGAATTCGGTACTCTCAAATGGTGTATCATCGAAGTATACATCAATCATGAAGCTCTTCGTGTACTCGCCAACAGAATTGCATCGGGTGATACTGTCAAGCTTGCCAAGCGCCTGATCCGGAGTCTGGTCTCTGCTGATCTTGACACTCCTGAAGATGATAGGTTCAGCGAATTGGCGCATCCGCCGGCAGGTCATTGAGAGTGCGATAACGGGACCTAGACGTTTTGAATAACATGGTCGATTCTTACGATCTGCACTGGTGAAAATTCTATTCACCACGGCATATATTACGAACAAGACGTCAGCATTCAGGCTGTCAAGTGTTCTTTTCTGCTGCGGCATCTCCACTGAGGTCTGTCGGTACCTGGCGAAGGGACGTTAAATTGATGGCAGAAATGACGAGGTGGACATGTGAATGCCGATGGCTGAGTTGGGTAATTCCAAGCAAGTTCTGGTACTCTGAGGTAAGTCACGGCTGTTGCCTGATCGATTGGCGCTGCCAGCAATGGTGCACGGTAGGCAATGGCTTGAGAAACAAATATCCCCGTGATAACGATTACGTGTCTCGACTGCATATAATGATCATGAACCCCTTACCCTAGATTAAGAGGTCTCACAAACAAACAATTCCATGTTCTGATAGTACGATCAGCGTTGTCAAAAGAAGGAACCACCGCCAAGACATTCAGCCCTAAACGTTCCGTCGACGCTGCTATCTCGCAACCGGCGCGGTCGACACCTCGACTTTCGAGGACTCCCTCCTCCCCCTCGACCCCTCGACCCCAGGGTTTCGCTTCAACCATCAGAACATGACTTGTAGAAAAGCCTCTCGCTTTTGGGCTTTCACTATATCGAGCTTTCCCGAGCCGTCCAACCGGTGATCGTAGTTACGGCAGAGCCACAGCTTTGCGACAACCAACATGCCGCTCCGCCGCACGCGAATGAGGCTGAGCTCCAATCTCACTAAGATGACAGCCAAGTTGACTCCTCAGCTGATGGGTATAAAGAGCGGTGAGGTCGACCAGCGCTCTGCATAGTGCTCCTGATCGTTTACCCACGTCAATCGCCAATCGCTCCTTCCAGCTTTGAAGCAGCCTCAAAATCAGAGGATTCCTACCACTACTCACACGTCGCCAACATGGATTACCAGCAGCATCTTCCAGAGAAGCACAATCTACCTCTACCTACCTATCAGACTCACCGGACCTCGTCCTCAAACCCAGCCATGGGCAAGGTCGCCGCCCCTCCTCCCACCGGTCTTCCCGCGCCCGACTACGACACCCCGCGCATCCTGCATATCTACCGCGACAGCATCACCGGCCGCCACATGACCATCACCGACATGGACAAATCCCACCCCCTCTACAAAATCGACCAAAACTCCGGCACCCTCTTCAGCTCTAAACCTCACATGACCATCTCATCGCCCTCCCAATCCTCCCATGCCCCTACTGGCACCGCAACCTCCCACAACTGGTCCCGTACTATCGATCTCGAGTTCCACGGGCATCCTGTCTCCTTCGACTCCGAGGGTATCTTTACACGAGCATACGCCTACCAATCACCTGCCTTCGGCGAACGGCTGCGATGGGAATGCGATGGGATCTGGGGGGCTGATTTGGTACTGGTCAACGGGCGCAAAGAGTGGATTGCCAGATTCGATTCGAGTCTGTTTAGTATAAGCAAGACGGGGAAGATACATATTGTGAATGGGGGAATTACTGGGGCGGCGTTGGATGAGATTGTGGTTAGTGGGTGTGCGATGGTGCAGCATGAGAAGAGGAGGAGACAATCGAGTTCGGCGAGTGGCGCAGGAGGAGGAGGTGGGTGTTAGCGGAAAGCAGACCGAGGCAATCGATGAGCAAGGCTTATGTTGTGGTTCCGACCGAGCAAGAGCTAAAGAGGTGTATCTTTCTGGATTGCGCTGGGAAGGTCTGCACGGCAGAATTACCTGCTTGCAAGTGATGTTCGATGTTCTAGCGAATGAACCTAGTAATTTGGGATTCCGGGCGGTTTTGTATGGAGCAGGCATGGGCTATCAACTATCATCAGGCGCGGGAATCATCAACGATCAAGCACAGTCTGACTCGACTAGACGAATCTCACCAGCGGCCGCAGACCGTTAGGTATACCTGACATTCTTATCACTCTGCGTTCCCCCCTGGGGGGCTCCTGTTTTATTAACGTTATATACGGCAACGATTATTATATTTACGTATAAAGAAAGTTCTATAACTAAAGGTATATTCGTCAGGTAAGGTTTACAGCGCAGTTAATTATTTCTATTTAACTATTTCCTTTTTTATTCGCGATTACGAATCCTCTACTATCTAATCTTTCTTCGACGTTATAAATAATTATGAGTATCTAATATTTCCGCTATATCTATCTACTATACTGCGAAGTAACTACGAATAGTTATCGTTTCGGCTATATTTATTATATAATCTATATCTAAACGTTCCGCTAAACTATTAAAATATTCTTTAACCCGTGTAGCTTCAAAAGGGTCGCTAGCTATAGGGTCGCCAGTTAGTACGCTATCTACTATAGCTAGAAGCTTTACCCGGGCGATTAGATTAAAAAGAGATAAGAAAGTCGGATAGCGCGTTTTAAAGACGATAAAGAAAAGATTTTTATCAAAGTTAAAATAGGTTACTCTAGCTATAATAAAATAGTCGACGTCTATACGGATAGATATAATTATTATAGATTTACTATTATCTAGTTTAACTATAGTATTACTATTATAGAAGTATATATATACGTAAAAGATTCTAGTAAATCGTAGTATTTACGAGGATATAGTATTACAAGACTTATATTACTAATAAAAGAAAAAGAAAAAGCGATAACTACGAGGTATATTTATCTATAAAAATTTCTATATTAAATTATCGATAGAAAAATACGTTATATTGTTAAATAAATTTAAATTTAAATTCTAAAAAACCGTTATTTACGTTAATTAAACTAGAATATAAATTCTAACTTGATTTACTTACCGGACCACTGGTTTACCGGGTATCAAAACCAAAATAAATTAATTAAATCACTCTGCGTTTTCGCTATAACAGTTAAATACTGCTGCAAAACACTGTCTTTTCCGAAGTTACATCGCTGCCGACCTTTTGACTTTTATTACAATTGTACGAATACCAACCCAATGGCTGTGGCGAGTTTTGTTCTTCTTTTAGCGAGGAAAAGGAAGCAAAGTCCACTTCAGCTTGTTCATTGTCAATAATAATATCTTTTCATTTTCTACCGGACATCTCGAATCATTATACATCAACAACATCCGATATGGGATCCGCTGATCATCAATCGAACTGTCCAACCGTCACAACCTTCGGGAATTCGTTATACGGCTGGAAAAAATTTGTGGGTGTTTCCTCTTCTGGCGACCTGGTTGCCGTAACGCATCCCCATGACTTTCCGTATAAGCTGGAAAGAAGCGCTTATACAGCACTTATCGTACTATCCTATTCTGTATTTCTGTTAACACCGGTTCAAACCAATTTTCCCTGCCTATTCGTTCATGTCATGTTGAATAACGATATGTTTCTTCGCTTCTTCAAGGCCTTTAATACTTATACTTCTCTTCCAACTTGACATTATTGTTTCGGCGCCGTTACAATTCGAAAGGCCATCTCCCAACGAAGTGGACAAGCAGTCTACGGCGACCACGCCCAAATAGTCATTGACGGCACCGAAGCCGACGGACCTTTGATCATCGGAATCGGTGTGCACCCAAATTCCCAATTCCCAAACCCCCAACTCGGTATTCGTCCCACGGAACGGCCATCCCGCCTCTCAACCCATCGTTGTGCGCAGTTATGACCAAAGACCTCGGGATCGCCAATTCCGGAAAACCAATCAATCCCACCCGTTACGATCAGACTCCCATCAGCAGGGCCAAAAAACACTCAAAAACGCACAATTATTCAACCACCAAACCGGCAGGGGCCTGATAGCAGACCCATGGTTGGAAAATCCCGTATACAGATTGGGTCCAGGCCGACCGCTGAACAACTGCTATCAAATCGTCGAGCGGGTTCTCGAGCGGATGAATCTCGATCTCGATCCCGCGACGAAGGCGTTGCTCAGGAATAGTACCGAATACTATACCATTTACTCACGGAATGTCGTAGAACGGATTTCGGATGTTTCGTCGGTGCTTACGAAGCCGGCGAATAGGGAGGGATGGGATGAGGTTCAGATGAGGGTTTTTGATGTGGATAGGGATTATAATCCTCGTTCGCCTAGTTTGGTGTTTGAGAGGACTTCGTTGCTCCCTTCGCATTTGGCGATGGCTGCTGCGTTGGATCAGATGCATTGGGATGAGGTGAGGATGGAGAAGGCTGGTAGGCCTCAGATCTCCTAATCAAAATTAGATACTACGTTCTATCCACTTAGTTATTTATGGTTGCATTGAAGACGATATATCCTTAAGTAGATAATATACTGTCAGCCGGCAGGAAAGAGTTATATAATGATTGATTGATAATCGAATAAAAATCTATAAAGAACTAGTTTATATAAAAAGTAGTAAGTACCAAAGAGGCGCTAAACCTATTTAGAACTACGTTAAACTTTATAGAATAGATATATATAACTTTAGCGAGATTTAGTAAAAAAAACTAATTAGCTTTTCTATAAATACTTTATAATCGTTTCTATATATTAATATACCCTTTTAAGATTAATATATTATCGATAATAAATATAATTCTATTTTTTTCTTATCTAATACTTTATTTTCTTCTTAAATTTAAAATATTAGATTAATTTATAGAAGTATTTTAACGTTAAAGGCGACGGTCGATTTAGTAAAATTTAATTATAAATTTAGCTTATAATTCTATAACTTGATAAATTTAATAAATTATTTATAATATAATAGGACTAGCGTTTTTATAAAGCTATTAGCTAGGATTTCTATAAAAGCGATCTATTTAATATTAATATTTTTATTTTTAATTTTCTAGCGGAACTAATAACGATATATATTTATATAGCAAAGTTTCGTTATATATTATAAGCTATTACTAGTAAGAATCCGGATAGTCTATATATTATTATACTAAATTCATATAATATAGCCGGAATGTAATAAAATTTTATTAAAAAATCTATTCTACTATATAATCTCTTTCGCTATTACTATAATAGCGAGGACTTCTACTTCTATTAAATTTATTATTACGGTTTTTTACTTAAACACTCGCTAGTTAATTATACTATTAAATAATTTAAAACTATATTTTTAAAAGCTATAGTAAATTACCGGGTTATCGGTAAATAAAGTATCGGAAAAAGTAAAAAATATAGTATAAAGATTATATAATATATTGTAGACGATAGTATAGTATTTCTTATAACTAAAATATTATAATATTAATTCTGCTATAGTCTAATATTTTATAATAGAATTAGTTATTAATTCTAAAAGTTTAAATACCGTAAAAATAATATCCGGTCGAATTATAATAGTAGTAAAATTAATTAAACCTATATATTACTAGGAGGCGTAGATCTACTAAAACGTTATTTATCTAGTATTTTTAATTAATACTTCCGTATTCGATAAAAGCGAACTAGAATATCTAGCCGTAAATTTAATATTGAATTTAGCGATAAACTTATTAATATAGCTATTTTAATAAAAGTACAGTCGACGATTAAATCTATTACGAAGTATTTTGTTTTCTAAAAACTATTTAATTTCTTTTAGATAATATATTTCGTAAATTTTAAAGAATTTGGTTTAGAACTCGTCGATTTTATATATATTATATTGCTTATAAATAATAGTAATATTATCGACGAAAAAAAATTGAATAATATATTTAGTAATAAATAGATATTCCGTTTCTAGTATCTAAATAAACTCTAGATTACTTAATATATTTAAAAAAAAATTAAACTGTAATATAGGGGATTGTTTAAGTCTATATAATATATATAGTAGTAAAAATTGTATCTTTAGTCCTTTTTAATTTTATAAAGGTCTAATATATATTACTTTATCTATATTACTATTAGCGAAGGTATTTATAATATTATACTAATAAGTTTTAAAGCCGAATACTATTATAATTACTATAAAAACTCGAAAAATATATATCGCTAATATAGCTACGTATATATTCTATTCGATTTATTATATATTATCTCTAGCGTAGAATCTCGCCTTAAATTTAAGGAGAAATCTTTAATTATCCAGCTTATATCTAAATACCTATATAAAAGAAATAGGAGTCTTTTCTACTTTCTCTATATATTTATATAGAACCTCGTACTAGATCTATTTTCCTTAAAATTATTTAATTCCTAATTCTATAGTATTTATAAATTCTATATAATAGGGGTATTTAAATATTTTAATCCAGTTCTTTAGTTCGAAGGAAAGCTAGTCGCGATATATTTTTATCGATAACGAGTTTAAAGCCTATATAGGCTAGAATAATAGAATCTCCTTTTTATAATATATACAAGCGGCGATAAATACTATAAATACTATATAAAATAATTAGACTATTCTATTTACTATTTTATTTAATTCTGCTATATATAGTACTATTTTAAATTTTCGCTAGCGTTTTACTATATTAGATAAAATAAAATCTTAATTATATTTAAAACGATAAAGTTTATAAATTTTTTTTAGTAGAAAGTTTTTTAGTTTTTCTAATTTCTCTAAAATATATATATTATTAATTATATAATTTCCTACTATATTATCTAGAACTTTATCGTTATTATAAAAATCTTCCCGAATATTATCTATAGGGGGAGAAATACTTTTACTTTCTAAAATTAAAAGATTTAGTAATAGTAGATAGGGCTTTTATATTTTCTTTTCCTATTTATTCTAGAATTAATAGAATAGAAAAAATAGAAGGAGTTAGAGGAATAATTATATAGTTATCTTTATCGCTATCCGATAAAAGGTCTTTAATTATATAAAGAGTTTTATATAAGGAATTTCGAATATAAAATATAGAAATATTTTCTTATCTAATTATATAATATTAATTTCGTCAGGTTTATAAAATAAAGCTTTATCGAAGATAATATTATAAGTCCGGATAATTTTATATTAACTAGGTATCTATATATTATAGTATTTCGTTTTTTTATTATTTATAAAAAATTCTAGATAAACTCGAGTTACTATTTTCTTTTTATAAAAAATTAATTTATTAAATGGATATATTTTATATCTAAAGATTTTTAAATAGCTAAAATTTAGTCGATAGATAGTTACTATCTAGAAAGAAATTTTCTACTTATATTTATTTATTAGAGTACGATTTACTAGAAAGCCTGCCGTTTATATATACTAGAACTAAAAGTAGATAGATAAACTTACTTTTACTTTTATAGCTCTGGCTTTTATTATTAGAACTCCGCCTTTATATTTCGAATAACTATTCTATACTAGAATATACGGAGCTAATAGCTCCTATATAATACTTTATTCGACGATAAACTCCTAGAATTTCTAGCCTAATAAAATTTTTCTATTTAAACGGATAAATACTACTTCTCTATTAAAACGTACCTCGATTATCTTAATTACTTTATAAAGAATGCCTAGTACTATATCTTTATAATAATAAGTAAAGACTATTTAAAAGTCCGTTTCTATATATACGACGTATAAAACCTATTAGTCTTTATTTAGTATAGCTATTAATTAGATAAAATCGTATACAATACGGTAGAAAGGCTTATTGGATATTTTTATTTTAAAAAGTAATTTTATTACTATCCGATAAACTTTTAATAATATATATATTTCGTACTCGTTTATTATAGGAACTTTATTTTTATCAATAATTTCTGTCCCTTTAGCAGCTTCGGCGAGGTATTAGATAACGTTATTATCGATATAAATAAAGAATTAGTACTAGTTATATATAGATCCTAACTTAATTAAAACTAAAGATATTACTACTAAAGCTATTATATTTAAGGTTTCAACTAAATTATCTTCGAGCAGATAATAATCTCCGACCCTAGTAAACGAAAAGGCTATTTCGCCGGAATATTTCTTTATATAGTAATTAAGGCTATCGATATATAAATCGCTTTTATTATTAAAAATACTAGCGGAAACTAGATTAGTAATAAGATTTAGAATGTATATAATATTTATAATTATAATAAATTCTCTTTTAGTTAAAATTATATTAATAATTTTAACGCGGCTATATATAACGATTCGTTTTTATTAATTTTCTATAAAAAGAGTAGAACTATCGATATAGTCTCTTTCTTTAATAAATCTATATTCTATTATATCGTAATAGACGTTGATAGCTAATCTATTATTAAAAATCTATAATAGATAGAAAACGTAGTCGATAGCGAATATTCTAGAAAAAATAGTAAAGGTACTATAATCCTATATATACTAAAAGAAAGAAAGTTAAAAGCTTTAAAACTCTTTTTTCTTCTTTTTTACTTTATTTTTTACTTTTTACTTTTTTATTTTTTTTAGAGTTCGTTCTATATTTATTTTAGTTTATAGATTCTTTATCGCCTCTTCTATCTTTTTCTTTATAACTAGATTAGGTTTAAAACTTTTATCTAGTCTTCTAGGTCGATCGGAACAGAAGTAATCGTAGTTATTATACTATTTTAGCTTACTATAAATATACTTTTTCTTTAATAAATTATTAGATTTACTTTAAAACGAAGATTTATATAGTAGCTTATTATTCGTTTATTTAGACGTATCTATAGAGAATACTAAGTAAATAGCTACTATAAAGAAATTTTTAATATTATAGATATAATTATACTAGCGAAACTTTTCTATAAAATTAAAAAAAATAACTTTATAGTCGGTATTTATTCCGATTATATATTTATATATCTAAATAAATACTAGAACGTATTTAATAATTACGATAATAGAATTATAAAAATATCTCCGTATATCTGCTATTTCTACTATTTTCTAATCTTTCGCTTAAATATATATATATACGTATTTATTAATCTATATCTTAATCTATTATTTTAAAGTTAGTCCTATTTTAAACTTCGTATCTTAATACTCGAATTTCAAGGTTCTAGCTTTATCTAATAGAACGAGTTTGGTTTTAAAAGTTTATAGGAAATTCTATAGATAGATTTCCGTCTTCGAAATAAAGATATAGTTTTATACTATAATTATTACTTATATAAATTCGATAGTTTTATTAAATATATTATATTCTTCCTCCTATTTAACTACTTTTATTTTATATTATATTATATAGATATTATAAACGGATATAATATTTACTATAGTAATTATATCCGTATTATCTAGAATTTTTAGTTTAAATTCTATTAGCCTAGCTATATATTATAGTCTGGTTAATATTAATAGATTAATAAAATCCTAGACTAGAAAGCTGATAGCTTTATTTTTAACTATAGAAATCCAGGTATTCTAGTTTTTAACTTTATCGAGCTTTAGTTCGCGTTTATTTATTTCAAATTTTTAAGTAAATATATTAAAAAAAAAGAAAAAGATTTTCTAGTAAAATATAAGTTCTTTTCTAATAGATTTAATTAATTTTATACTTTTAAATAAACTGTAAATAATTCGTTAAAAGATCCGTAATAGAGTTGCCTGCGACTTTATTATACTATAAATAATTATTTAAATAATATTTAAATAATTATAAATATAGGGATATATACTAACGAGCCTATAACTATTAGCCGGTAGGAAGGAATAATATAATAATTAATTAATAATCGAGTAAAAATCTATAGAAAACTAGTTTATATAAAAAATAGTAAATACCAAAGAGACGTTAAGCCTATTTAGGACAACGCTAAACCTAATAGGGCAGGTATACGTAATTTCAGCGAGTTTTAACGAGAAATACCAACTGGCTTCTCTATAAACACTTTATAATCGCTTCTACATACTGATATATACGACCGAACGAATCAAATTTCTATAAAGATATCGAATATTCGAACGAGGACAACCTTTGTACTATTTTCCAAGAAGGTTCCTCCCGACCGGACCTTAAAAAATAAATCTCCCTCGCGGCATCTATCCCCGGATGCTACTATAAATTGAATTAGCTCTATTCCGTATATAGCTCCGTCTAGATTCCTTTCTTTAAAATCTATTTCTTTAATTATCTATATTCTAATTGGAGTCTTTATCTAAACGTTATAATTTTTAACGTTCCTATATATTAGAAATATTACGTCCACGATTCTATAGAAGTGCTCTAGAAAATTAGTTAACCAAGCGAGGTTAATTATCTATAGCCGTCTATAGCCGCTATAGCCGACTTTTATAATAGAAACTTTTAGCGAATAGCTATCTATCGATACTATCGGCTACTTTTACTATATATATTACTTTTTATTTCTATAAAATAGCTTTTCTTATTAGTTATTAATATAATTATTAACTATCTTCAGTTTTTTTTTTTTATTTCCATAATAATAATACTATATAATATTATAAATATATCTTTATAACTATATAGAATTAGTTATAATAATTTATACCACAATTTCTTTACAATTTAAAAGCTCGTACTATATTTATAGCGATAGCTAGATTTAAATATAACGCCTTCTAATATATAAAGACGTAATATTTTAATAATTTACTATATCGATTTCATTATCCCGCGCTATAGATCGAAGCGATACTATTTAAATAGTAATATCTACTATCTATAAAGAAAATAAAGAAACTTTAAAACTATAGTTTATTTAAATAAATATCTATTTCGTATTATATATAAATCAATTTTCTAATAAAATAATTAAAATTTTATTTATAATATTATATTTAGAGAAGATAATCTTTAATTAAATATAGTTTTGAATAGTAGACTATTTTAATTATCCTGAAAATTAAAAAGAAAATAAAATATTATAGATCTTCTATACTTTTAGTAATCTAATTACAGTTATAAAAAAGGCCTTCTAAAATAATAATAAAGATAGAGTAATAGAAAGAAAACTAATAGTTCTAAAGTAGTAGAAATCGATAACTATTTACGCTATTTAATTTAGAACGTTAGTTTATAAAACGGATAAAAAAGATTTAGTTCTAAAAGCCTATTTCTATACAGAATACTATATAAAAGTTAAGGAAACTATAGATAGACTGACTGTTTCGGGTCGGATTTCTATCGAATTATCGGATATCCGATTCGATTTTAGTAATCCGATCCGGATCCGACCCGAGTTTTAGTAAATTAAATCCGGGTCGGATTATTTAATAATCTAA